>JAGDYQ010000036.1:2468857-2515838 GCA_021962125.1 Bulinus truncatus | reverse complement strand
GTTTTTCTGAAATAATATAAAAAATGGGTACATATCTTTTAAAATAGTATTAATACTTGACAATACATAATATTAATCATTTTTAATGATAGTTACATGAACTATATTATTTTCTTTCTAAATACATTCATTCATGCAATAGGAAATAAACATTTTATCAGATATGGTATTATTGAAAAGTGCAGCCTTAATTATTGATGGCAGGATAGTGCATCACCTAAAATGAAATTTCTTCAAATTAAATACCAGTACATTTTAAATTATATCTAGCTTTACCTTTAAAAACTAATTTTATTTTTGTGAAGTCAAATGGATTCATAAGTCATGGAAATTTTTGGTTTCTGAATATTACAGTTCTACTAAACTTTTGTCTAATACTATTTTTTTCATTGCTATGTTGGTTAGTGTTACTGTATGGTAGCATCTTAATTTAAAAATTCACCACAAATAAGTTTTAGAAGAATGTGTACATGAGTCAGCTACCATTGCTTGTTTCTAAAAATGTTCAGTCAAGTCAGTAAAAAAGGTCAGTAATGACAGTGGCTGCATCATCAAAGTATTACTGTAACTTTTCTAACTGCTGAAAATTTACTTTTTTTTTTTTTTTTTTTTTTAAGTAATGAACTAAATAATTTCTCACAATGATGGTTAATACTGTTGCTGATTCATGGACATTTATCTGTTATAGGATATTAAAATTATATTGAGGTACACCATTTGTGATGCTGAAAATGTTCACCTGAATTCCAGCGTTAGCCTCTACATAAAATGCTCTGAATTGCAGATGGATAATTGTTCCAACCACAAAAGTGTCTCATGGATGGGAAAAAAAACCCAAAATATCTAGAACATTGTTACCTGTAAAATGAAATTTACTGTGCCTTTGAGAGATAAAAATTTTTTTGTCTTGGCTCTGATCACAAACTTCAAGGCTATAGCCACAGACAAACACAAAGTGTTTGTGTAGCTAATATCACTTTCATTTTGTTATTTTATAGTGTACATGTTTAGGAGAGCATTTGCTGGCTGCCCTTAGATCCAATGAACACTTGAAGCTTTTCTAAATTTACTATTTTTTGCCACTAGGCTGTACCTAAATGGGTTCTTATTTTACCTAATTAATGTAATGCTGATCTAATGTTTTTTATTAAATGACGGATACAAAAAAATGTATGCTGATTTAGAAGTGTCTACAAGATGAATGAATTTACTGTTGGTCTAGACTGCAGCCTAAAGTGAATATTTTAACATTAACAGAATGAGCATGGTGGTTTAAGATACAGTGATATTATTTTCATAAAAGTGTTTAATAGCTTCTAAAATTATATGTATTTAATTTTCTGCACTAATACCATGAATAAAACAGAAAAATGTATTGATGTTTTTATGCAATATACAAAGGAACAAAGATCTATATATTTGTATAAAGTATTGGACTTACAACATATACAATTTATATATAACTAATGTAGTCATTTTATTATGAATGATAAAAATGCTAACTATAATTCAATAATTCCAGTACCATTATATAGCCACAAAATCCACTTAAGCTTTTGGCCAGTAGTAATGCTACAATGGTGATGCAAATATGATTTTCTCAGTGCTGTATTCTGTAGTAGGTATCTATAATAATTCCACAGGAATATCTGTCAATATTATTGCATAATTTCAATCACAATTTTATTGAATTTTTTTTTTACCGAATTTAGCAGTATTGCAATTATTAAAAAATAAACAAAATTAGTTTCTGGGATATTTGTTATTTATGTCTGTTCTAAAAAATAAATAAAATTAGTTTCTGGGATATTTGTTATTTATGTCTGTTCTAAAAAATAAACAAAATTAGTTTCTGGGATATTTGTTATTTATGTCTGTTCTAAAAAAAGTTATTAATCACATTAACATATAATAAATATTTTTATTATTATTGATAACATTAATCTTACAGAAATTGCAGAAGACTTTATAAGTTTGAATGAACATCGCCAAGAATACTGTAAGATAAACTGTAATGTGTTTTGGATAAGCTGTAACGTGTTCTGGATATACTGTAACATATTTTGGATAAACTGTAACGTATTTACGATAAACTGTTTCGTGTTTTGGAAAAACTGTAACATGTTTGAATATACTGTAATGTGTTTTGGATAAACTGTAACGTGTTTAGGATCAACTGTAATGTGTTTTGGATAAACTGCAACGTGTTTTGGATATACTGTAACATGTTTTAAATATACTGTAACATGCTTTGGATGAACTGTAACGTGCTTTAGATAAACTGTAACATGCTTTGGATGAATTGAAACGTGCTTAGGATGAACTGTAACATGCTTTGGATGAACTGTCACATGCTAAGAATGAACTGTAATATTCTTTGGATGAACTGTACCATGCTAAGGATGAACTGTAACATGAATAGGATGAACTGTAACGTGCTTTGGATGAACTGTTTCGTGCTTTGGATGAACTGTAACATGTTTTGGATGAACTGTAATGTGTTATTGGAAAATGTAGGAGCTTATGGGAATATGTGAGAGCTTATGGGAATATGTAGGAGCTTATGGGAATATGTGGGAGCTTATGGGAATCTGTAGGAGCTTATGGGAGTAAGTGGGAGCTTATGGGAATATAAGTTAATTATGGGAATATGTTGGAGCATATGGGAATTATTGCGAGCTTATGGGAATTATTGGGAGCTAATGGGAATATGTGGGAGCTTATGGGAATATTAGGAGCTTATGGGAGTAAGTGGGAGCTTATGGGAATATGTAGGAGCTTATGGGAATATGTAGGAGCTTATGGGAATATGTAGGAGCTTATGGGAATATGTAGGAGCTTATGGGAATATGTAGGAGCTTATGGGAATATGTAGGAGCTTATGGGAATATTAGGAGCTTATGGGAATATGAAGGAGCTTATGGGAATATGTAGGAGCTTATGGGAATATGTTTTTGTTTTGGATACACTGTAACGTGTTTTGGATACACTGTAATGTGTTTTGGATACACTGTAACGTGTTTGTAAGTTAACTAAGTGACATCATTTAAACATTACCTACTTATAAAGTTGAGTATTAGCAGCTGGCATTCGTGGATCTGAGGAGTTCACTCGTTTTCCAAAGATGTTGTGGACAATAAATCTGCATCAGAGTACTGTTAATTTGATTACAATATTAATATCTTTTAAAAAATTATACATTCATTACATTTTACAAACTGTAACATGTTTTGGATATACTGTAATGTGTTTTGGATATACTATAACGTATTTTGGATGAACTGTAACGTGGTTTGGATGAACTGTAACGTGGTTTGGATGAACTGTAACGTGGTTTGGATGAACTGTAACGTGGTTTGGATGAACTGTAACGTGGTTTGGATGAACTGTAATGTGGTTTGGATGAACTGTAACGTGGTTTGGATGAACTGTAACGTGGTTTGGATGAAACGTAACGTGGTTTGGATGAACTGTAACGTGGTTTGGATGAACTGTAACGTGGTTTGGATGAACTGTAACGTGGTTTGGATGAACTGTAACGTGGTTTGGATGAACAGTAACGTGGTTTGGATGAACTGTAACGTGGTTTGGATGAACTGTAATGTGGTTTGGATAAACTGTAAGATTATGGGAATATGTAGGAGCTGATGGGAATATTGGGAGCTTATGGGAATATGTAGGAGCTTATGGGAATTTTAGGAGCTTGTGGGAATATGTAGCAGCTTATGGGAATATTAGGAGCTTATGGGAATATGTAGGAGCTTATGGGAATATGTAGGAGCTTATGGGAATATGTAGGAGCTTATGGGAATATTAGGAGCTTATGGGAATATGTAAGAGCTTATGGGAATATTAGGAGCTTATGGGAATATGTAGGAGCTTATGGGAATATTAGGAGCTTATGGGAATATGTAATGTGTTTTGTATATACTGTAACGTGTTTTGGATACACTGTAATGTGTTTTGGATACACTGTAAAGTGTTTGTAAGTTAACTAAGTGACATCATTTAAACATTACCTACTTATAAAGTTGAGTATTAGCAGCTGGCATTCGTGGATCTAAGGAGTTCACTCGTTTTCCAAGATGTTGTGGACAATATTCATGTCTGCATCAGAGTACTGTTAATTTGATTACAATATTAATATCTTTTAAAAATTATACATTCATTACATTTTATAAACTGTAACATGTTTTGGATATAATGTAACGTATTTTGGATGAACTGTAACGTGGTTTGGATGAACTGTAACGTGGTTTGGATGAACTGTAACGTGGTTTGGATGAACTGTAACGTGGTTTGGATGAACTGTAACGTGGTTTGGATGAACTGTAATGTGGTTTGGATGAACTGTAACGTGGTTTGGATGAACTGTAACGTGGTTTGGATGAACTGTAACGTGGTTTGGATGAACTGTAACGTGGTTTGGATGAACTGTAACGTGGTTTGGATGAACTGTAACGTGGTTTGGATGAACTGTAACGTGGTTTGGATGATCTGTAACGTGGTTTGGATGAACTGTAACGTGGTTTAGATGAACTGTAACGTGGTTTGGATGAACTGTAATGTGGTTTGGATGAACTGTAATGTGGTTTGGATGAACTGTAACACGGTTTGGATGAACTGTAACGTGGTTTGGATGAACTGTAACATGGTTTGGATGAACTGTAATGTGGTTTGGATGAACTGTAAGATTATGGGAATATGTAGGAGCTTATGGGAGTAAGTTTGAGCTTATGGGAATATGTAGGAGCTTATGGGAATATTAGGAGCTTATGGGAATATGTAGGAGCTTATGGGAATATTAGGAGCTTATGGGAATATTAGGAGCTTATGGGAATATGTAGGAGCTTATGGGAATATTAGGAGCTTATGGGAATATGTAGGAGCTTATGGGAATATGTAGGAGCTTATGGGAATATTAGGAGCTTATGGGAATATGTAGGAGCTTATGGGAATATGTAGGAGCTTATGGGAATATGTAGGAGATTATGGGAATATGTAACCTGTTTTGGATATACTGTAATGTGTTTTGGATACACTGTAACGTGTTTGTAAGTTAACTAAGTGACATCATTTAAACATTACCTACTTATAAAGTTGAGTATTAGCAGCTGGCATTCGTGGATCTAAGGAGTTCACTCGTTTTCCAAGATGTTGTGGACAATATTCATGTCTGCATCAGAGTACTGTTAATTTGATTACAATATTAATATCTTTTAAAAATTATACATTCATTACATTTTATAAACTGTAACGTGTTTTGGATGAACTGTAACGTGGTTTGGATGAACTGTAACGTGGTTTGGATAAACTGTAACGTGGTTTGGATGAACTGTAACGTGGTTTGGATGAACTGTAACGTGGTTTGGATGAACTGTAACGTGGTTTGGATGAACTGTAACGTGGTTTGGATGAACTGTAACGTGGTTTGAATGAACTGTAACGTGGTTTGGATGAACTGTAACGTGGTTTGGATGAACTGTAACGTGGTTTGGATGAACTGTAACGTGGTTTGGATGAACTGTAACGTGGTTTGGATGAACTGTAACGTGGTTTGGATGAACTGTAAAGTGGTTTGGATGAACTGTAACGTGGTTTGGATGAACTGTAACGTGGTTTGGATGAACTGTAACGTGGTTTGGATGAACTGTAACGTGGTTTGGATGAACTGTAACGTGGTTTGGATGAACTGTAACGTGGTTTGGATGAACTGTAACGTGGTTTGGATGAACTGTAACATGGTTTGGATGAACTGTAAGGTGGTTTGGATGAACTGTAAGATTATGGGAATATGTAGGAGCTTATGGGAGTAAGTTTGAGCTTATGGGAATATGTAGGAGCTTATGGGAATATTAGGAGCTTGTGGGAATATGTAGGAGCTTATGGGAATATTAGGAGCTTATGGGAATATTAGGAGCTTATGGGAATATGTAGGAGCTTATGGGAATATTAGGAGCTTATGGGAATATGTAGGAGTTTATAGGAATATGTAGGAACTTATGGGAATATTAGGAGCTTATGGGAATAACAGGAGCTTGTGGGAATATGTAGGAGCTTATGGAAATATGTAGGAGCTTATGGGATTATGTAACGTGTTTTGGATACACTGTAATGTGTTTTGGATACACTGTAACGCTTTTGTAAGTTAACTAAGTGACATCATTTAAACATAACCTACTTCTAAAGTTGAGTATTAGCAGCTGGCTTGCGTGGATCTGAGAAGTTCACTCGTTTTCCAAAGATGTTGTGGACAATAATCATGTCTGCATCAGAGTACTGTTAAATTGATTACAATATTAATATCTTTTAAAAATTATACATTCATTACATTTTATAAACTGTAACATGTTTTGGATATACTATAACATATTTTGGATGAACTGTAATGTGTTTTGGATGAACTGTAACGTGGTTTGGATGAACTGTAACGTGGTCTGGATGAACTGTAACGTGTTTTGGATGAACTGTAACGTGGTTTGGATGAACTGTAACGTGGTTTGGATGAACTGTAACGAGGTTTGGGAATATTAGGAACTTATGGAAATATGTAGGAGCTTATGGGAATATGTAGGAGCTATGGGAATAAAAGGAGCTTGCGGGAATATGTAGGAGCTTATGGGAATATGTAACATGGTTTGGATGAACTGCAACGTTGTTTGGATGAACTGCAACGTATGGTTTGGATGAACAGTAACGTGGTTTGGATGAACTGTAACGTGGTTTGGATGAACTGTAACGTGGTTTGGATGTACTGTAAGATTATGGGAATATGTAAGAGCTTATGGGAATATTAGGAGCTTATGGGAATATTAGGAGCTTATGGGAATATGTAGGAGCTTATGGGAATATTAGGAGCTTATGGGAGTAAGTTTGAGCTTTTGGGAATATGTAGGAGCTATGGGAATAAAAGGAGCTTGTGGGAATATGTAGGAGCTTATGAGAATATGTAGGAGCTTATGGGAATATGTAACATGGTTTGGATGAACTATAACGTGGTTTGGATGAACTGTAACGTGGTTTGTATGAACTGTAACGTGGTTAGGATGTACTGTAAGATTATGGGAATATGTAAGAGCTTATGGGAATATTAGGAGCTTATGGGAATATGTAGGAACTTATGGGAATATGTAGGAGCTTATGGAAATATGTAGGAGCTTATGGGATTATGTAACGTGTTTTGGATATACTGTAACGTGTTTTCGATATACTGTAACGTGTTTTGGATACACTGTAACGTGTTTGTAAGTTAACTAAGTGACATCATTTAAACATAACCTACTTATAAAGTTGAGTATTAGCAGCTGGCATGTGTGGATCTGAGAAGTTCACTCGTTTTCCAAAGATGTTGTGGACAATAATCATGTCTGCATCAGAGTACTGTTAATTTGATTACAATATTAATATATTTTAAAATTATACATTCATTACATTTTATAAACTGTAACATGTTTTGGATATACTATAACATATTTTGGATGAACTGTAATGTGTTTTGGATGAACTGTAACGTGGTTTGGATGAACTGTAACGTGGTCTGGATGAACTGTAACGTGTTTTGGATGAACTGTAACGTGGTTTAGATGAACTGTAATGTGGTTTGTATGAACTGCAACGTGGTTTGGATGAACTGCAACGTGGTTTTATATGAACTGTAACGTGGTTTGGATGAACTGTAAAGTGGTTTGGATGAACTGTAACGTGGTTTGGATGAACTGTAACATGGTTTGGATGAACTGTAACGTGGTTTGGATGAAACGTAACGTGGTTTGGATGAACTGTAACATGGTTTGGATGAACTGTAATGTGGTTTGGATGACCTGTAACGTGTTTTGGATGAACTGTAACGTGGTTTGGATGAACTATAACGTGGTTTGGATGAACTGTAACGTGGTTTGGATGAACTGTAACATGGTTTGGATGAACGGGAAGGTGGTTTGGATGAACTGTAAGATTATGGGAATATGTAGGAGCTTATGGGAGTAAGTTTGAGCTTATGGGAATATGTAGGAGCTTATGGGAATATTAGGAGCTTGTGGGAATATGTAGGAGCTTATGGGAATATTAGGAGCTTATGGGAATATTAGGAGCTTATGGGAATATGTAGGAGCTTATGGGAATATGTAGGAGCTTATGGGAATATTAGGAGCTTATGGGAATATGCAGGAGCTTATGGGAATATGTAGGAGCTTATGGGAATATGTAGGAGTTTATGGGAATATGTAACGTGTTTTGGATACACTGTAATGTGTTTTGGATACACTGTAACGTGTTTGTAAGTTAACTAAGTGACATCATTTAAACATTACCTACTTATAAAGTTGAGTATTAGCAGCTGGCTTGCGTGGATCTGAGAAGTTCACTCGTTTTCCAAAGATGTTGTGGACAATAATCATGTCTGCATCAGAGTACTGTTAATTTGATTACAATATTAATATCTTTTAAAAATTATACATTCATTACAATTTATAAACTGTAACATGTTTTGGATATACTATAACATATTTTGGATGAACTGTAATGTGTTTTGGATGAACTGTAACGTGGTTTGGATGAACTGTAACGTGGTCTGGATGAACTGTAACGTGTTTTAGATGAACTGTAACGTGGTTTAGATGAACTGTAACGTGGTTTGGATGAACTGCAACGTGGTTTGGATGAACTGTAACGTGGTTTGGATGAACTGTAAAGTGGTTTGGATGAACTGTAACGTGGTTTAGATGAACTGTAACGTGGTTTGGATGAACTGTAACGTGGTTTTAAATGAACTGTAACGTGGTTTGGATGAACTGTAAAGTGGTTTGGATGAACTGTAACGTGGTTTGGATGAAACGTAACGTGGTTTGGATGAACTGTATCATGGTTTGGATGAACTGTAATGTGGTTTGGATGACCTGTAACGTGTTTTGGATGAACTGTAACGTGGTTTGGATGAACTATAACGTGGTTTGGATGAACTATAACGTGGTTTGGATGAACTGTAACATGGTTTGGATGAACTGTAAGGTGGTTTGGATGAACTGTAAGATTATGGGAATATGTAGGAGCTTATGGGAGTAAGTTTGAGCTTATGGGAATATGTAGGAGCTTATGGGAATATTAGGAGCTTGTGGGAATATGTAGGAGCTTATGGGAATATTAGGAGCTTGTGGGAATATTAGGAGCTTATGGGAATATGTAGGAGCTTATGGGAATATTAGGAGCTTATGGGAATATGTAGGAGTTTATAGGAATATGTAGGAACTTATGGGAATATTAGGAGCTTATGGGAATAACAGGAGCTTGTGGGAATATGTAGGAGCTTATGGAAATATGTAGGAGCTTATGGGATTATGTAACGTGTTTTGGATACACTGTAATGTGTTTTGGATACACTGTAACGCTTTTGTAAGTTAACTAAGTGACATCATTTAAACATAACCTACTTCTAAAGTTGAGTATTAGCAGCTGGCTTGCGTGGATCTGAGAAGTTCACTCGTTTTCCAAAGATGTTGTGGACAATAAATCTGCATCAGAGTACTGTTAATTTGATTACAATATTAATATCTTTTAAAAAATTATACATTCATTACATTTTATAAACTGTAACATGTTTTGGATATACTATAACATATTTTGGATGAACTGTAATGTGTTTTGGATGAACTGTAACGTGGTTTGGATGAACTGTAACGTGGTCTGGATGAACTGTAACGTGTTTTGGATGAACTGTAACGTGGTTTGGATGTACTGTAAGATTATGGGAATATGTAAGAGCTTATGGGAATATTAGGAACTTATGGGAATATGTAGGAGCTTATGGGAATATGTAGGAGCTATGGGAATAAAAGGAGCTTGCGGGAATATGTAGGAGCTTATGGGAATATGTAACATGGTTTGGATGAACTGCAACGTTGTTTGGATGAACTGCAACGCGGTTTGGATGAACTGTAACGTGGTTTGGATGAACTGTAATGTGGTTTGGATGAACTTTAATGTGGTTTGGATAAACTGTAAGATTATGGGAATATGTAGGAGCTGATGGGAATATTAGGAGCTTATGGGAATATTAGGAGCTTATGGGAATATGTAGGAGCTTATGGGAATATTAGGAGCTTATGGGAGTAAAAAGGGAGCTATGGGAATATGTAGGAGCTTATGGGAATATGTAGGAGCTTATGGGAATATGTAGGAGCTTATGAGAATATGTAGGAGCTTATGGGAATATGTAACATGGTTTGGATGAACTATAACGTGGTTTGGATGAACTGTAACGTGGTTTGTATGAACTGTAACGTGGTTAGGATGTACTGTAAGATTATGGGAATATGTAAGAGCTTATGGGAATATTAGGAGCTTATGGGAATATGTAGGAGCTTATGGGAATATGTAGGAGCTTATGGGAATATGTAGGAGCTTATGGGAATATGTAACGTGTTTTGGATATACTGTAACGTGTTTTGGATATACTGTAACGTGTTTTGGATACACTGTAACGTGTTTGTAAGTTAACTAAGTGACATCATTTAAACATAACCTACTTATAAAGTTGAGTATTAGCAGCTGGCATGTGTGGATCTGAGAAGTTCACTCGTTTTCCAAAGATGTTGTGGACAATAATCATGTCTGCATCAGAGTACTGTTAATTTGATTACAATATTAATATATTTTAAAATTATACATTCATTACATTTTATAAACTGTAACATGTTTTGGATATACTATAACATATTTTGGATGAACTGTAATGTGTTTTGGATGAACTGTAACGTGGTTAGGATGTACTGTAAGATTATGGGAATATGTAAGAGCTTATGGGAATATTAGGAACTTATGGGAATATGTAGGAGCTTATGGGAATATGTAGGAGCTATGGGAATAAAAGGAGCTTGCAGGAATATGTAGGAGCTTTTGGGAATATGTAACATGGTTTGGATGAACTTTGTAACGTGGTTTGGATGAACTGTAACGTGGTTTGTATGAACTGTAACGTGGTTAGGATGAATTGTAAGATTATGGGAATATGTAGGGGCTTATGGGAGTAAGTTTGAGCTTATGGGAATATTAGGAGCTTATGGGAATATTAGGAGCCTGTGGGATTATGTAGGAGCTTATGGGAATATGTAGGAGCTATGGGAATAAAAGGAGCTTGCGGGAATATTAGGAGCTTATGGGAGTAAGTTTGAGCTTATGGGAATATGTAGAGCTTATGGGAATATGTAGGAGCTTATGGGAATATTAGGAGCTTATGGGAATATGTAGGAGTTTATGGGAATATGTAACGTGTTTTGGATACACTGTAATGTGTTTTGGATACACTGTAACGTGTTTGTAAGTTAACTAAGTGACATCATTTAAACATTACCTACTTATAAAGTTGAGTATTAGCAGCTGGCTTTCGTGGATCTGAGGAGTTCACTCGTTATCAAAAGATGTTGTGGACAATATGCATCAGAGTACTGTTAATTTGATTACAATATTAAAATCTTTTAAAAATTATACATTCATTACATTTTATAAACTGTAACATGTTTTGGATATACTGTAATGTGTTTTGGTTATACTATAACGCATTTTGGATGAACTGTAACATGTTTTGGATGAACTGTAACGTGGTTTGGATGAATTGTAACGTGGTTTGGATGAACTGTAACATGGTTTGGATGAACTGTAACGTGGTTTGGATGAACTGTAACGTGGTTTGGATGAACTGTAACATGGTTTGGATGAACTGTAACGTGGTTTGGATGAACTGTAACGTGGTTTGGATGAACTGTAACGTGGTTTGGATGAACTGTAACGTGGTTTGGATGAACTGTAACGTGGTTTGAATGTACTGTAAGATTATGGGAATATGTAAGAGCTTATGGGAATATTAGGAGCTTGCAGGATTATGTAGGAGCTCATGGGAATATTAGGAGCTTATGGGAGTAAGTTTGAGCTGATGGGAATATGTAGGAGCTATGGGAATAAAAGGAGCTTGTGGGAATATGTAGGAGCTTATGGTAATATGTAGGAGCTTATGGGAATATGTAACTTGGTTTGGATGAACTGCAACGTGGTTTGGATGAACAGTAACGTGGTTTGGATGAACAGTAACGTGGTTTGGATAAACTGTAACGTGGTTTGGATGAACTGTAACGTGGTTTGGATGAACTGTAACGTGGTTTGGATGTACTGTAAGATTATGGGAATATGTAATAGCTTATGGGAATATTACGAACTTATGGGAATATGTAGGAGCTTATGGGAATATGTAGGAGCTATGGGAATAAAAGGAGCTTGCGGGAATATGTAGGAGCTTATGGGAATATGTAACATGGTTTAGATGAACTGCAACGTTGTTTGGATGAACTGTAACGTGGTTTGGATGTACTGTAAGATTATGGGAATATGTAAGAGCTTATGGGAATATTAGGAGCTTATGGGAATATTAGGAGCTTATGGGAATATGTGTAGGAGCTTATGGGAATATTAGGAGCTTATGGGAGTAAGTTTGAGCTTATGGGAATATGTAGGAGCTATGGGAATAAAAGGAGCTTGTGGGAATATGGTAGGAGCTTATGAGAATATGTAGGAGCTTATGGGAATATGTAACATGGTTTGGATGAACTATAACGTGGTTTGGATGAACTGTAACGTGGTTTGTATGAACTGTAACGTGGTTAGGATGTACTGTAAGATTATGGGAATATGTAAGAGCTTAATGGAATATTAGGAACTTATGGGAATATGTAGGAGCTTATGGGAATATGTAGGAGCTATGGGAATAAAAGGAGCTTGGTGGGAATATGTAGGAGCTTTTGGGAATATGTAACATGGTTTGGATGAACTGTAACGTGGTTTGTATGAACTGTAACGTGGTTAGGATGAATTGTAAGATTATGGGAATATGTAGGGGCTTATGGGAGTAAGTTTGAGCTTATGGGAATATTAGGAGCTTATGGGAATATTAGAGCCTGTGGGATTATGTAGGAGCTTATGGGAATATGTAGGAGCTTATGGGAATATTAGGAGCTTATGGGAATATTAGGAGCTTATGGGAGTAAGTTTGAGCTTATGGGAATATGTAGGAGCTTTTGGGAATATGTAGGAGCTTATGGAAATATTAGGAGCTTATGGGAGCTTATGGGAGTAAGTTTGAGCCTATGGGAATATTTAACGTGTTTTGGATACACTGTAATTTTTTTTGGATACACTGTAACGTGTTTGTAAGTTAACTAAGTGACATCATTTAAACATTACCTACTTATAAAGTTGAGTATTAGCAGCTGGCATTCGTGGATCTGAGGAGTTCACTCGTTTTCCAAAGATGTTGTGGACAATATTCATATCTGCATCAGAGTACTGTTAATTTGATTACAATATTAATATCTTTTAAAAAATTATACATTCATTACATTTTATAAACTGTAACATATTTTGGATATACTGTAATGTGTTTTGGATATACTATAACATGTTTTGGATGAACTGTAACGTGTTTTGGATGAACTGTAACGTGGTTTGGATGAACTGTAACGTGGTTTGGATGAACTGTAACGTGGTTTGGATGAACTGTAACGTGGTTTGGATGAACTGTAACGTGGTTTGGATGAACTGTAACGTGGTTTGGATGAACTGTAACATGGTTTGGATGAACTGTAACGTGGTTTGGATGAACTGTAACGTGGTTTGGATGAACTGTAACGTGGTTTGGATGAACTGTAACGTGGTTTGGATGAACTGTAACGCGGTTTGGATGTACTGTAAGATTATGAATATGTAAGAGCTTATGGGAAAATTAGGAGCTTGTAGGATTATGTAGGAGCTATGGGAATATTAGGAGCTTATGGGAATATGTAGGAGCTTATGGGAATATAAGGAGCTTATGGGAGTAAGTTTGAGATTATGGGAATATGTAGGAGCTTATGGGAATATGTAACATGGTTTGGATGAACTATAACGTGGTTTGGATGAACTGTAACGTGGTTTGTATGAACTATAACGTGGTTTGGATAAACTGTAAGATTATGGGAATATGTAGGAGCTTATGGGAATATTAGGAACTTATGGGAATATGTAGGAGCTTATGGGAATTTGTAGGAGCTATGGGAATAAAAGGAGCTTGCGGGAATATGTAGGAGCTTTTGGGAATATGTAACATGGTTTGGATGAACTGTAACGTGGTTTGGATGAACTGTAACGTGGTTTGTATGAACTGTAACATGGTTAGGATGAATTGTAAGATTATGGGAATATGTAGGGGGTTATGGGAGTAAGTTTGAGCTTATGGGAATATTAGGAGCTTATGGGAATATTAGGAGCCTGTAGGATTATGTAGGAGCTTATGGGAATATGTAGGAGCTATGGGAATAAAAGGAGCTTGCGGGAATATGTAGGAGCTTTTGGGAATATGTAACATGGTTTGGATGAACTGTAACGTGGTTTGTATGAACTGTAACGTGGTTAGGATGAATTGTAAGATTATGGGAATATGTAGGGGCTTATGGGAGTAAGTTTGAGCTTATGGGAATATTAGGAGCTTATGGGAATATTAGGAGCCTGTGGGATTATGTAGGAGCTTATGGGAATATGTAGGAGCTTATGGGAATATTAGGAGCTTATGGGAATATTAGGAGCTTATGGGAGTAAGTTTGAGCTTATGGGAATATGTAGGAGCTTATGAGAATATGTAGGAGCTTATGGAAATATTAGGAGCTTATGGGAGCTTATGGGAGTAAGATTGAGCCTATGGGAATATGTAACGTGTTTTGGATACACTGTAATTTTTTTTGGATACATTGTAACGTGTTTGTAAGTTAACTAAGTGACATCATTTAAACATAACCTACTTATAAAGTTGAGTATTAGCAGCTGGCTTTCGTGGATCTGAGGAGTTCACTCGTTATCAAAAGATGTTGTGGACAATATGCATCAGAGTACTGTTAATTTGATTACAATATTAAAATCTTTTAAAAATTATACATTCATTACATTTTATAAACTGTAACATGTTTTGGATATACTGTAATGTGTTTTGGATATACTATAACGTGGTTTGGATGAACTGTAACATGTTTTGATGAATTGTAACGTGGTTTGGATGAACTGTAACGTGGTTTAAATGAACTGAAACGTAGTTTGAATGAACTGTAACGTGGTTTGGATGAACTGTAATGTGGTTTGGATGAACTGTAACGTGGTTTGGATGAACTGTAACGTGGTTTGGATGAACTGTAACGTGGTTTGGATGAACTGTAACGTGGTTTGGATGAACTGTAACGTGGTTTGGATGAACTGTAACGTGGTTTGGATGAACTGTAACGTGGTTTGGATGAACTGTAACGTGGTTAGGATGAATATGTAGTGAGCATTTGGATGAACATGTAGGAGCTTTGGGAATATTAGGGAGCTTATGGAGAAATGTAAGTGTTGAGCTGATGGGAATATGTAGGTTGGTATGGGAATAAAAGGAGCTTGTGGGAATATGTAGGAGCTTATGGTAATATGTAGGAGCTTATGGATGAACTGTAACGTGGTTTGGATGAACTGTAACGTGGTTTGGATGAACTGTAACGTGGTTTGGATGAACTGTAACGTGGTTTGGATAAACTGTAACGTGGTTTGGATGAACTGTAACGTGGTTTGGATGAACTGTAACGTGGTTTGGATGAACTGTAAGATTATGGGAATATGTAGGAGCTTATGGAAATATGTAGGAGCTTATGGGAATATTAGGAGCTTATGGGAATATGTAGGAGCTTATGGGAATATTAGGAGCTTATGGGAATATGTAGGAGCTATGGGAATAAAAGGAGCTTGCGGGAATATGTAGGAGCTTATGGGAATATGTAGGAGCTATGGGAATAAAAGGAGCTTGTGGGAATATGTAGGAGCTTATGAGAATATGTAGGCGCTTATGGGAATATGTAACATGGTTTGGATGAACTATAACGTGGTTTGGATGAACTGTAACGTGGTTTGTATGAACTATAACGTGGTTAGGATGTACTGTAAGATTATGGGAATATGTAAGAGCTTATGGAATATTAGTGAACTTATGGGAATATGTAGGAGCTTATGGGAATATGTAGGAGCTATGGGAATAAAAGGAGCTTGCGGGAATATGTAGGAGCTTTTGGGAATATGTAGGAGCTTATGGGAATATGTAACATGGTTTGGATGAACTGTAACGTGGTTTGGATGAACTGTAACGTGGTTTGAATGAACTGTAACGTGGTTAGGATGAATTGTAAGATTATGGGAATATGTAGGGGCTTATGGGAGTAAGTTTGAGCTTATGGGAATATTAGGTGAGCTTATGGGAATATTAGGAGCCTGTGGGATTATGTAGGAGCTTATGGGAATATGTAGGAGCTTATGGGAATATGTAGGAGCTTATGGGAATATTAGGAGCTTATGGGAATATGTAGGAGCTTATGGGAATAAGTTTGAGCTTATGGGAATATGTAGGAGCTTTATGGGAATATGTAGGAGCTTATGGAAATATTAGGAGCTTATGGGAGCTTATGGGAGTAAGTTTAAGCTTATGGGGAATATGTAACGTGTTTTGATACACTGTAATTTTTTTTGGATACACTGTAACGTGTTTGTAAGTTAACTAAGTGACATCATTTAAACATTACCTACTTATAAAGTTGAGTATTAGCAGCTGGCATTCGTGGATCTGAGGAGTTCACTCGTTTTCCAAAGATGTTGTGGACAATATTCATATCTGCATCAGAGTACTGTTAATTTGATTACAATATTAATATCTTTTAAAAAATTATACATTCATTACATTTTATAAACTGTAACATGTTTTGGATATACTGTAATGTGTTTTGGATATACTATAACGTATTTTGGATGAACTGTAACGTGGTTTGGATGAACTGTAACGTGGTTTGGATGAACTGTAACGTGGTTTGGATGAACTGTAACGTGGTTTGGATGTACTGTAAGATTATGGGAATATATAAGAGCTTGTGGGAATATGTAGGAGCTTATGGGAATATGTAGGAGCTTATGGGAATATGTAGGAGCTATGGGAATAAAAGGAGCTTATGGGAATTTGTAGGAGCTTATGGGAATATGTAGGAGCTTATGGAAATATTAGGAGCTTATGGGAGCTTATGGGAGTAAGTTTGAGCTTATGGGAATATGTAACGTGTTTTGGATACACTGTAATTTTTTTTGGATACACTGTAACGTGTTTGTAAGTGACATCATTTAAACATAACCTACTTATAAAGTTGAGTATTAGCAGCTGGCATGCGTGGATCTGAGGAGTTCAAACGTTTTCCAAATATGTTGTGGACAATATTGATGTCTGCATCAGAGTACTGTTATTTGATTACAATATTAATATCTTTTTAAAATTATACATTTATTACATTTTATAAACTGTAACATGTTTTGGATATACTGTAATGTGTTTTGGTTATACTATACCGTGGTTTGGATGAACAGTAACGTGGTTTGGATAAACTGTAACGTGGTTTGGATGAACTGTAACGTGGTTTGGATGAACTGTAACGTGGTTTGGATGTACTGTAAGATTATGGGAATATGTAAGAGCTTGTGGGAATATGTAGGAGCTTATGGGAATATGTAGGAGCTTATGGGAATATGTAGGAGCTATGGGAAAAAAAGGAGCTTGCGGGAATATGTAGGAGCTTATGGGAATATGTAACATGGTTTGGATGAACTGCAACGTTGTTTGGATGAACTGCAACGTGGTTTGGATGAACAGTAACGTGGTTTGGATAAACTGTAACGTGGTTTGGATGAACTGTAACGTGGTTTGGATGAACTGTAACGTGGTTTGGATGTACTGAAAGATTATGGGAATATGTAAGAGCATATGGGAATATTAGGAGCTTATGGGAGTAAGTTTGAGCTTATGGGAATATGTAGGAGCTATGGGAATAAAAGGAGCTTGTGGGAATATGTAGGAGCTTATGAGAATATGTAGGAGCTTATGGGAATATGTAACATGGTTTGGATGAACTATAACGTGGTTTGGATGAACTGTAACGTGGTTTGTATGAACTGTAACGTGGTTAGGATGTACTGTAAGATTACGGGAATATGTAAGAGCTTATGGGAATATTAGGAACTTTTGGGAATATGTAGGAGCTTATGGGAATTTGTAGGAGCTATGGGAATAAAAGGAGCTTGCGGGAATATGTAGGAGCTTTTGGGAATATGTAACATGGTTTGGATGAACTGTAACGTGGTTTGGATGAACTGTAACGTGGTTTGTATGAACTGTAACGTGGTTAGGATGAATTGTAAGATTATGGGAATATGTAGGGGCTTATGGGAGTAAGTTTGAGCTTATGGGAATATTAGGAGCTTATGGGAATATTAGGAGCCTGTGGGATTATGTAGGAGCTTATGGGAATATGTAGGAGCTATGGGAATAAAAGGAGCTTGCGGGAATATGTAGGAGCTTTTGGGAATATGTAACATGGTTTGGATGAACTGTAACGTGGTTTGTATGAACTGTAACGTGGTTAGGATGAATTGTAAGATTATGGGAATATGTAGGGGCTTATGGGAGTAAGTTTGAGCTTATGGGAATATTAGGAGCTTATGGGAATATTAGGAGCCTGTGGGATTATGTAGGAGCTTATGGGAATATGTAGGAGCTTATGGGAATATTAGGAGCTTATGGGAATATTAGGAGCTTTTGGGAGTAAGTTTGAGCTTATGGGAATATGTAGGAGCTTATGGGAATATGTAGGAGCTTATGGAAATATTAGGAGCTTATGGGAGCTTATGGGAGTAAGTTTGAG
This sequence comes from Bulinus truncatus, assembly GCA_021962125.1. Lineage (NCBI taxonomy): Eukaryota > Metazoa > Mollusca > Gastropoda > Planorbidae > Bulinus > Bulinus truncatus. The sequence goes on along the minus strand of JAGDYQ010000036.1, from coordinate 2,497,074 downwards.
CCTATGGGAATATGTAACGTGTTTTGGATACACTGCAATTTTTTTTGGATACACTGTAACGTGTTTGTAAGTTAACTAAGTGACATCATTTAAACATAACCTACTTATAAAGTTGAGTATTAGCAGCTGGCATGCGTGGATCTGAGGAGTTCACTCGTTTTCCAAATATGTTGTGGACAATATTGATGTCTGCATCAGGGTACTGTTATTTGATTACAATATTAATATCTTTTAAAAATTATACATTCATTACATTTTATAAACTGTAACATGTTTTGGATATACTGTAATGTGTTTTGGATATACTATAATGTATTTGGATGAACTGTAACATGTTTTGGATGAATGGTAACGTGGTTTGGATGAACTGTAATGTGGTTTGGATTAACTGTAACATGGTTTGGATGAACTGTAACGTGGTTTGGATGAACTGCAACGTGGTTTGGATGAACTGCAACGTGGTTTGGATGAACTGCAACATTGTTTGGATGAACAGTAACGTGGTTTGGATGAACAGTAACGTGGTTTGGATAAACTGTAACGTGGTTTGGATGAACTGTAACGTGGTTTGGATGAACTATAACGTGGTTTGGATGTACTGTAAGATTATGGGAATATGTAAGAGCTTATGGGAATATTAGGAGCTTGCAGGATTATGTAGGAGCTTATGGGAATATGTAGGAGCTTATGGGAATATTAGGAGCTTATGGGAGTAAGTTTGAGCTGATGGGAATATGTAGGAGCTATGGGAATAAAAGGAGCTTGTGGGAATATGTAGGAGCTTATGGTAATATGTAGGAGCTTATGGGAATATGTAACATGGTTTGGATGAACTGCAACGTTGTTTGGATGAAAAGTAACGTGGTTTGGATGAACAGTAACGTGGTTTGGATAAACTGTAACGTGGTTTGGATAAACTGTAACGTGGTTTGGATGAACTGTAACGCGGTTTGGATGTACTGTAAGATTATGGGAATATGTAAGAGCTTATGGGAATATTAGGAGCTTGTAGGATTATGTAGGAGCTTATGGGAATATTAGGAGCTTATGGGAATATGTAGGAGCTTATGGGAATATTAGGAGCTTATGGGAGTAAGTTTGAGCTTATGGGAATATGTAGGAGCTATGGGAATAAAAGGAGCTTGTGGGAATATGTAGGAGCTTATGAGAATATGTAGGAGCTTATGGGAATATGTAACATGGTTTGGATGAACTATAACGTGGTTTGGGTGAACTGTAACGTGGTTTGTATGAACTATAACGTGGTTAGGATGTACTGTAAGATAATGGGAATATGTAAGAGCTTATGGGAATATTAGGAACTTATGGGAATATGTAGGTGCTTATGGGAATATGTAGGAGCTATGGGAATAAAAGGAGCTTGCGGGAATATGTAGGAGCTTTTGGGAATATGTAGGAGCTTACGGGAATATGTAACATGGTTTGGATGAACTGTAACGTGGTTTGGATGAACTGTAACGTGGTTTGTATGAACTGTAACGTGGTTAGGATGAATTGTAAGATTATGGGAATATGTAGGGGCTTATGGGAGTAAGTTTGAGCTTATGGGAATAATAGGAGCTTATGGGAATATTAGGAGCCTGTGGGATTATGTAGGAGCTTATGGGAATATGTAGGAGCTTATGGGAATATGTAGGAGCTTATGGGAATATTAGGAGCTTATGGGAATATTAGGAGCTTATGGGAGTAAGTTTGAGCTTATGGGAATATGTAGGAGCTTATGGGAATATGTAGGAGCTTATGGAAATATTAGGAGCTTATGGGAGCTTATGGGAGTAAGTTTGAGCTTATGGGAATATGTAACGTGTTTTGGATACACTGTAATTTTTTTTGGATACACTGTAACGTGTTTGTAAGTGACATCATTTAAACATAACCTACTTATAAAGTTGAGTATTAGCAGCTGGCATGCGTGGATCTGAGGAGTTCACTCGTTTTCCAAATATGTTGTGGACAATATTGATGTCTGCATCACAGTACTGTTATTTGCTTACAATATTAATATCTTTTAAAAATTATACATTCATTACATTTTATAAACTGTAACATGTTTTGGATATACTGTAATGTGTTTTGGTTATACTATAACGTATTTTGGATGAACTGTAACGTGGTTTGGATGAACTGTAACGTGGTTTGGATGAACTTTAACGTGGTTTGGATGAACTGTAACGTGGTTTGGATGAACTGTAAGATTATGGGAATATATAAGAGCTTGTGGGAATATGCAGGAGCTTATGGGAATATGTAGGAGCTTATGGGAATATGTAGGAGCTATGGGAATAAAAAGGGAGCTTATGGGAATATGTAGGAGCTTATGGAAATATGTAGGAGCTAATGGAATATTAGGAGCTTATGGGAGCTTAATGGGAAGTAAGTTTGAGCTTATGGGAATATGTAACGTGTTTTGGATACACTGTAATTTTTTTTTTGGATGCACTGTAACGTGTTTGTAAGTGACATCATTTAAACATAACCTACTTATAAGTTGGTATTAGCAGCTGGCATGCGTGGATCTGAGGAGTTCCTCATTTTCCAAATATGTTGTGGACAATATTGATGTCTGCATCAGAGTACTGTTATTTGATTACAATATTAATATCTTTTAAAAATTATACATTCATTACATTTTATAAACTGTAACATGTTTTGGATATACTGTAATGTGTTTTGGTTATACTATAACGTGGTTTGGATGAACTGTAACGTGGTTTGGATGAACTGTAACGTGGTTTGGATGAACTGTAACGTGGTTTGGATGAACTGTAATGTGGTTTGGATAAACTGTAAGATTATGGGAATATGTAGGAGCTTATGGGAATATTAGGAGCTTATGGGAATATGTAGGAGCTTATGGGAATATGTAGCAGCTTATGGGAATATTAGGAGCTTATGGGAATATTAGGAGCTTATGGGAATATGTAGGAGCTTATGGGAATATTAGGAGCTTATGGGAATTATGGGGTAAGTTTGAGCTTATGGGAATATGTAACGTGTTTTGGATACACTGTAATGTGTTTTGGATACACTGTAACGTGTTTGTAAGTTAACTAAGTGACATCATTTAAACATTACCTACTTATAAAGTTGAGTATTAGCAGCTGGCATTCGTGGATCTAAGGAGTTCACTCGTTTTCCAAGATGTTGTGGACAATATTCATGTCTGCATCAGAGTACTGTTAATTTGATTACAATATTAATATCTTTTAAAAATTATACATTCATTACATTTTATAAACTGTAACATGTTTTGGATATAATGTAATGTGTTTTGGATATACTATAACATGTTTTGGATGAACTGTAACGTGGTTTGGATGAACTGTAACGTGGTTTGAATGAACTGTAACGTGGTTTGGATGAACTGTAATGTGGTTTGGATAAACTGTAAGATTATGGGAATATGTAGGAGCTGATGGGAATATTGGGAGCTTATGGGAATATGTAGGAGCTTATGGGAATATGTAGGAGCTTATGGGAATATGTAGGAGCTTACGGGAATATGTAGGAGCTTATGGGAATATGTAACATGGTTTGGATGAACTGCAACGTTGTTTGGATGAACTGTAATGTGGTTTGGATGAACAGTAACGTGGTTTGGATAAACTGTAACGTGGTTTGGATGAACTGTAACGTGGTTTGGATGAACTGTAACGTGGTTTGGATGTACTGTAAGATTATGGGAATATGTAAGAGCAAATGGGAATATTAGGAGCTTATGGGAATATTAGGAGCTTATGGGAATATGTAGGAGCTTATGGGAATATTAGGAGCTTATGGGAGTAAGTTTGAGCTTATGGGAATATGTAGGAGCTATGGGAATAAAAGGAGCTTGTGGGAATATGTAGGAGCTTATGAGAATATGTAGGAGCTTATGGGAATATGTAACATGGTTTGGATGAACTATAACGTGGTTTGGATGAACTGTAACGTGGTTTGTATGAACTGTAACGTGGTTAGGATGTACTGTAAGATTATGGGAATATGTAAGAGCTTATGGGAATATTAGGAACTTATGGGAATATGTAGGAGCTTATGGGAATATGTAGGAGCTATGGGAATAAAAGGAGCTTGCAGGAATATGTAGGAGCTTTTGGGAATATGTAACATGGTTTGGATGAACTGTAACGTGGTTTGGATGAACTGTAACGTGGTTTGTATGAACTGTAACGTGGTTAGGATGAATTGTAAGATTATGGGAATATGTAGGGGCTCATGGGAGTAAGTTTGAGCTTATGGGAATATTAGGAGCTTATGGGAATATTAGGAGCCTGTGGGATTATGTAGGAGCTTATGGGAATATGTAGGAGCTATGGGAATAAAAGGAGCTTGCAGGAATATGTAGGAGCTTTTGGGAATATGTAACGTGGTTTGATGAACTGTAACGTGGTTTGGATGAACTGTAACGTGGTTAGGATGAACTGTAAGATTATGGGAATATGTAGGGGCTTATGGGAGTAAGTTTGAGCTTATGGGAATATTAGGAGCTTATGGGAATATTAGGAGCCTGTGGGATTATGTAGGAGCTTATGGGAATATGTAGGAGCTTATGGGAATATTAGGAGCTTATGGGAATATTAGGAGCTTATGGGAGTAAGTTTGAGCTTATGGGAATATGTAGGAGCTTATGGGAATATGTAGGAGTTTATGGAAATATTAGGAGCTTATGGGAGCTTATGGGAGTAAGTTTGAGCCTATGGGAATATGTAACGTGTTTTGGATACACTGTAATTTTTTTTGGATACACTGTAACGTGTTTGTAAGTTAACTAAGTGACATCATTTAAACATAACCTACTTATAAAGTTGAGTATTAGCAGCTGGCATGCGTGGATCTGAGGAGTTCACTCGTTTTCCAAATATGTTGTGGACAATATTGATGTCTGCATCAGAGTACTGTTATTTGATTACAATATTAATATCTTTTAAAAATTATACATTCATTACATTTTATAAACTGTAACATGTTTTGGATATACTGTAATGTGTTTTGGATATACTATAATGTATTTGGATGAACTGTAACATGTTTTGGATGAATGGTAACGTGGTTTGGATGAACTGTAATGTGGTTTGGATGAACTGTAACATGGTTTGGATGAACTGTAACGTGGTTTGGATGAACTGCAACGTGGTTTGGATGAACTGCAACGTGGTTTGGATGAACTGCAACATTGTTTGGATGAACAGTAACGTGGTTTGGATGAACAGTAATGTGGTTTGGATGAACTGTAACGTGGTTTGGATGAACTGTAACGTGGTTTGGATGAACTGTAACGTGGTTTGGATGTACTGTAAGATTATGGGAATATGTAAGAGCTTATGGGAATATTAGGAGCTTGCAGGATTATGTAGGAGCTTATGGGAATATGTAGGAGCTTATGGGAATATTAGGAGCTTATGGGAGTAAGTTTGAGCTGATGGGAATATGTAGGAGCTATGGGAATAAAAGGAGCTTGTGGGAATATGTAGGAGCTTATGGTAATATGTAGGAGCTTATGGGAATATGTAACATGGTTTGGATGAATTGCAACGTTGTTTGGATGAAAAGTAACGTGGTTTGGATGAACAGTAACGTGGTTTGGATAAACTGTAACGTGGTTTGGATGAACTGTAACGTGGTTTGGATGAACTGTAACGCGGTTTGGATGTACTGTAAGATTATGGGAATATGTAAGAGCTTATGGGAATATTAGGAGCTTGTAGGATTATGTAGGAGCTTATGGGAATATTAGGAGCTTATGGGAATATGTAGGAGCTTATGGGAATATAAGGAGCTTATGGGAGTAAGTTTGAGCTTATGGGAATATGTAGGAGCTATGGGAATAAAAGGAGCTTGTGGGAATATGTAGGAGCTTATGAGAATATGTAGGAGCTTATGGGAATATGTAACATGGTTTGGATGAACTATAACGTCGTTTGGGTGAACTGTAACGTGGTTTGTATGAACTATAACGTGGTTAGGATGTACTGTAAGATAATGGGAATATGTAAGAGCTTATGGGAATATTAGGAACTTATGGGAATATGTAGGAGCTTATGGGAATATGTAGGAGCTATGGGAATAAAAGGAGCTTGCGGGAATATGTAGGAGCTTTTGGGAATATGTAGGAGCTTATGGGAATATGTAACATGGTTTGGATGAACTGTAACGTGGTTTGGATGAACTGTAACGTGGTTTGTATGAACTGTAACGTGGTTAGGATGAATTGTAAGATTATGGGAATATGTAGGGGCTTATGGGAGTAAGTTTGAGCTTATGGGAATATTAGGAGCTTATGGGAATATTAGGAGCCTGTGGGATTATGTAGGAGCTTATGGGAATATGTAGGAGCTTATGGGAATATGTAGGAGCTTATAGGAATATTAGGAGCTTATGGGAATATTAGGAGCTTATGGGAGTAAGTTTGAGCTTATGGGAATATGTAGGAGCTTATGGGAATATGTAGGAGCTTATGGAAATATTAGGAGCTTATGGGAGCTTATGGGAGTAAGTTTGAGCTTATGGGAATATGTAACGTGTTTTGGATACACTGTAATTTTTTTTGGATACACTGTAACGTGTTTGTAAGTGACATCATTTAAACATAACCTACTTATAAAGTTGAGTATTAGCAGCTGGCATGCGTGGATCTGAGGAGTTCACTCGTTTTCCAAATATGTTGTGGACAATATTGATGTCTGCATCAGAGTACTGTTATTTGATTACAATATTAATATCTTTTAAAAATTATACATTCATTACATTTTATAAACTGTAACATGTTTTGGATATACTGTAATGTGTTTTGGTTATACTATAACGTATTTTGGATGAACTGTAACGTGGTTTGGATAAACTGTAACGTGGTTTGGATGAACTGTAACGTGGTTTGGATGAACTGTAACGTGGTTTGGATGTACTGTAAGATTATGGGAATATATAAGAGCTTGTGGGAATATGTAGGAGCTTATGGGAATATGTAGGAGCTTATGGGAATATGTAGGAGCTATGGGAATAAAAGGAGCTTATGGGAATATGTAGGAGCTTATGGGAATATGTAGGAGCTTATGGAAATATTAGGAGCTTATGGGAGCTTATGGGAGTAAGTTTGAGCTTATGGGAATATGTAACGTGTTTTGGATACACTGTAATTTTTTTTGGATACACTGTAACGTGTTTGTAAGTGACATCATTTAAACATAACCTACTTATAAAGTTGAGTATTAGCAGCTGGCATGCGTGGATCTGAGGAGTTCACTCGTTTTCCAAATATGTTGTGGACAATATTGATGTCTGCATCAGAGTACTGTTATTTGATTACAATATTAATGTCTTTTAAAAATTATACATTTATTACATTTTATAAACTGTAACATGTTTTGGATATACTGTAATGTGTTTTGGTTATACTATAACGTGGTTTGGATGAACAGTAACGTGGTTTGGATAAACTGTAACGTGGTTTGGATGAACTGTAACGTGTTTTGGATGAACTGTAACGTGGTTTGGATGTACTGTAAGATTATGGGAATATGTAAGAGCTTATGGGAATATTAGGAGCTTGGAGGATTATGTAGGAGCTTATGGGAATATGTAGGAGCTTATGGGAATATTAGGAGCTTATGGGAGTAAGTTTGAGCTGATGGGAATATGTAGGAGCTATGGGAATAAAAGGAGCTTGTGGGAATATGTAGGAGCTTATGGTAATATGTAGGAGCTTATGGGAATATGTAACATGGTTTGGATGAACTGCAACGTTGTTTGGATGAAAAGTAACGTGGTTTGGATGAACAGTAACGTGGTTAGGATGTACTGTAACGTGGTTTGGATGAACTGTAACGTGGTTTGGATGAACTGTAACGCGGTTTGGATGTACTGTAAGATTATGGGAATATGTAAGAGCTTATGGGAATATTAGGAGCTTGTAGGATTATGTAGGAGCTTATGGGAATATTAGGAGCTTATGGGAATATGTAGGAGCTTATGGGAATATAAGGAGCTTATGGGAGTAAGTTTGAGCTTATGGGAATATGTAGGAGCTATGGGAATAAAAGGAGCTTGTGGGAATATGTAGGAGCTTATGAGAATATGTAGGAGCTTATGGGAATATGTAACATGGTTTGGATGAACTATAACGTGGTTTGGATGAACTGTAACGTGGTTTGTATGAACTATAACGTGGTTAGGATGTACTGTAAGATAATGGGAATATGTAAGAGCTTATGGGAATATTAGGAACTTATGGGAATATGTAGGAGCTTATGGGAATATGTAGGAGCTATGGGAATAAAAGGAGCTTGCGGGAATATGCAGGAGCTTTTGGGAATATGTAGGAGCTTATGGGAATATGTAACATGGTTTGGATGAACTGTAACGTGGTTTGGATGAACTGTAACGTGGTTTGTATGAACTGTAACGTGGTTAGGATAAATTGTAAGATTATGGGAATATGTAGGGGCTTATGGGAGTAAGTTTGAGCTTATGGGAATATTAAAAGCTTATGGGAATATTAGGAGCCTGTGGGATTATGTAGGAGCTTATGGGAATATGTAGGAGCTTATGGGAAAAAAAGGAGCTTATGGGAATATTAGGAGCTTATGGGAATATTAGGAGCTTATGGGAGTAAGTTTGAGCTTATGGGAATATGTAGGAGCTTATGGGAATATGTAGGAGCTTATGGAAATATTAGGAGCTTATGGGAGCTTATGGGAGTAAGTTTGAGCTTATGGGAATATGTAACGTGTTTTGGATACACTGTAATTTTTTTTGGATACACTGTAACGTGTTTGTAAGTGACATCGTTTAAACATAACCTACTTATAAAGTTGAGTATTAGCAGCTGGCATGCGTGGATCTGAGGAGTTCACTCGTTTTCCAAATATGTTGTGGACAATATTGATGTCTGCATCAGAGTACTGTTATTTGATTACAATATTAATATCTTTTAAAAATTATACATTCATTACATTTTATAAACTGTAACATGTTTTGGATATACTGTAATGTGTTTTGGTTATACTATAACGTATTTTGGATGAACTGTAACGTGGTTTGGATAAACTGTAACGTGGTTTGGATGAACTGTAACGTGGTTTGGATGAACTGTAACGTGGTTTGGATGTACTGTAAGATTATGGGAATATGTAAGAGCTTGTGGGAATATGTAGGAGCTTATGGGAATATTAGGAGCTTATGGGAATATGTAGGAGCTATGGGAATAAAAGGAGCTTATGGGAATATGTAGGAGCTTATGGGAATATGTAGGAGCTTATGGAAATATTAGGAGCTTATGGGAGCTTATGGGAGTAAGTTTGAGCTTATGGGAATATGTAACGTGTTTTGGATACACTGTAATTTTTTTTGGATACACTGTAACGTGTTTGTAAGTGACATCATTTAAACATAACCTACTTATAAAGTTGAGTATTAGCAGCTGGCATGCGTGGATCTGAGGAGTTCACTCATTTTCCAAATATGTTGTGTACAATATTGATGTCTGCATCAGAGTACTGTTATTTGAGTACAATATTAATATCTTTTAAAAATTATACATTCATTACATTTTATAAACTGTAACATGTTTTGGATATACTGTAATGTGTTTTGGTTATACTATAACGTGGTTTGGATGAACAGTAACGTGGTTTGGATAAACTGTAACGTGGTTTGGATGAACTGTAACGTGGTTTGGATGAACTGTAACGTGGTTTGGATGTACTGTAAGATTATGGGAATATGTAAGAGCTTGTGGGAATATGTAGGAGCTTATGGGAATATGTAGGAGCTTATGGGAATATGTAGGAGCTATGGGAATAAAAGGAGCTTGCGGGAATATGTAGGAGCTTATGGGAATATGTAACATGGTTTGAATGAACTGCAACGTTGTTTGGATGAACTGCAACGTGGTTTGGATGAACAGTAACGTGGTTTGGATAAACTGTAACGTGGTTTGGATGAACTGTAACGTGGTTTGGATGAACTGTAACGTGGTTTGGATGTACTGTAAGATTATGGGAATATGTAAGAGCATATGGGAATATTAGGAGCTTATGGGAATATTAGGAGCTTATGGGAATATGTAGGAGCTTATGGGAATATAAGGAGCTTATGGGAGTAAGTTTGAGCTTATGGGAATATGTAGGAGCTATGGGAATAAAAGGAGCTTGTGGGAATATGTAGGAGCTTATGAGAATATGTAGGCGCTTATGGAATATGTAACATGGTTTGGATGAACTATAACGTGGTTTGGATGAACTGTAACGTGGTTTGTATGAACTATAACGTGGTTAGGATGTACTGTAAGATTATGGGAATATGTAAGAGCTTATGGGAATATTAGGAACTTATGGGAATATGTAGGAGCTTATGGGAATATGTAGGAGCTATGGGAATAAAAGGAGCTTGCGGGAATATGTAGGAGCTTTTGGGAATATGTAGGAGCTTATGGGAATATGTAACATGGTTTGGATGAACTGTAACGTGGTTTGGATGAACTGTAACGTGGTTTGTATGAACTGTAACGTGGTTAGGATGAATTGTAAGATTATGGGAATATGTAGGGGCTTATGGGAGTAAGTTTGAGCTTATGGGAATATTAGGAGCTTATGGGAATATTAGGAGCCTGTGGGATTATGTTGGAGCTTATGGGAATATGTAGGAGCTTATGGGAATATGTAGGAGCTTATGGGAATATTAGGAGCTTATGGGAATATTAGGAGCTTATGGGAGTAAGTTTGAGCTTATGGGAATATGTAGGAGCTTATGGGAATATGTAGGAGCTTATGGAAATATTAGGAGCTTATGGGAGCTTATGGGAGTAAGTTTGAGCTTATGGGAATATGTAACGTGTTTTGGATACACTGTAATTTTTTGGATACACTGTAACGTGTTTGTAAGTGACATCATTTAAACATAACCTACTTATAAAGTTGAGTATTAGCAGCTGGCATGCGTGGATCTGAGGAGTTCACTCGTTTTCCAAATATGTTGTGGACAATATTGATGTCTGCATCAGAGTACTGTTATTTGATTACAATATTAATATCTTTTAAAAATTATACATTCATTACATTTTATAAACTGTAACATGTTTTGGATATACTGTAATGTGTTTTGGTTATACTATAACGTATTTTGGATGAACTGTAACGTGGTTTGGATAAACTGTAACGTGGTTTGGATGAACTGTAACGTGGTTTGGATGAACTGTAACGTGGTTTGGATGTACTGTAAGATTATGGGAATATGTAAGAGCTTGTGGGAATATGTAGGAGCTTATGGGAATATGTAGGAGCTTATGGGAATATGTAGGAGCTATGGGAATAAAAGGAGCTTATGGGAATATGTAGGAGCTTATGGGAATATGTAGGAGCTTATGGAAATATTAGGAGCTTATGGGAGCTTATGGGAGTAAGTTTGAGCTTATGGGAATATGTAACGTGTTTTGGATACACTGTAATTTTTTTTGGATACACTGTAACGTGTTTGTAAGTGACATCATTTAAACATAACCTACTTATAAAGTTGAGTATTAGCAGCTGGCATGCGTGGATCTGAGGAGTTCACTCGTTGTCCAAATATGTTGTGGACAATATTGATGTCTGCATCAGAGTACTGTTATTTGATTACAATATTAATATCTTTTAAAAATTATACATTCATTACATTTTATAAACTGTAACATGTTTTGGATATACTGTAATGTGTTTTGGTTATACTATAACGTGGTTTGGATGAACAGTAACGTGGTTTGGATAAACTGTAACGTGGTTTGGATGAACTGTAACGTGGTTTGGATGAACTGTAACGTGGTTTGGATGTACTGTAAGATTATGGGAATATGTAAGAGCTTGTGGGAATATGTAGGAGCTTATGGGAATATGTAGGAGCTTATGGGAATATGTAGGAGCTATGGGAATAAAAGGAGCTTGCGGGAATATGTAGGAGCTTATGGGAATATGTAACATGGTTTGGATGAACTGCAACGTTGTTTGGATGAACTGCAACGTGGTTTGGATGAACAGTAACGTGGTTTGGATAAACTGTAACGTGGTTTGGATGAACTGTAACGTGGTTTGGATGAACTGTAACGTGGTTTGGATGTACTGTAAGATTATGGGAATATGTAAGAGCATATGGGAATATTAGGAGCTTATGGGAATATTAGGAGCTTATGGGAATATGTAGGAGCTTATGGGAATATTAGGAGCTTATGGGAGTAAGTTTGAGCTTATGGGAATATGTAGGAGCTATGGGAATAAAAGGAGCTTGTGGGAATATGTAGGAGCTTATGAGAATATGTAGGAGCTTATGGGAATATGTAACATGGTTTGGATGAACTATAACGTGGTTTGGATGAACTGTAACGTGGTTTGTATGAACTGTAACGTGGTTAGGATGTACTGTAAGATTATGGGAATATGTAAGAGCTTATGGGAATATTACGAACTTATGGGAATATGTAGGAGCTTATGGGAATTTGTAGGAGCTATGGGAATAAAAGGAGCTTGCGCGAATATGTAGGAGCTTTTGGGAATATGTAACATGGTTTTGATGAACTGTAACGTGGTTTGGATGAACTGTAACGTGGTTTGTATGAACTGTAACGTGGTTAGGATGAATTGTAAGATTATGGGAATATGTAGGGGCTTATGGGAGTAAGTTTGAGCTTATGGGAATATTAGGAGCTTATGGGAATATTAGGAGCCTGTGGGATTATGTAGGAGCTTATGGGAATATGTAGGAGCTTATGGGAATATTAGGAGCTTATGGGAATATTAGGAGCTTATGGGAATATTAGGAGCTTATGGGAATATGTAGGAGCTTATGGGAATATGTAGGAGCTTATGGAAATATTAGGAGCTTATGGGAGTAAGTTTGAGCTTATGGGAATATGTAACGTGTTTTGGATACACTGTAATTTTTTTTTGGATACACTGTTACGTGTTTGTAAGTTAACTAAGTGACGTCATTTAAACATAACCTACTTATAAAGTTGAGTATTAGCAGCTGGCATGCGTGGATCTGAGGAGTTCACTCGTTTTCCAAATATGTTGTGGACAATATTGATGTCTGCATCAGAGTACTGTTATTTGATTACAATATTAATATCTTTTAAAAATTATACATTCATTACATTTTATAAACTGTAACATGTTTTGGATATACTGTAATGTGTTTTGGTTATACTATAACGTATTTTGGATGAACTGTAACGTGTTTTGGATGAACTGTAACGTGGTTTGGATGAACTGCAACGTGGTTTGGATGAACAGTAACGTGGTTTGGATGAACTGTAACGTGGTTTGGGTGAACTGTAACGTGGTTTGGATGTGTAGGAGCTTATGGGAATATGTAGGAGCTTATGGGAATATTAGGAGCTTGTGGGAATATGTAGGAGCTTATGGGAATATGTAACGTGTTTTGGATACACTGTAATTTTTTTTGGATACACTGTTACGTGTTTGTAAGTTAACTAAGTGACGTCATTTAAACATAACCTACTTATAAAGTTGAGTATTTGCAGCTGGCATGCGTAGATCTGAGGAGTTCACTCGTTTTCCAAAGATGTTGTGGACAATATTCATGTCTGCATCAGAGTACTGTTATTTGATTACAATATTAATATCTTTTTTAAACATTATACATTCATTACATTTTATAAACTGTAACATGTTTTGGATATACTGTTATGTGTTTTGGATATACTGTTATGTGTTTTGGATATACTATAACGTGTTTTAGATGAACTGTAATGTGGTTTGGATGAACTGTAATGTGGTTTGGATGAACTGTAACGTGATTTGGATGAACTGTAACATGGTTTGGATGAACTGTAACGTGGTTTGGATGAACTGTAACGTGGTTTGGATGAACTGTAACGTGGTTTGGATGAACTGTAACGTGGTTTGGATGAACAGTAACGTGGTTTGGATGAACTGTAATGTGGTTTGGATGAACTGTTCTGTGATTCGGATGAACTGTAACCTGTTTTGCATGAACTGTAATGTGGTTTGGATGAACTGTAAAGTGTAATTGGAATATGTAGGAGCTTATGGGAATATGTAGAAGCTTAAGGGAATAAGAAGGAGCTTATGGGAATATATAGGAGCTTATGGGAATATGTATCATTGAAACATTACCTACTTATAAAGTTGAGTATTAGCAGCTGGCATGCGTGGATCTGAGGAGTTCACTCGTTTTCCAAAGATGTTGTGGACAATATTGATGTCTGCATCAGAGTACTGTTATTTGATTACAATATTAATATCTTTTAAAATTATACATTCATTACATTTTATAAACTGTAACATGTTTTGGATATACTGTAATGTGTTTTGGTTATACTATAACGTATTTTGGATGAACTGTAACGTGGTTTGGATGAACTGTAACGTGGTTAGGATGAACTGTAACGTGGTTTGGATGAACAGTAACGTGGTTTGGATGAACTGTAACGTGGTTTGGATGGACTGTAACGTGGTTTGGATGTGTAGGAGCTTATGGGAATATGTAGGAGCTTATGGAAATAACAGGAGCTTGTGGGAATATGTAGGAGCTTATGGGAATATGTAACGTGTTTTGGATACACTGTAATTTTTTTTGGATACACTGTTACGTGTTTGTAAGTTAACTAAGTGACGTCATTTAAACATAACCTACTTATAAAGTTGAGTATTTGCAGCTGGCATGCGTAGATCTGAGGAGTTCACTCGTTTTCCAAAGATGTTGTGGACAATATTTATGTCTGCATCAGAGTACTGTTATTTGATTACAATATTAATATCTTTTAAACATTATACATTCATTACATTTTATAAACTGTAACATGTTTTGGATATACTGTTATGTGTTTTGGATATACTGTTATGTGTTTTGGATATACTATAATGTATTTTGGATGAACTGTAACGTGGTTTGGATGAACTGTAACGTGGTTTGGATGAACTGTAACGTGATTTGGATGAACTGTAACATGGTTTGGATGAACAGTAACGTGGTTTGGATGAACTGTAACGTGGTTTGGATGAACTGCATCGTGGTTTGGATGAACTGCAACGTGGTTTGGATGAACAATAACGTGGTTTGGACGAACTGTAACCTGTTTTGGATGAACTGTAATGTGGTTTGGATGAACTGTAAAGTGTAATTGGAATATGTAGGAGCTTATGGGAATATGTAGAAGCTTAAGGGAATAAGAAGGAGCTTATGGGAATATATAGGAGCTTATGGGAATATGTATCATTGAAACATTACCTACTTATAAAGTTGAGTATTAGCAGCTGGCATGCGTGGATCTGAGGAGTTCACTCGTTTTCCAAAGATGTTGTGGACAATATTCATGTCTGCATCAGAGTACTGTTATTTGATTACAATATTAATATCTTTTAAAAATTATACATTCATTACATTTTATAACCTGTAACATGTTTTGGATATACTGTTATGTGTTTTGGATGAACTGTAACGTGGTTTGGATGAACTGTAATGTGGTCTGGATGAACTGTAACGTGGTTTGGATGAACTGTAACGTGATTCGGATGAACTGTAACGTGATTCGGATGAACTGTAACGTGTTTTGGATATGCTATAACGTGTTTTGGATATACTAAACCGTATTTTGGATGAACTGTAACGTGGTTTGGATGAACTGTAACGTGGTTTGGATGAACTATAATGTGGTTTGGATGAACTGTAACATGTTATTGGAATATGTAGGAGCTTATGGGAATATGTAGAAGCTTAAGGGAATAAGAAGGAGCTTATGGGAATATGTAGGAGCTTATGGGAATATATAGGAGCTTATGGGAATATGTATCGTGTTTTGGATATACTGTAACATGTTTTGGATACACTGTATGGGTTTTGGATACACTGTAACGTGTTTTTAAGCTAACTAAGTGACATGATTTAAAACATACCTACTTATAAAGTTGAGTTTTAGCACCTGGCATTTGTGGATCTGAGGAGTTCACTCGTTTTCCAAATATGTTGTGGACAATATTCATCTCCGTATCATTTTACTGTTAATTTGATTACAATAGTATTATCTTTTAAAAATTATACATTGATTAAATATTATAAACTGTTACGTGTTTGGATGAATTGTAACGTGTTTTGGATAAACTGTAACGTGCTTTGGATAAACTGTTACGTGCTTTGGATGGGTCGTTTTTATGCCCACCACAGAATTAATGTTTAAAATTATAATGTAATATAAAAAATAGTAATAATTTGGAATATATATCTAAGTATGTTCTTTTATCGATATATAAAAAAAATACAATTGAATACTTACTTTTATCACAGCGCATGTCCGTAAAGAAACGAAAACTCCCGAAATAAGTGGGATGTATTAACTCCTCTTGTGCTATGAGTTACTGTTGATTTTTTAGGTGGGACTAAAAGTGTACCACCGTGCAGCAAGTGTATTCAAATAGGTGGGATGGTTTTTATCCCACTATGCTTGAAGGAGGTATAACGTCGATCTAGTTCTTTATATCTATGGTTATAATCTCGCTGAAGGAAAATATTATGAAGACTGAAGAGCGAAGGGAAGTTTGTTTTTGTTTGTTGCTTTTTATAAGAAAAACAAAACATCGAAATTCCCCAAAACGATTGAGTCAAGTTGGGCCCAAATAAAGCCTTGTATGTATATGCTGGTGGATTCAACTATAAGCTGATTATCAAGTATGTATGATTATAAATAACTCCTGTGAACCTTCCAGTCTTTAATGGTATGAAGCTTTTTGTGGTGGATTGGCATATACTGGAGGTCTATAGAGAAATAAGAATAGAAAAGCGTCAAATCTTTTATAAACGGTTCTAGCAATTAACGTAAGTGTCACATTTTATTTCTACCTCACTAATGGTACTTTTAATATATATATATATATATATATATATATATATATATATATATATATATATATATATATATAAAGGTACGTAGTTATTTAAAGATAGATAGATATGTAACGATATATGTAAAGATAGATAGATATGTAAAGATAGATATGTAAAGATAGATAGATATGTAAAGATAGATATATAGATAGATAGATGGATGGATGAATGGATGGATGGATGGATATCTAAAATTTAGAGATGTTCCTAGTACAAGTGCCCTAAGTGCAGGTTCGGGAACAAGTGCACATATGAGAGAGAGAGAGAGAGAGAGAGAGAGAGAGAGAGAGAGAGAGAGAGAGAGAGAGATGCTTCTAACATGCTGACATCTTCACGATCTTATCTTCATTACTGATAACTTGTTAAACTTTTGTTACACGTGTGACCGACTTATCAAGGACACCCTTGGGTCACATATATATATTTTATCCAATGTGCAACCTTGATAGGCGTACAACACATCACCCACCGGTTCGGGGTGAAATACGTCACATTTAGGGTTGCTAAGTCCAAAACCTAATTCGTTTGGGGGGGGGGAATTAGTTGGAAGTTGGGGGGAGGGAGTGTTGTTTTCTTTTTTTTTTTGCGGATGATTTTTTTAGGACGCGGCGTCATTCGGTCAGTTTTTATGGACACCAATTGCTGAAACAAGACACAACATTAGATGGTGCTGAACTGTTCGCCCAAACGCCTGAGGGGGACGTCGCAGGCAGTGGCTCAACCAGCAAAAAATGCTGTGGTGGGGGGGCTCACATATAGAAAAAAAATGCTGGGGGGGGGGGGCGGCTCACATATAGAAAAAAGACAGTTTGACAGTCTTTTTAGTAACTTTATTTAGTAAAATATGTATTGATGATTTGGTCGGGGGGGGGCGGCTCAATTCCCCCCTGCCCCCCCTGGTTGCGCCACTGGTAGCAGGTAAGGTAAGGGGAGGGGGGAGGGGACTCGACCCTAAATCTGGGGGGGGGGGACCGTCGCTTCCAACGTTGTTGTTTATTTTAATGCTAAATTGGTGGGAATTCAGCGGGGCCTTAGTCGTTATAGCTTGTTACGGGGAAACTAGATTTTTTTTAATGATTCATATATCTGAACCCGGTTTCAGATATTTGAATCATGGAAGTATTTCTTAGAGTACATCTAAACATGTTTTCCTGGAAAAGCGTTTCATTTTGGTGCATTAAATGTTAAACAAGAATATAATGCCAGCTATGTTTACAAACAAAAGCAATGAAGCGGAACAACGCGCCTCTTAAAATAGAGGTCAAGGAAGAAGGTTAAGACAATAACATTCATTTAGAATGAAATAACAGCATTAAAAAAAATCTACTTACAGTGGCCGAATGCGGCCCTTAAGCCATTAGAGGTCTTTTGTCTATGTCATAGGGGCTTCCGTTTAAAATCCGGGACCTAAAAAAAAGTCTATAGGGGCCATTGACATTAAATAACGCGAAAATGTCAATTTTTTAAACCTCCCCCCTTCCCATATAACATTATTTAACGCTTGTGTGATATAAAAATATAACAAATTTCCATTCACCCCCCTCCCCCTTCGGCGTTATATAATTTGTGAACGGCCCCATATGCCAATATTGTATCAAAGCGCGGAGCCTGGTTAGGTCAGTTGCCCCATTTGCGCCCCACCCCCACCCCAAAGGCCACTACCGAATATGCCACCCTTAAAATGTGTATAGATTCACGAACTTTATTTGCTTCACGGTGTATTTATTGAATTTTAGTACGTGACATACTTTTTGAAACCAGTGCACTTTAAAGGTCTCAATAAGTATGTCAATTTTAGTACGTGACATACTTATTGAACCAGTGCACTTTAAAGGTCTGTATGTTGTCTGTGCAGTGGCCTGGTCTCGAAACGCACTGATCCTTCATAATGATTAGCCGATTTGGCTTTTGGTTTGTAGCCCGAGGCATTGGTCGTGTTCCCAGGTGTTCACGGCAGTAATTTAATATAGTCCTACTGTATACATTTAATTATATAACTTAATTTAACAAGATTTCCTATGTTGAATGCGATTAATAAGTCTGTTGCTTTAATTTTTAAGCTATGTTTAGTAGCAGTTTTTTTTATTTGGCTCAAGATAACATTGTTTATTACCTTGTTATGCTTTGTATTAGTAAGTTATTTAAAAAAACAAATCTGCAGAGTGATGTATTCTGTCGTGGTACCACCGGCGGCGGAACGAAATATTTTAAGGGGGGGGGGGGCAAGCCAAAATTCAATGGGGAGCGCCGCCTACCCTTGAAAATTTAAGGAGGGGCAAGACAAAATATGACCGAAAGACAAATTTTGCCCTCTTAATTGAGCCCCCCCAGGACAAATCATCAATACGTAATTTACGTTATAAAGTTACAAAAAAGACTGTCAAACTGTTTTTTTTCAATATGTGAGCCCCCCCCCCCCCAGCATTTTTTGCTGGTTGCGCCACTGGGTACACGTACACAAAATTATATGGGGAATGTTCTTAAACAGGTTTCGTTCCATCTCAATGGGTACTTTAATTGTAATAAATTATTTTGGATATCAAAGACATGAAAATTGGCAAACTTTTACCCCGATTTCAGGTTTTACAAGCTTCTCTCCCACATAGCTAACTTACTATAAATATGATCGGTACGGAGAACCAAATATCATATTGCTTACTACATTATTACATTCCATTCCTTCATCCATAGGAATTGTCATCTTTTGCTACAGTCATGCCTGAGAGAGAGGGAGGGAAAGAGGGAGGGAGAGGGGGGGGAGAGAGAGGGAGGGATGGAGGGAAAGAGGGAGGGAGGGGAGGGAGAGAGAGAGGAACTGCCAAAAATGCTGTGTATCAAATTGCTTTAAGATAAATGTACCCTTATAATGCATGCAAATTATTGCAAATAAACCCTTTTTACGCGTCTTATTTTAAATCTTTATTAAACGTCAAATTACGCTTCTTAAATAAATAGAAAACATTATTTTAAACCCGGGCAAAGCCGGGTACTTGCAACTAGTTTTAAAATATGCCACAACAACTCTCAATAATGTGATTAATGTAAAATGTCAATTAATTATAATTTCTTTCAAATATTAAATTTAAGAAATAAATCAAATGAATAATGTAAATCAAAATGATACATTATAAACTAAAATGAATTACAAAGTTAAAAAAGTTGAAATTTTAGGGGGGGCAGACTGGAAATTCAAAGGGGGGCGCCGCCACCCCTTAAAAGTTTTAGGGGGAGGGCGCTGCCCCCTCCCCTGCCCCCCTGCTCCGCCGCCAGTCCGTGGTACACATTTTAAAGTTCAAATGAGGTCATGTAAATGAGATAAAAAGGTCAAAGAGCACTGCACCACTAGCCAAACGTGATACCGTCCCTTGATTTTTTTCTTCTCTAGCTTTGCCACACACAATTGGGATCACGTGACACTTTAACAGGTCAAGATGGAGACTGAAACTGGTAAGTTAGACATCAGCTCTTTGTTGTTTATTCTATTTACCTATTTAGTACCTTTCATTTTACCTTCACTAATTTTGTCTATGAAGGAGAATTAAAGAATCTTAAAATTAATATTATATTTTTTATTTAATACTTTATATTTGCAAAAATATAGTAATAAATCTTAAACAAAAATGTAAACACGTTAAAAAAAAGAATTATTCTTCAAAATTCTTGCAGTTAGTATAAGTCATTAGTAATAGTAATAATGTTAATAAATAGAATTATACAGTAATATCACCGTAAATTATATATCGAAAAAAAAAGAGGTAATTGTTTACGACAGTCCACCCACGAGATAAGTGATCTAAAAGAATCATTTATCTCGTTGGGAAAATGATTCTAAATGAATACTGTTAATTTGTATTTAGACTTAGACCATTATCTTATCCTCTTAAGAAGTTTGTTAACAAATTAGGCTATGTTACATATGTATATTGAATCTTTCAAACTTACACTGATGATTGATGAGCAGTGAAGTAAGACCTTAAAATTTAAAAGTTAAGAGTAGTTAAAGACTAGAGTTACAGTGAAACTTTTAAAAATTGTTGTAAAAAAAATAAATAGTAAAATAGCATCACTTAATAAAAATTGATATTTAGTAGCTACACTATTTTAAACCATATAATACTATTTACTTAAATTTGAATACTCTTTTTTTAATGAAGTACTAATTATTACAATAACATGAATCTATGTACATTAGTATTAGCAATGTGTACACTGTTACAAATCATAAATGTTTACAGTATTTACTAGAGACACTATTTTCAAAGAACAGCTTCCACAAAAGTATAATTTAATTCTTGACTTGTAGGCCTATATCTAAATTTGAAATAATTTAACATCATATTGTTACTCTGTATGGATGATATGTAATAATAGAAAATGTCCAATAATTTACAATATTAGTAATTAAGATAAAATTTGTGGCACAGCTATGATAAGCTTACGGGACATATATTAAAGTTTCAAAGCTAGAATTGCCCAAAATAAAATTGTTTCGCTACATTAAATAATACTGTATCTTCTTAATTCTCACACTAATTTCATTCATTAAAGAAAGTAGTTTTATGCTTTAAATCCAGATGTCTTTCTTTTCAACAATGTATAATCTATATATTAAAAATACAATGACCCACTGTTAGTCAATTAGACTTCAACAGGATGATTCACCCTTTGATAATGTGTTGATGAAATATTTTCACACATAAAGGGGGTGGGTGACAGTAGGGAAAAGGCCTTGTAGGCAATAAATGACTAGACTCAGGTGCCTGACTTTTTTTTGTTTTGCACTGCATAAATGTCATCAAGTAAGCCCATCTGGAGTAGATAAACAATTTAGGGGTTGTTTTAGTCAAATGTGTTTGGGTAACACTGTCACCATCACTGACCTACATTTTGACTTTTATGAGCGTGATGTGAGCCGAAGAGAGAAATATTATTTTCGCATGAAAAGGCTAACATAATATGGTTTCCTATTACCAGAACTAGGTAGTTTTATTCCTTAACTGTTTAAGAATAAAAGTACCTTAAATCCCGCTTTAGAAATGCATTCCAAATATGAGATTATACATATTTGGGAAAATGTAAATATGAATACTTAGGTGATATTGTATGCTAGCTGCAAGTACCCGGCTTTGCCAGGGTTTAAAATAAGGTTTCCTGTTTACCTTCTGTTTTCTCCCCTACCCCCCTCTCTCCCTACCTCCTTCTCTCTCTCCCTCTTCCCTCCCTCCTTTCCTCTCTCTCTTCCTCTCTGTCCCCTCTCCATCTCTTTATCTCTCTTTCCCTCCCTCTCTTTCTCATCTCTCCTCTCTCTCCCTCCCTCCCCCCCTCTCTCCCTCCCTTTCTCTTTCCCTCCCTCCCTCTCCCATCCTCCCTTTCCCTCCTTCTCTCTCTCCCCCTCTACCTCTCTCCCCCTTCCTCCCCTCTCTCTCTCCCTCCCTGCCCCCTTTCTCTTTATCTCTCCTCTCTCTCTCCCACCCTCTCTCTCCCCCTCCCTACCTTTCTCTATCCCTCACTCCTTCTCTCCCTCCCTCCTTTCCTCTCTCTCTCCCTCGCTGCCCCCTCTCTCTCTTTATCTATCTCTTTCCCTCCCTTTCTCTCTCTCTCTGTAAAATTTCTGGATCTTTTGTTTAGTAAAGTTTTCTCTAAAATGTTGTGTTCCGTGTACCAAAAGTAAAAAAAAAACTACTTTATGTGGCACGATAAAGCACCAAATAAAAAAATGTATCATCTGGAAATGACGTCACAGAGGATTTTTATTTATAGCGATGGCTTTCCCATACCGTGATTACTTTAATATAGTAAAATATTAAAATAATTAATTACAATTAAACTACCCATTCAGATGGAACGAAACCTGTTTCATGACCTTCCCCATGTAATTATGTGTACATGTACCAAATTTCACGTTATTTGGTTGTCTGGATCTTGCGTTTTAAGGGAACAGACAGACAGCAAATGCGTCTTATAAGTATAGAGATTATATACCTGATATTATTTATATTTGGCAACTTAGTAATAATTTTAGAGGAATTTCTTAAGTTTGAATATGATAAACCCATTTTTCTATTGCTTCTTCGTTTTCCCCCACCACAGATCATCCTTTTAAATCATTATTGAAAGATATTACCATAGGAGATGAAAAATACAAATTCTTCGATACAGTTCAGCTTGGAAAAAGCGTAATAGGTGAGGTTTTGTTTATAAGTGAGTGTATAAAGTATTTGGTAGTTGTTTTTAAAAAAAAATAAATTCTCTTCTAGTAAAATAATTATCTGAAATGGGTAATGAGATTTCTATTAGTCCCAGAGTTTTTTATAATCTAATGCTTCTCACTGCACAAGAAACTGTTGATTTACTAATGCTTCTCACTGCACAAGAAACTGCTGATTTACTTAATATGGCAGTTGATTAATTTAGTTTTTTTTACTTGTATCTTGGATATTAACAAGCAAATCTTTTTTTCATCTAAACCACTACTGGATTTCTGTGCTTATTATTTAAAATCTTACAAAACTTATACTTGCTTTTTTTTATTATACCTGTGCTTGTAAATTGGTTGAGATTTGTATGAAATTAAAATGATTTTACGGAGATGGTTCTCTCAAAAGTTAGGCTCATTGTTGCATGCGAGGAATTATGTTGTCGGTTAAAAATTATCCTTTCTGAAATGAGCTGATGCATTTTAGTTTCATGGTCTCATTTCTTTCTCTATTCAAACAAACATTTCTACAACCCCCATTCTCCCTAGATTTTGAACTTTGGTCCTAATTTCAAAGGTCACTGTCCAAGATAAGGAAAAATTGATTGCATTGGAAATATTTGTTCTACATTTATTTCTTGATAGAAAAAAAATTTATTATACTCATTGGTCTTTATTTTGTTCTTTGATTGTTGCTTTGTGGTGGAATGTTTTTTGTATTAATTCATGATTGATAATTAATTTGCTTAATTGATTTTTTTTTTCAGATGAACTCCCCTACTCCATCCGTATACTACTAGAATCAGCAATCCGAAACTGTGATAATTTTCACATTCTCCCTGGAGATGTAACCAAAATTTTTAACTGGAAAGAATCCCAGACTGCGGAAGTGGAAATTCCATTCCGGCCTGCCAGAGTTATTTTACAAGATTTCACGTAAATAAACAGTTTGAAAAGTTTTAAGGCTGCTTGATATCTGTTGAGAAGAATTTAAACTCCTAAGTCGGAGAGGGTATTTTATAAGGGGGATAATATTCAGTCATTGTGGGATGAGTGTGAAAGCATTCCATAGCCAAAGTTTTGTCACTTAGATTTCTTGCCGGTCACTTAATAAAGTAAATTTCCCTTAGACCTTAATGACTGTTGGGGTAGTTTTTTAAAATGTAAAATTCATCTGTTTTGCAGTCACGCCTTTATAACGTATTGTGTGGCTTGCACAACGCTCAGCTGCCTTTACTTCCCCAACTAAAGTAAGGCACACATTTAAAGCTGGGGGGGGGGGCTTTCGAACCAATTCTTTTGGTTCTCACCTAGGATCGAACCTGGGACCCTCGGGTCAACAATCCAGCGCTGTAGTTAAGCTAATGTTTAATATGTAAAATAAAATTAAAACCGATGATCTTGTATGTATCTTTTGAAAAGTAATCTCAATCCGAGAATTATAAATCTTTAAGTTTCTTTCAAGGGTTGCTTTTACATTTCATCTTGTCTCAATCAATTGCCCACATCTTGCTTGTCTGTCGCAGTAAGTAATTTTTTTAATTTTATGTAATGTTATTCAGAGGCGTCCCCACAGTTGTCGACTTTGCCTCTATGAGAGATGCTGTCAAAAGACTGGGTGGCGATCCGGAAAAGATCAACCCTGTCTGCCAGACTGATCTGTCATTTCGACCACCCGTTCAGGTGGACGTCTCACGCAGGTTAGCTTCATTATTTTTTTTATCAGTTTACATTTCCCCCCCAGGGAAATGTTTTCTTTTTAGTTAGTGAAGTAAAATACCCATATACTGAGGGAGTGAGTATTACCCTAGACTCTGATGGTTTGTTCTTATTTAGTTGATAGCTGTTTCAACCATTCATAAGGTTAGAGGAGAAAATGGGTTCCTGAATATAAGTTCATCTAATCTGTGTTAAGATCAATGAAATCATTAGAGCCATAGATGTTTAGTATTATAAATATTCAATTTTCACAGAGTTTTGATAAAAATTATTATTTTTTTTGTTTACATTTTAGTTACAGTTTCATTACACAATGTAACCGCAACAGGCTTTCTCTTATCATTTTCTTTTGCTTATAGCACTCAAATACACACTGTACATGCATCTCATCCCCTTTATGCATAGCAGTATTATGATCTCAAAGCTGTATGTCATCTCCTAGTAATTTGCTCATTTTTTTTTTTTTAATAATGACAGATGTATGGCGTACGTTTTAAGAATTTCTTGTCTTTTCTAATTCAGCAGTACAATAATGCCTTGCATAAATAGTTTTTATAAAAAAAAATAGGTAACATATTTGTATGTTTCATCAGATGTATGCAATGGTGAAATTTCATTGTGTAACGCATATCTTTCTGTTGTGCCAGTCCATAATTTTCTTTTCTTTTTGATTCTTTTAAATGTGTTGTTTATACATTAAAAAAGAAAGAAACATTTTTTTTTTACTTTTTTTTTGTTTTCACAAGACTGACATAAATAGATGGAGTTCGGTGGAAATAAATCAGTTAGGGAAAGTTTGACACTATTAATAAAAAAACAAACAACAGATGATAAAATTTTAATGCAAGACAGATTATCTCTCTTGGCTAAAAGTTTTAAAAGTTAATAGATTTTTTTAACTCTATCAAGTTTAACCAACCTTTAACAGTGCAAGTGCCAACTATTTACCATTTTATAGATTAGATGCGCTTTCAATCCTCAGTTTAGCTCCAACATCATATTTTCCCAAGAATCCAAGACTTAGAACCTGATACTTTGTCCTTATGCAAATTCATTAGTCAAATTTAAGTTGGTTTCTTTTGTATGTTCACATACAGTGTCATTAACTTTTTTTTTAAAATCCTGTACTATGGAGTGTTACTAATTATATTTACTTACTACATTGATGACAGTTCTTTGCATACTCCTAACCTCCCTAAATTAAAATTTCTTCTTGTGGATCCAATCCAAGGAAAATATTTTCAGTGGGTAGAAAATCTGGTAAATAGCTCTCATAAACATACACCTAATGAGAATGAAATGAAGTTTGTTACTTAACAGTAACCATAGCGATTGAGGTACTTAATGCCAGACACATCTTGGGCTTGGCTAAAAGTATGGCTTTTAAACGCTTCTTGAGTAAAAATGATTCGATCAACACATAAAGCAATCGAGCGTTGCGCCAGCACTATACTTGTCTCTGAATATCTGTGGTTACAGAAATATTTTATCTTCCCTAAGCGGGCTAAGGGAACTTAACTTTCTTTTTTACTATACGTAAAGTTAATGAGGGAGTTAATAGCCCACTTTGTGAATTAAGATAGTCTGGCTTAAAAAGGCTTCAGCTAATCCTGCAGGTCTGCTAGGTAGTATTTGAGTAATACATTAATACCTGATGCTTGATGCCCACGACCTAGTAATTCATTGATGCACAATATCTGTTAATTGACGCCTGATCACCTAGTACAGTAAGTTGATTTAAACGTGAATATTAGATTCCTGTCTCCTGATATTTTCTTACCACCGGCGAAATTGTTAATGACCTGTCCACAAAAGTATACTTACATTTCTAACTCATTGACCGTGTCCTTTTTTTTTTTTTTTTTTTTCAATTTATTTCCTGAATCTATAAAAAGTTTTCTGTGATGAAGCCCTGAGCTTGATTTAATGATAATTCCTTTAATACACCAGTGTTTGCCGTGGCAACGCGGAGATTGGTGAAATATTTTGGTCCGGTCCACTTGCTGAAAGTTGACTGGAAAAAAATAATAAACAGATGCATGACGTAATTTTTTTTTTTTATCTTTTTGTCTCTGCAAAGAGATAGACTGGGCCAAATTTATAGCTCAGAATAATGCTTTTTTTTTTAAATCTCGTCTGATAATAATTTAAAAAAAAAAATTTTAACAGCTTTTGTAGTTTTTTAATCTGAGTATGTTTTCTGTTGCTTTCTATTTCATATACCTTCTTTCTACATTATAATTTTTATGTTACATAAATTGGTAAGCATTTTCATTTTCGTTGAAAGTTTTATAATTGCCCTTGTTACTATATAGCTAGAACTCCCTGAGGGAGCCTCTTTGATTTAGCTTTAAAGCATATTCCAGGTCATCGTACAGAAATTTCTGTGCTATTCCTTTTGTATTAATCTTTTTAGTATTTTTAATCAAATGAGTAAATATATTGAAAGCTTCTTTTGAAGGTGCAATGTGACTTTTTTTTTTTTTTTTTTTTTTTGCTTTCTAATGCACATTGGGTGTTTGAATAGACAATAGGCATCTTCATATTGCTGATAGAGGCACTTATTTATTCCAAACTCACACTCAATGAAGATTTATCATCTTTTTTTCTTTAAGTCTCCGTAAAATCTAGATATTTTAATATTGATATTTTTAGCTCTATTGTGAAAAGTGCCAAATATGTTTTGTGTGCTCTTCTGCCTTTTTTTTTCCCTCTTGCCATCCTTCCAGTACAGGCACACCTTCCCAACAATCAAAACCTGCACACACTCGGAACTCAGGCCGGGGGTAGAGTGCTGGTGGCAAGGCCATGGGAGGCTACATGGCTTTACACAGGCCCCGTACAGAGCGGCCAAGATCCTAGCAACCACATGCAGCATCAAAGGCACTCCCTCCTTATCACCGCTGTCCTCAAAAACTTCGTTCTTAGCGTCATGTCTCGTCAGTCCTTATGTTGTACATTATGTTCCCACGGCAGACTCCCTTTTATTTTCCACACCACCTGTCCGCTTCTATGCTCAGCAGATCCAAGGGTTGGTTCTTTTTTTTTTCTTCTGTTGTTTGACTCACTTTACTTGTTCACCACACAAGTTATTTTTGTTTTGACTAATATGAGGGTGAATAATGAGGTCTAAATTTTATTTCAATTTCTTTTTTTATTTCTGGGTCTAGTTTGCTAACACTTAAGGCTTAGATTTTCTAAAAAAAAAATTGGATCTTCTGTGATATAAACTAGCTATGTCTTACTTGTGCTTGATGCTGTTCTTTCAAAGTCACAATTGCTTCCTCAGAATAATTAGAAAAGGACTGCATTGCCAGTATTTAATAGCATGTAGAAACATTTTTTTAAGCTCTAACTACTTTAAGAATCTTACAAATATGTTGTTTCTTTTTCA
>JAGDYQ010000036.1:2462232-2468357 GCA_021962125.1 Bulinus truncatus | reverse complement strand
TTGTACTTCGTTCAGTTACGTATTGCTAAATAAGTTGGGTTTTTTAATGTTTTTTTTTTAAATAAATGCAGGAAACTGTGTTTATTACTTAATAGCTGTATTTCTAATAGTTGGTGATTTTTAGTTTTTCTTATGAAAGTGACTCTTAAAATATTCTACTGAATTTCTATATAAAAGTTAATTGGCAAGCAGGAATAAAAAAAAAAGTATTATTTTTTTGCATAACATTATGAATGAAGTTGTGTGCTCATGTTAAATGTGAATCACAATCACAGTTTTCCCATTTTTTTAATGGAATTTTGTAGTAACATCCAAAATCTAATTTATATTCAATCATATTTTATATTTTTTCTTCTCTTCAATCTAAGTTTTACTTTTCTTATAATGTATGTATAAAGCACACACACACACACACGAATAACTATGTAAGGTAAATTCAGACGATTTGACAATTTTACTACATGGTTTATATTGACTCTAGCAGGCTGACGCGAGAAGTGGGATGGGGGGGGGCGTGGAATACAACGGAGTCCGTAGCCTTGGGTGTGGGGGGGACAGGATTGGGGCGTCGATTTAGAAATTTACTTTTATTGTGTTTTCGCTGACAAAACTGTTGGTTAAAGGGCCGATTGGGGATCCCTCCGTTGGATTTGCTTATTAGTGCCCCCCCCCCCCACAGAATTCTTGTCAGCGGCCCTGACGCGCTTGAACTTTAAACTGACATTTTTTGTCTTCTGTATTTGTAAACATATGAATGCTCTACTTGAATTCAAGTCGCTGTTCAACCCCCAAACATAAAGACATCAGTTTGTCACACATTAAATGTGATTTGTTTGTTTATTTGTTTCCTCCCTTGGTGTGTTCATGGAGCTGCCACCTTGTAAGGGCGCGAAGACTATAAAGTGACTCGCGTGACGCTGTGCAGAGATCAAACTATTTGACAACTTTTGGTGTTTTATGTTTATCAGTTGAAAAATGGGAAGAAAAGAAACAAAATTCAGCGAAATCAAAAAGAATTGAACTTCAGAAAACAATGTGGCACAAAAAAAAGACTTTAGATTAGATAGATTAGATAGATTACAGATATAGATAGATTAGAACGACAGACAGATAGATAGATAGATAGATAGATAGATAGATAGATAGATAGATAGATAGATAGATAGATAGATAGATAGATAGATAGATAGATAGATAGATAGATAGATAGATAGATAGATAGACAGTACCCATCATATATTATAAAAAAGACGCACCCATATATTCAAACACTGTCCGTGTCTCCGCGAAGCTAATCCTCTCAAGGGATGTGACATCATGTCGTTTTGTCGTCTGCTTCCGGCTCTTAACTCGGCGGCTCATTTTCTTTTCATACTCGACCGGAATGCTTTCAGATGTATGTATGTTAACTTATAAATAGTGTGTTTTTTTCGTTGTGTGTTTCTATCTAAAGCTGTGTCACGTGACGATGTGGTATTAAGAAAAAAACAATAACAATAATTGCAGTCGTGTCACGGGGTCATTTCGACGGGCAGACGTTAATAGTGTGTTTACACGAAAGGGGAAAAAATGTCCTTTTAAGTTGTTGTTTATTTATTTATTTATTTTTTGTTATTTACTTTAAGTTGACCACATTTAAATGAAAAGTCTTAAGTTCGCTTTTGAAGAAATAGACTAGTCAAATATACAATAATAAAGTGGTCACATTCGATACTTAAAGTCACAAGCGATGCTTAAAGCTGCATGCATTACTTAAAATCGCATGCGATATTAAAAGTCACAGGCGATACTTAAAGTCACATGCGATACTTAAAGCCGCATGCAATACTTAAAGCCGCATGCGATATTAAAAGCCACATGAGATACTTAAAGCCACCAGCGATACTTAAAGCCACCAGCGATACTTAAAGCCGAATGTGATACTTAAAGCCACATGCGATACTTAAAGCCACATGAAATACTTAAAGCCACAAGCGATACGTAAAGCCGAATGTGATATTTAAAGCCAAATGCGATACTTAAAGCCACATGAAATACTTAAAGCCACAAGCGATACGTAAAGCCGAATGTGATACTTAAAGCCAAATGCGATACTTAAAGCCACATGAAATACTTAAAGCCACAAGCGATATTAAAAGCCACATGCGATAATTATTGCCACATTTGATACTTTAAGCCGCATGCCATACTAAAAGCCACATTCGATACTACAATCCACATGTCTATGAGTAAGCCCCAATGTTTGCCGGAAACAAAAAAGCACCAATAGGTCTGTATATTTCTCTGCAGTATAAGGCCCCGTATCCCCCCCACCCCCTTAATCGACCCTGTGTCCAGTAGCATAGGTAGGGAACTGTGTATTGTGCGGTCACATCGGTCACACAGGGGCGCTGGAATAGGATGGGGCGCCGAAAGAGTTGCTGTCATTTGTTTTGGCACTTTCAGATTTTGGAGAAGGGTGCCGAACAAAAAAAAATGCAACTTTCACAGGGTGCCACAATAGGTAGCTACGGCTCTGCCTGTGTCTGGTGCCAGACATACCAGACACATTCACTCTACATGCCCACGTGAAGTGTCGTACAAAAACAGTTAAAATTTGTTTCAAGTGGACATCGTGTGACCAAATCGACCAATCAGTTATCGACCGCCAGTACCACTGAAACAGAGTGCTAGTTCCACTGACACAGAGTGCTAGTACCACTGACACAGAGTGCTAGTTCCACTGACACAGAGTGCCAGTACCACTGACACAGAGTGCTAGTTCCACTGACACAGAGTGCTAGTTCCACTGACACAGAGTGCTAGTTCCACTGACACAGAGTGCTAGTTCCACTAACACAGAGTGCTAGTTCCACTGACACAGAGTGCTAGTTCCACTGACACAAAGTGCCAGTACCACTGACACAGAGTGCTAGTACCACTGACACAGAGTGCTAGTTCCACTGACACAGAGTACTAGTACCACTGACACAGAGTGCTAGTACTTCAGGACTGTGGCCTTGAATCTGCTCACCGTGTTGTTTCAACTTTATTTATTCATTTTGTTCTTTACATTGAGTTTGAGGCGGAAAAAAATAAAAGAACAGCCACTCATGTCAGGCAGGGGAAGGGGGGAATTTTAAATGGATTAAATTATCTGCTCTTGGAGACCAAAATGGTAATGATAATAAAATCCAACGCCAATTATTTTTTTTTCCCCTTTAGTTTCGAAATTATTATTTTTAATTTTATTTGCTGTCATGTCAAATACTACTATTTTTATTTTTATTAAAGTTCCCAGGAACGATGAAATCTTAAAACATGAACTATAAACCACTCGTTGGTTTGATTGTAGTGCAATGTCTATGGAAGTCGGTAACTAGAACAGTGGCGTATGAAAGGTATTGGGGGTTGTGCGACCGCACAGGGCGCCGAATTAGGAAGAGGCGCAGAAAGACCGCTGTTAAATGCTTTCGCACTTTTCAGATTGGAAGGAGCGCGCAGTGCCGAACCTAGGGATTTTGGGGCTCGGGGGGGGGGGCTTAGCCTCTTTGGCCTCATTTTGACATTTGGCACCATGCCATGAGATTATGTACTTAATATTTAATGTAAATAAACAATTTTGGGGGCCCACTCAAGCTGGGGCCAGGGGAGGACTTTCGATTTTGGATCCCCCCACCTTAGGTACGCCTATTGGAGGGCGCTAAAAAAAAAAGATAAACTCGCACAGGGCGCCAAAATAGCTAGCTACGCGTCTGAACTAGCACAACCCGCGGTCTTCCCCAACAAATGTCAGATGCCCATTTTAAGGTATGGTGTTTAAGGGAGGTTTCACCTGGGAGGGAAAAATCCCTGTGATTGAACCAAAGACTTTCAGGTTAGCAGTTCAAGCATGCGGCTCGACCAATCGCCCCGAAATACTGTTAACATAACACATTTTATTTTATTTTTAACTAACTAACCTACATAAATAGTCCATTCAAATACAAAAGAACAATAGTAACAATGGTAACGCCCCTTCCTATTGTTGTCTACTCAACTCTCCAAGGGTAAAATAACTCTTCAATCTCACTCTTTTTTTTTTATCTCCCCTTTGTGTAACCACCAATGTTTACATCGGTGAAGATTACTTTCCGCTCGGCGAATTCCGTACACAACGCCGAACCGTTGGACGGTGGTGGGCTAGCTTCATAATAAACACGGGGTGAAGATTTGTATCTTTTGAACGAGAGAGAGAGAGAGAGAGAGAAGAGGAGAGGGGGGTGATGGGTGTGGTAGAGAGAGTAGGAAGGGACATACATCATTTTTTTTTTAAATTCAGACATTTATGATCTTTGGTTTTGTTGCTGGTCGTCACATGGGGTCAATGGCTGACGATGATGCCAATCTTTTGTTTTGGAGACGTTTTACTGATGCTTTTAGTTAACATAATTTGGTCAATCTTTGATTATTACAGGAGATAAGTGATTGGGTTGTTGGGGGAGGGGGAGGGTAAGAGGCATTATTTGTTCAACTCGTCCCCCCCCCTTTCCCTTATTATTTACTAGCGTTGCAAGACAACGGTCAGTGAAACGTAATTTGCATGTTTCAAGAAATAGTACGAGTGCAGTGTGGAGTCACTTGGGCCACCCCAGATTAGAGTTTGTGTGTGTGTGTGTGTCCTCATGTACCACTTCTATGATATGCAATAATATGCAACATGTACCACTTCTATGCTTTGCATCATTTTTATCTAGGTTATAATGCTTTTAACCCCTTTTAGCATTAAATATTTTTTTTTTACCTAAAGGAATTGTATTTTTCTAGTTCAAACTTAAATATATGGGTTGATTTATATTACATTACGTCATTTAATTTAAATAAAAAAGCGTAAAAAAAAAAGTAAACGCTGATGACCTAATTATAATTTATTTTAAGCCTCGTTTTGAATCTCATCCCAAACGGTCCAATCTGGTTTCTTTTATCGAATAAGTTTTCATTATTAAGACTAAGCATATTGAGATGGTGTAAACAAAAACAAAAAATAACTGTAGAACCACCCACCCATTCAGAAACATTTTTGTAAAAACTTCAAAAACACGTAAAATTTATAAAAGTTTTCATTATTTTTATTTCTTCTTAAAAGTACATCGCTTTTTATTGGTGTAATATTCAAGATTTAATTTCCAAAACGACAACAAAATGACGTCGCACTTTACCACCCATTGACGCTATATTCATTAAACACAACAAAATGACGTCGTACTTTACCACCGATTGACACTATAACCATTAAAACACAACAAAATGACGTCGTACTTTACCACCGATTGACGCTATAACCATTAAAACACAACAAAATGACGTCGCACTTTACCACCCATTGACGCTATAACCATTAAACACAACAAAATGACGTCGCACTTTACCACACATTGACGCTATAACCATTAAACACAACAAAATGACGTCGCACTTTACCACCTATTGACGCTATAACCATTAAACACAACAACAACAACAACAACAAAAAAATAAAATTCAAGAAAGAAGAAAAAAAAATTTTTTTGAAAGAAAGTCTACAAGATGTGTTCCGTAATTCCAAAAAAAAAAACCAAAACTTACTTTCTGTCAGAGAGTAGAGTACACTTCTGAGATCAATCTATAGGACAAACAGCAGACGACTTTTTAAAAAAATAATAATAATAATAATTTTCCCTGACGTTTCCCCCCCCCCCCCCGCTTATTTCCATCTCACGTTTATATCGATTACAGATTATCAATAATAAAAAAAAAAATGCGTACGGATTTAGCGAAGAGTAAGTTTAGTCAAATATAACAAAAACCGGATAGGATGACATCAATTTGTACTACATGATATATTTTTTTTTTTTTTGGATTTTGGTCTCAGCCTGTGATAGTAGAAGTTAGTACTAGTCGAGTTATTTCGTGTACATTTTTTTGTTGCTGGGTTTTTAAAAAAAAAATCTTACTATGGTAGTTATCTTTTTATTTGTATATGAAGTGCATTCGGATGTATGCGTGTCTAGAGAAGATTATATTTCAATAAATAATAATTGGTAAAACGCTAGCAGGCAGTTCAGTGCAATTAGGTAACATTCAACTTGGCGATGAGGCTTTGGCATTTTCCGAAAAATAACCTTCTT
>JAGDYQ010000036.1:2384732-2459732 GCA_021962125.1 Bulinus truncatus | reverse complement strand
AGAAAGAATATCGATATTGTCATCATTATTACCATAAAGAATGCTAGACATCAGTGTAATCAACAATATTTATAGAATGATAGCTAAATCATTTTTTTAACGCCGCCATTGCCAGCATGTGGTAGAGTGTAGAGTGCCCACCACACCAGTACTGTTGGCGGCGCTGATGCACGTCTGCCATGCCTACAGAGCGGCGGGGTGAGTGTACCCGCTATCATCTGCAGGGACGGCAGAAAGATGGGTTTTAATCCTTGCCCAAACTTGCCAGACCAGCAGGGTGTGTGTACTGCCGAACGGCCAAAATGGCAAGGAACGGGGTTTTTTCCTGCCACTCGGACAGAGGGGAGGGTGCAGGGTGCCTGTACCCTCAGCCCGAAATGGCAGGCTGCGCAGGTGTGCTTGAGTGGGACGGAGAGGAAGGGTGTTGTGTGCCGACCACATCCGTCAGCTGTGAATACTGCTAAATTATTTAGTCTACGACTACAAGGGTCACCGCATTAATATAGTCATCATCATTATTAATAGTATAACTTATTCATTTATACTTTTGGTGTCTGAATATTTGGTTAAAGTTAACTATTAATCTTTAATTATACTATAATCTCAAAGTTTTTGCCTAATTTTATTTCCTACAAGAGCAAAATTTTAAATGCGTTTTTCTTTTCACATAGTTTTTATTACATGTTCACAGGAAATGGTATATTGATTTATATTTTCACACTAGCTATACCTTGCAAAAACATCTGCATAGAGTTATATCCCCTATAGGTTTCATCAGTAGGCTAGGTTATTTTTGGTTTCGGACATATCCAATTTTTTTCATGACTTTATTACAATATAAAGATGAAATATGTTGAAGAAATACAAAATAAAACAAACAAACAAATATTTAAATGTAATTTTTTCACATTTTTGGCCTTTGAGTTTCATGTTTGAAAACCACAGAAATTATTCAAAACTGTAGATTTAAAAAAAACAAGCAATTAAGCCTGTTCCATTCTGGACACAGGACATGTTAGCGCATTTTCGTGTTATGTATCAGTACGTTTGTTAGCTTTCAGTAAATATTTGTAAATTTTGGAAATGTTTATACATTCAATAGTGTAATGCATATATCTGTAAAAAAAATATTATAAAGACGTTTCTTTATATTTGAAAAAAAAATTATTTTCTCTTAAATCTAACTACAAGTGGTTTGTGGTTACTGAAATAGGACTCATAATTGAAAACATTCGAAATTATAGTCATTTAATCGTCCGAAAACTCCGTCAATTGTTGCATAGCTCTGATACTTTCAATTAAACTCAGAACACAAGCTTACTATTTCATTTGATGAGTTTCTTAATAAATCTTGGTGAAACTACGTGCTGCTGTATTTTGCACCAAATGAATGGGTTATTGAACGTACAAGGTGTATATATAATATATAAGCCCCTTAGGAGCCCTGAAGCCCGGCCCTCAGAGGTCCTATCGCGAAATGAACTTTTGATGTACACATGGCAGGCCAAGACCTACAAAATGATATATACATCATGGGTCTAGGACTTATAGTTGCTGAGATATAGGGCGCTCCTTTATTAATATCGCTTACATAGTAAAAAACGGTACTTTATAAGAACCCTTTTACGGCCCTCAGAGGTCAGATCGCGAAATGAACTTTTGCTGCACATATGGCAGGCCAAGACCTACAAAATGATATATACATCATGGGTCTAGGACTTATGCTTGTTGAGATCTAGGGTGATGACAGACAGACAGACAGACAGACAAAACCGGGACAATAGAGCATTTTTTTTTCGAAAATGCTCTAAAAAAAAATACATATATCGAATCGAGATGCGGGCTAGACTCCAATTTTGAATTCTTGATTTCCACTTTCGATATAACGCAGAAGCGAGACCGCCGTTTTTATATTGTATAATTGAATTGAATCATAAGCGTGTGGGTGCACTTGTAATCAGAGCAGAGAGTACGCTTTAACAAAAAAAAAATTGTGCAATAGCGTCATTCCCTGCACTTATAGGCAAGTGTGTGTGCTTTATAAGGGGGCGGGTGGTCGTGCGGTGTAGAGCGCTTGACTGTCCATCGATGGGATCCCGGGTTCGAACTACAGTGAGAGCCTTGAAATTTTTTTTTTTTCAGTTTCACTGTGAAAGTTCCCCAAGTCCCACCCAGGTACGTGAAGTGGGGGGGGGGGGCGGGGAAGGGGGCTGTGTGTTGTGCTAACCACACGATCCTTTTTTTTTGTTATGCCTAAGTTACTGAAACAGGCGAACTCTCCAGTTTTTTGCCCCGCTGGTCCTAAAGGGAGAGGGGAGGGGGAGGGCGAGTAGAACTTTCACTCATCTTTTAAAAAAAAAAAAACCGTGTGAGAGAAGGTAAAAAAAAAACAAAATATTTATTGCACTTATAAATATATCAACGTGTGGGGCCGTTCTTAGACTTTGGTGGGGGGGGGCATAGACAGACAAATGTATGTAAAAAGTGACATTAGGGACCTAGAAGGACCAGATTCTATAGTGATTTATATTACAGGGTCCTTTAGTAATTGGGTTGGGGGGGGGGAGGATAGAGAAGGGAGAGTGTTGAGCTATTGCTTAGTTTATTAGTCCACGATGACGGTTCTGTACTGGTACACTTCGTACCAAGTGACTTAATGCAGATATGAGTACTCACACTCTTGCAGCTTAGTATCGCATTAATAACGATGACATTTTTTGCACTTTAATAGCATGTCAAATGGGTTCATTCATAAGCTTTCGATTAACAACCTTTTTGTATAGTGCACGTATTAAGCATGGCATTTTAGTTTGCGTACAAACATGTCATCTAGTACATTAAATTGGCACGTCATTTAGTTTTCCGTACAAACATGTCATCTAGTACATTAAATTGGCACGTCATTTAGTCTTCCCGTACAAACATGTCATCTAGTACATTAAATTGGCACGTCATTTAGTCTTCCCGTACAAACATGTCATCTAGTACATTAAATTGGCAACGTCATTTAGTCTTCCCGTACAAACATGTCAACTAGAAAAGTTACTAGTGCAGGTATTAATAATTTAGTGAGCACATTCGTGAGATTGGCGTTGAGTGCAGTTATAAACGTCTTTGTGTGTGTGTGTGTGTGTGTGCGCGCGCGCGTTCTTTTTTTTTTTTTGTCTGTGTGTATGAGCCCATTTAAAATAAAACCTCGCACGTGAGTACACCTGGAGCGACCCCCCGAGTGGCCACACCAATTAACATGTCAGAAACTGCATTATTTATAAGCCTGTGGTCTTGAAAAAAAAAAAGATATGTAGTAATAACAATAGTTTGTTGTTATTATTCCCTTCATTGTACTGCCTGATTCGCATGCATAGATTCTTTTGTTTCAAACCACAGCACCGCGGCAACAGAATTAATGACCTGGCGCTATAGAACAGTTTAAATTTACAAAAAAAAAAAAACCTCTAGCGCGATCTCTGGGATTCACTACTCACACTTAGACCAGCCTCTTCGTTGAGTCCCAGCAGACAGAAATCGTTCCTCATTAAAACCCCGAAGACATGCTGGAAACGCGATGTGGGGATCAATGCAGACAAGCCCAGGCGATTAGGTCTCGGGGCAGAGGGTGGTGGGGGTGGGGGGTGTGAAGTCCTCTGTAGTTGTTTTGCCTTGTTGTTTGTCTGCTGATTTCTGGGGGATATTCCCGGGATAAAAGGGGACATTCCTTCTGCATTGACCGCAGTTGTCGATTTTCTGGCCAGAAATGAATTTAGGGTTAAGAGTAAATAAAAGGAAAGCAAGATGGACACATGAAAAATAAAAATAGGAGAATTGGAAATCTGACACAATATTCAATCATTTCGTTATTCTGTCTGCGTGAAACTACACGTGACAGTAGACAGGGCTGTGACGCCTGTGAATGGGGCTTAAGGAGGGACTCCCTTCCCTCCCCTACCCCCCCCCCCACACACCTCATTCAGACAGGTTTGAATGGCAGTGCTGTGTACCTGGCGCTATTTATGGTGACAGGTGACAGTTGCTTGTTTGTCTGGACTGTCCCCCCCACACCCACTCCCCGGTCTTGCCAACACCTACTGAAAAACAAATTTACTGCGTAACTACTGCATAGATCCATATCACATGCAGAGCAGTTGTCATGGGTAGGGCAAATAGAAGACCGACCGTCTAGCATTACTTCTACTCCCCCCCCCCAACACTACCAGTTCTAGCCTCCATCCAGGAAACATTCTAGTTTAATATGATGCTATAGGGACCAGTAAAAAAAAAAGTAATTTGCGCCCTAATGTGTATTTGATTAGGTTCCACAAGTGCCTAAAGGTCTTTGTCTAGCAAACTAGGGGCATCTTTTAGGGCCCCAATACAATGAGGGGCCCCCTTCAATAGTTATTCTGTACTACATCTGATGGCTTAGAGGCTACCTACAGGCACTTTTTGCGTAGGGCACGACCAATTAAAGTCTCATCCTGGGCCCCCCGCCCCTTCCACCCAATAGCTACGAACGAGGGAAGACTGTATATGTTTTTTTTTAACATTCAAAAGTTAACACATTGAAAAGTTAACACATTGAAAAGTTAACACATTGAAAACTCATTGATAGTAACATTTATCATAGTTTACTTCCATCAGCAGCGATCATTTCTTGCATTTCAATGTTGGGAGCTAGGTCAGAGTAGTTCAGACAACTACGGCCCCATGGGTCAAGTACTGCCCGTCAAGCACACTGTGCTCCCACGGGCTCGTTGCTATCAATGACTATTACAAATACTTATTATAATTTTATTGTAATAAACAATGCAGAATCTGTTCTTCGTTCGGCCATTCTGTCAAATTTAAGAAACCAATGTGGCTCGCTGTTCCAACAATCTATCTCCCCCACTCCCCCCAATTCCTTAGCTAGAAACTTCCACTAACCTTTTTTATTAACCAAAGATTTTTTTTGAATCCAGTTTTTAAATCCAATCCTGCCTTTAGGACATTGCCAGAATTTAATATTTCTTAAGACTTGCTTTGTTTTGGGTTTTTTTTTTTCCCTTTTAATTCTTCATTCTCAAAGTTAATATTCCAAGTTTTTTTTTGTTTTTGCTTTTTGTTCTGGAAACGATTTTATAACTGTCAGTAGAACAAATAAATGAATGAAACTAATGAACAACTGTGTGATTTTAGTCTGTTAGTGAACGTAAATTGAATTTTTTGTATCAGTTAATGGCTTTCTACTTTAGAGGTGTTAATACAACATAATGTAAAATGTATCATAAAAATATTTTTTCATGCATCATGAGGGGGTGTTCATTTCGATACGTCTGAGGCGCTGCAGTTTTATATGCATGACAGGGCGTTGTATGTGTGTATGTACCGTGCACTTTGTGTTTGCATGTTTGTATGTGTTTATGTATGTTTCTTTGTTGTTGTTTGTTGTTGTTGTTGTTGTTGTTTTTGTATTATTGAGAAAATAAAAGTAGTATTGAATAATGGAATGTATGCATATATTTTGAAATGTTGTCACTGTATTAGTTATATGTTTGTTTGTATGAGTTATATGTTAGTATGCGCATGTACGAATGAACAAACATTGTTTTGTAATATATATATATATATATATATATATATATATATATATATATATATATATACTAGCTGTACCCTGCAAAACCTTTGCATAGAGTTATATCCCCTTATGCTTGATCGGCAGGCGAGGTTATTTTTTGGTTTCGGGCAGATCCGAGTTTTTTTTTTATGATTGTATTTTAAACTGGGATACTGTTGTATTAATTCTTTACTTTCGATTTAACGCAGCGCCCAAATCGCTATTATATATATATATATATACCAGAAGAAAGGCTATCATTAGGGGCACACAATGAGCTATGAAATGATAACCACTGTACGGTGTTGTCGGGAAATATCGGGGAGGCGGTTTGTAGGGAGAGGGAATGGAGGGGGGTATGGGGGTATTGTGGAAGTCGCGTAGGCACACGAATGTGTGAGAGGTGTGCGGCCAACTTTTCATCAGCTAATGTATTTGTGCGTCATCTTATTAATATGACTATTAAATGGCTCAGACAATAGGAGACAATGGAGAACGGCGGGGAGGCGGGGGCTGGGGGTGGGGTGGTGTAGGAGGGCGTGGGATGTCTGGGCAGTACAATGACAGATGAAATAGACAGGAAAAGCCGAGATAGGACTGGTCTCGTAAAAACATAGAGACGGGGGGTGGGGAGAGAGAGAGAGAGAGAGAGAGAGAGATAGAGAGAGAAAGAGAGAGAGAGACGGAAGATCCAAACCTGATGTAGTCTGTAAGTCGTGACCCAACGGGTTGACAAGTGTCAGTCGGCCTACGGTCAAGAGAGTATTGTTTAGTGTTTTTGTAAAGACGGGTCATTGGACACATTGTTATTTGTTGTTGAGTGGGTGGGTACGGGGTGGAGGGGCGGGGTGGGGAGGGGGGAATGGGGACTTTTCCGGGGGGGGGGAAGGGTTGTCAACAATTACAGACAAAAAAAAGGGTGGGGAGTCTTGCGACCAAACGTTCGAGGTGAATAGGTTGCAGGGATCGAAGTGACTCTTCAGTGGATTCCCGTGCATATGGGCGTGACCGGCGATGACCGGGCCGATTGCCTTGCGAAGTCGCTACAGGCCCAAGCGCGGCCCGCCGATGCGGAAAAGAGCTCACTTGATGTGGCCAGGCGGCCACTGATGAGAACATTTTGCGTACTGGACGTCACCCACCCCCCCCTAACCCCACCCTGACACATTCACATAGACACAAACACACACACTCACTCATGCACGCACACACACACACACACCATTACCTGGTCACCAGTAATCGCTGGGCTACTAACTACCCCAAGGGCCTCGGTCGTGTACGGAGGATTTGAACCCATACCCCCACATGACCCCCCCCACTCAAATCCAGACAAACAATGTGACATGAACTTTGAAAACATCGACAAAAGGCAGGTTAACACATCAATACAAAAGATCGCATACATTGATTTTGATAGATCTGTACAGCCCCGTAGCTAAGGGGGGCACTGGAGTCCGGGCCCCCCCCCAGGTAGGTGTGGAGTGCCCCCCCCCCGCTTAAAAAAGAAAAAGAGGAAAAAATAAAGAAAAAGTAACTAAAATGAGAAAAACTGCCCCCTTGCTGGGTATTGGTGCCCCCCTGCTTACTTTGACCTGGCAACGGGCCTGGATCTGTAACATTATAAGACTTAAATTAATGACAAATCGATCAATCGGCATAATGGGGGGAAAAAAACAAAGACAAATAAAATAGAAATAAACATAAAAACCTGAAGAAATTGTGGGATACATAGTTTATATATATTATGTTTAGTTTATGTAAGTGTTTATGTAGGTTCTAGTTCTGCAGTTTTATTCAGGAATCAAAATGTAGGTCAATATTTTCTTTCAAATGAGCCTGGTAATAATATATTGGTCACTTTTAAGATATTTTGTGAAACCTAAACATATTAAGTAAAGACTATATTTCTCAGACAGGTGTGTGATATATTAAGAGTTCATCCTAGGAGATTATCGTAAGCAGCCACACACACACACACACACACAGCCACACATATAGGCACTCACACAGGCACTCACACATGCAACCAAACACACGACCACAAACAACCG
Organism: Bulinus truncatus; assembly: GCA_021962125.1. Classification (NCBI taxonomy): domain Eukaryota; kingdom Metazoa; phylum Mollusca; class Gastropoda; family Planorbidae; genus Bulinus; species Bulinus truncatus. The sequence continues at coordinate 2,452,082 of JAGDYQ010000036.1, read as the reverse complement.
CGCACACGAAGCCACACGTACAGCCGCAGACACAGCAACACACAAAGCCACACACCAAGCCGCAAGCAAACACACACACAGCCACACACAAAGCCACACACAAAGCCACACACATACAACGAAACACACAGCCACACACATACAACCACAAACACAGCCACACACATACAACCACACACATACAACTTGATACAACCAAACACACAGCCACAAAACAACCACACACACACACACACACACACAGCCGAACTAAAATTAATTGCTTTTTAAATGATTTACTTTCTCATGATTTACAACCAGTTTCAAGATTTATGATATTTTTCGTTTTTCTGTAAGAGAATGGGGGGGGGGGGGGGGAATAAAGACGTGTTTATCACGTGACAGCTGTATTAAATGAAAGCAGAATTGGCGGATAATTTAGAGAAAAAAATCTTCCACACTTTCACTGTAGTTTGAGGGGAAACCGGAAACTGGGTTGTTGTTTTTTTTTTTGGGGGGGGGGCGGTTTCTTTAAAATAATGGGAGCGAAGGATGCTGTGATTATCTTCCCCTCCCCCTCTCACTCCCTCCTCCCTCCAGCTCCCCACCCAACCAACTATCTTTAACCCTGTGACGCGAAACGTTCAATCACTCCGCCTCGGAGCAAAGGCAAAGAAAAAAAAATGGACGCCTTATCACAACCTCAAAGATTGAACGTGTCAGAAAATAGTCCCTGGACAGACTGTTAACACCCCCGAAGTGTGATGAGGTCACTTTAATAAGATTCCGCACCAAAAGAAAAAGAAAAAAGGGCAGGAAAAATAAAAAGTAGAACTTTAGTTGTTTTTTTTTTATTTCAGACTTTGTCCACTCACAACAAACTCCTCCTCCCCCATTCTCCTCTTTATTCTTATATGCCAGTTTGTATAAAATATTGCTCCATCATGGAGGCGAAACGGAACAAAACAATCTATAGACATGAACCAAGAGATTATTTGTTTATGTTTCGCTATCTCAGTACGTCTGGTGTTACTTATGTATGAGCCTGCATTGACAGACAGAACGAGACTTACATAACATAACCCACTGGACCATTAGAGGGACGGAAATTTTGAAAAAAAGAAAAACAGACTACGGGGGGTGGGGGGTGGGGCGAAAGAGCAGGGTCAACATGACCTTGTTCTGAGAAGATGAATGTATCAGACGAAATTCTTACACGATTTTTTTATTTTTTTTCGTGCAGAGATTTTTTTTTTGGTTAGATTTTTGCTTGTTTGTTTTAATGATTAGGTTCTGGGTTGTTTTTTTTTTTTGTATTCAGAATTTGCTGCTTTGATCATACATAAATTTGCATACATGCACGCGCTATGCGTTTGAAGAAGATAGATAGATAGATAGATAGATAGATAGATAGATAGCATTTGTATAATGATAAAACAATAAACGAAATCATCGATGATATGTTACGGCTCTACACAAAATACGAGGTGTAGGCCCACAAATGACATGTGTGTTTATAGGCCCACAAATGACATGTGTGTTTATAGGCCCACAAATGACACGTGTCTCTATAGGCTCACAAATGACATTATATTTATAGGCCCACTAATGACAATATATTTATAGGCCCACTAATGACATATATGTTTGTATCCCCACGAATGACATGTTTGTAGGCCCCACTAATGAATATATGATTGTAGGCCCACAAATGACATATATGTTTGTATCCTCACTAATGACATATATGTTTGTATCCCCACAAATGACATATATGTTTGTAGGTCCACTAATGACATGTATTTTTGTAGGCCAACTAATGACATATATGTTTGTAGACCCACTAATGACAAGTATGTTTATAGGCCCACTAATGACATATATGTTTGTACGCCCACTAATGACATGTTTGTAGGTCCACTAATGACATGTTTGTTTGTACGCCCACTAATGACATGTTTGTAGGTCCACTAATGACATGTATGTTTATAGGCCCACTAATGACATATATGTTTGTATCTCCACTAATGACATGTTTATAGGCCCAGTAATGACACGTTTATAGTCCAACTAATGACATGTTTCTAGGTCGACTTAAGATTTACATTTTTTTTAAGCCCACTACTGAGTTATAAGTTTGTGTGCTCAATAATTAAATATATATATATATATATACATATATATATATATATGCCAACTGACGACGAGGCCGTTGGTAGGCCGACTAATGACATATATGGTATACTTTCAATAATGACATATATGAAATTATGCGTAATTATAATTATGGTATACGCTCATTAATTACATACATGTATGTACACCAACTAATTGCGCCAAGAGTGTGAAGATGAAGAATCAATCATCTTGTCTACCGTCATCAAATATCACCGATATTATGTTTGGTCAACTTTATTGATTTTCTTCCTATTGGTGTCACTCGCTTGTTTCTGTCAATTATCTCCCGTGTTTATCAATGTTTAATTTTTTTTTTCCTATTTGAGTCTTGGCTCTTCTCAGAATTGCTCACATGGAGTGGGTACGCTACGCCACTGTCACCACCAACGTGAGGCATTCTATTATTTATTCCTTTTAGATCTGGGGGGGGGGGGGTACCTTGCGAGGTGCCTTGATTAGGATTCCCAAACACCTCAAATCCTGGGCCCCAGAGGCGTACCTAGAGTTGGGGTAGCGGATCCTAATTCGAAAGTCCCTCCGTGCCCCAGTTTGAGGGGGGGGCCAAAAAATTTTTTACATTAAATATTGAGTACATTATCTCATTTCATGGTGTCGAATGTCAAAATGCAGGGGCGCCCAAAGCAGGCAAGCGCCCCGGGCCCCCAAATCCCTAGGTTCGGCACTGCTGCCCCCCCCCCACACGAAAACAATTTTAAAACTCTGCGGAGACACCCAAAGATACCGCAAAATCTTTGCCCCGTCCCCCCCCACCTCAAAAGTTTCTGCCTGGGATCCTCGAAATACGTCAGAGCTACTCCTTGGTCCTACTCTTGCTGTTCGAATTTGTCCAGTCGACTTTGTCCAGTCGTATTTGTCCAGTTTGTTGGTATTCATTGGTCTGCAGCAAATCACACACACACACACTCTCACACACACTCTAACTTCCCGATAAACTTCTTCATTCTGTCCATTTCAATGTCATTCTCCCATTCTCTCGGTTGTCCTCGGACCGTCCATTGTCACTTCCCAACTGTCCACTGCTATAGTCCACTCCTGTCCACTAGTAATACCACCCAATACTTTCACTAATACCGCTTCCTCTTCCATCCCCCCTTCCTCTCTAGTCCACAAGTGTTGTCCTTCCTTTGGTCACGTGTCACGTCCAGACCACCACCCCCTCTCCTCCTCCCTTCAGAAGACAACCTGTTCTTCACAGTGAGTTGACCACTCCACATATCGCGCTGTCCACGCTACTAAAGCCCCCCATTCTTCAAATCACTTTCAAACCGACTCGTTCAATGAACAGTACCAGCGAATTTGTAGAGCTGTCTTTGCTGTCTTTGCTGTTAATATTTTTTTTTTTTACTTTTACACTGACCATTGTCAACAATTAGGATTCAAATCAGGTCTAACCGTGTTTGACCACAATGGCCAAATTTAGCTAGCCCCCCCCTCCACCACCCCTCCCTCAACCCTTACACTCAACCACTTCCTGTCACTGCCAGTCAATAGTTATCTTAGTTCTTACTTGGTACTGTTGTTACTGAGTTTGACCACTGGGTTGTTTTATTTGCTGAATTTAATTTACTCGCGTTTATTTTCCTTTAAAAAGATAAGCTAGATTATTTTTTTTAAAAAGATGTGTACATATCTATATAGGTATGTACACGTAGATAGATAGATAGATAGATAGATAGATAGATAGATAGATAGATAGATAGATAGACAGATAGATAGATAGATAGATAGATAGATAGATAGATAGATAGATAGATAGATAGATAAATAGATAGATAGATAGATAGATAGATAGATAGATAGATAGATAGATAGATAGATAGATAGATAGATAGATAGATAGATAGATAGATAGATAGATAGATAGATAGATAGATAGATAGATAGATTGATAGATAGATAGATAGATAGATATGGTTGATATGATAGGTAAGGTAATTAGTTAGGTAGATAAAATGTCTCATTTGGGGGCTCTTAGTCAATTAACATTATGGGCCCTAGACAAGGGAACATTAGGTAGCCCAATGAAAAAAAACCGTTATCAGCGTCGTTGAAAACCTGGACCCTAAAATAATATTTGATGACATAGGGCCCTTACGAACCCCCCCTCCCCTTTATAATTGTTAAGATACTGTAGGGCCAAATGTACCATTTCTTGAAGTTGTCTTTGCACTGTTGTTATATATTTTCCTGCATGTTATCTTTGACTTGTTCAATCGGGAAGGACTTTCATCCTGTTACATCGTGTTCCCCTTGATAAATAATTCTAATATTTATGTACTAGCTGTACCCTGCAAGACCTTTGCATAGAGTTATATTCCCTTAGGCTTGATCGGTAGGCTAGGTTATTTTTTGGTTTCGGGCAGATCCGATTTTTTTCATGCTTGTATTTTAAACTGGAAGACTGTTGTATTAATTCTTAACTTTCGATTTAACGCAGAGCCCAAATCGCTTTTATATATATATTATGTATTTCTTTGTTTTCAACAGGCCCGGAGCAAGATCATTATGCTTAAGGTGTTGAAGGAGTTCAGAGGCCGTAACTCGACCCGCCCCATGGAGGAGGAGGCCCGACACATGCACGACACGGACGAGGGGATACAGTCGGGGCAGAAGGAGAAGGAGGTGAGGATTGACAGAAAGTTAATAGACAAGGAAGAAATGAGAGAGAGATAGAGAGTGAGAGAGAGATAGAGGGATGTGTGAGTGAGAGAGAGATAGAGGGTGTGTGCGTGTGCGTGTGATAGAGAGAGTGTGAGTGAGTGAGATAGAGAAAGTGACGGAGAGAGTGTGAGAGAGAACGAGAGAGTGAGAGATAGACAGAGAGACAGGGAGAGAGAGAGAGAGAGAGAGGGGGGGAGAGAGACAGATAGGGATAAAGAAAAGAACATAGATATGTGCTCACCCAAACTAGTAATACGTTGTTATTGTTTCAGTTGTTATGTTTATTATGATTTAATTTTTTCATGTAGACGTTAAAATATAAAAAAAATACGAATATATATCTCTTGATATTTACATACAGATAGGTCTAAGAATGATTTCGTAATCTTTGAAGCCTACAGCCTTGGGAAATCTGATATTCATATTGTACACTACAACAGCAAAATATTTTATGGGAATAGTTAAATCATAGATATGTATGGCTATCACATATTGATAGATGGACCGATACAGACAGATAGGGAGACGCATGGATGGGTGATGAATAAATAGATAGACAGACGGACAGGCTGACAGAAAAATTAGAAATGCAGAAATGACATTTTCTTGACGCAAATCTAATGTTCACACACTCATAACATTTGAAGTGTAGTGCTACTTACACCAAAACCCATCTACCAACATCCTAGAATAATATATATGTATATATATATATATATATATATATATTGTCATGGTTAGTTTTTGTAGATTAGTATATCAGTTGTATGTATAATATTTATTATTTCCGTGGCACTTCTGTTTCTTGGTAGTTGTATATATATTTCAGTCTCTTCGGAGTATATGATTTAACTAACTTGACTTGAGCGTGTATATTAAATTATTAAGTATCCATATGTATGAGACGAATCACATGTATAAAGCACTGAGAAGACTTGGTGTATAAATATATATATATATATGTTTATTTATTTATTCTTATTCACGAAAATACATACATGGTATAAAATGATGTGAGATGAGGAATCAAGTCCGTCTGCTTGTCTCTACCAAAAATCTATCGTCTAATGATTATCGTCTGTTTATCCCACTTCCGCTAAGCTAAGTGGCCAGATAATTAAAACCATCTCTGAACCAAAAAAAATTACTCTAGCCTAATCTGATTATTACATATATATATATATATATATATATATATATATATATATATATATATATCAGTGACTGCGTCTTCTTTTTTTCCCTCTTTAAGTTCTAACATCTTGAATCTATTTTTTGTCATTTTCAACAAAACCAATTCAACATATCAACCAATTCAACACACCAACCAATCCAACACACCAACTAATTCAACATATCAACCAATCCAACACACCAACCAATCCAACACACCAACTAATTCAACATATCAACCAATCCAACACATCAATACATCAACCGACAGTTGTAGCGAAAATATTGACCGAGTCGTGTGTGTCTGTCAGCCATATTTAGTACAATCATTATCTTCAACTACAGACTTCTTCCCCCTCCCCGACTCCTTTCTTACTTTCTGCAGTGTGTGCATGAGTATATTATGTGCGCGTGTGTGTGTTTGTATATACTAGGCGATTTGATTCCATTGGCTGACGACATTTACGCCGTGTTTCTGGCAGTGAGGCTAATCTTCACAGAATGTTTCTGAACATTCACACACAAAGGTTGGTCTACTAACTCACGAGTTAACTTAATGACATTTCTGGTAACAATTTGTTAAAAACAAAAAAACGTACAACTTTTCTTGAGTGAGCCGAGGAAAATGACAACGTATGTGTCATGTGGATGACATCGGATTTATTCTCAACGTATTATCGACCTGCCGTCATCTGGAAAAAAAGTTGTTTGGTTGGTTTTTTTGTCAGCGTCATCGTAAGTGAGGAGTTAAATGACATCTTTCAAACCGACTCTTTTTCAAATTCTCATTTGTTATGGTTGTTATAGTTGGTAGTATTAATATTACTAGCTGTACCCTGCAAAACCTTTGCATAGAGTTATATCCCCTTAGGCTTGATCGGTAGGCTAGGTTATTTTTTTGGTTTCGAGCAGATCCGATTTTTTCATGATTGTATTTTAAACTGGAATACTGTTGTATTAATTCTTTACTTTCGATTTAACGCAGAGCCCAAATCAGTTATATATATATATATATATATATATATATATATATATATATATATATATATATACATATATATATATATATATATATATATATATATATATATTATTAAATAGTTTATTTCGCTGAGCGAACTCAATTACGTCTGTTTTTTAAAACTGGGTTTTCCACGTATCTCTATTTATTGAATGGTTTTTTGTGGACACTGTGAGAGAGTACCTTGGCAGTGCTTTTGAGCGAATTGTTAGAGTTAACGCTTTACGGCGCGCTGCTGCGTCAGTATTTGACAAATAGGTGCGTATTAGCGATAGGCAGTGGAGACTTAATAACGTCATCCTGCATGACGCAGAGACAAGTCAGTGACTCCTTAATAGATACGTCATTGAGTACTTTTTTTAAATTGTTTTTTTTTTCTTTTTTTGACAGTGTTGTGGTAATGCTCGACCAACCGAAATCCTCAAATTGTAAAACCCCAGCTAAAGCTAACGAAAGTAAAAGCGAAAATAAGTTGAAAAATTGATAAAACAAAAACATTAACGTCGTAAATAAGTATAACTATATAATAAGGTGAATTACTTGTAGCCTATTCAAGACTCAATCTAATTGCATAACCCAGTGGTCGGCAAAGTGCGGCTCCGGAGCCGCATGGTGCTCTTTGGCTCCTTACGTGCGGCTCTGGCATTTAGTTAGCTTACTAAACAAGCAGATTTGGCTCCCAATTTTTTTGTTTTAATTGTTCTAATGTTCATATTTGGTTCTTAGGCTGATTCGTTTGCCGACCACTGGCATAACCCATTCAAGAGAGGAAACGTACGGGTAACCAAAGTCGTAAACAACATTATTATAAATGACCTAAGACCGTTCGTATCGATATAATTGTAAATGCATCTGTATCGGCCCTTAGGGGCTGGCGACTAGGGAAACCGCCCCTAGCCCCGCGCCCAAAGGGGGGGCCCCGCCACAAACGTTTTTATGTAAACAATACATAACCCACAGTTGTTTCTATTGACCCTGTAGTCGACACTCGTTCTTTGCCCCCTTCCTCGCATTTAGTTTGTAATTCTTTGTCCGCCTCTGAATGCTCCATCCGTTAAATATCAAGTAATGAGCTAGCCATATCAACACGATTGGTCAATATATTCATCGATAACATTATCATTTAGGAGCAGAGCCGAACCTAGGGATTTGGAGGCTTGGCCTCTTTGGGGGGCCCCCTGCATTTGACATTCAACACCATGACATGAGATAATGTGCTTAATATTTAATGGAAAAAAAATTTGGGGGTCCCCCTCAAGCTGGGGCCCGGGAGGGGGACTTTCGAATTTGGACCCACCTCCCCCCACACTAGGTATGCTTCTGTTTAGGAGCGGTCTTATGAAAATAATTGTAAATGCATAATCCACTAAGAACCAAGCTGGAGATGATCAACCCCCAAAACCTCATTGTAAATAAACCCATCAATCAATCAACCCATTAATATATCGAAACCAGATAGAGATTATACATTCATAATCCTTCAAACAGATCCATCTAAAGAGATTATTCATCGATTTATCCAATGTTTCAGATGCCTGCCCCAGATATTAAGGTCAGTCCTTCAAGTTCTCTCACACTATTGTGTCACTTTCCACTTGCGTCAATATCTAATCTCTTTTACTTCATCCACATTTTTCAAACGTATGATTTAGTATTTTCTTGCACCAGCAGTTCTGGCATGCACCCGGCTGACAATGTAATATGCCTGCAAAGCTTTTTGTTATGGCTTTATGTTGTGGATACTGTGCTCATTAAATGTTGATATTACAGGGTGATACTGTGTTCATTAAATGTTGATATTACAGGATGATACTGTGTTCAGTAAATGTTGATATTACAGGGTGATACTGTGCTCATTAAATGTTGATATTACAGGATGATACTGTGTTCATTAAATGTTGATATTACAGGATGATACTGTGTTCATTAAATGCTGATATTACAAGATGATACTGTGTTCATTAATTGTTGATATTACAAGATGATACTGTGTTCAGTAAATGTTGATATTACAGGGTCATACTGTGTTCAGTAAATGTTGATATTACAGGGTGATACTGTGTTCATAAAATGTTGATATTACAGGATGATACTGTGTTCAGTAAATGTTGATATTACAGGGTGATACTGTGTTCATTAAATGTTGATATTACAGGATGATACTGTGTTCAGTAAATGTTGATATTATAGGATGATATTTGATGTAAGCACATGTGTGTCCAACAATTTCATTAAAAGCATGTGAGGTTATCTACAATGCAAAGTTCAGGAAAGAAAATCTCATAATTAAAGAAGCCATCTTTCAGGCGAACATGGACAGCCATCGCACCACATCTTCAATGTGTTAATCTGTAAATCTGATTAACTTAGAATTACTGTAAATCTGATTCACTTTGTTAGAATTGCTGTAAATCTGATCCACTTTGTTAGAATTGCTGTAAATCTGAATCACTTTGTCAGAATTGCTGTAAATATGATTAACTTTGTTAGCATTGCTGTAAATCTGAATCACTTTGTTAGAATTACTGTAAATTTGATTCGCATTGTTAGCATTGCAGAAACAAAAAAAAAACATATTATTTTATAACCATAACAGAATAAATGAAACAACAACATTAATAAATAACACAAAGTTTATTCAAATGACCGTCTTCTTTCTACCTCGCCCCTTTCGCCACCTAGCCCCTTTCGCCACCTCGCCACTCCACCCCACTCCACCCAGCACATTGTGGTTTTTCACCCTCGTCCACGGGGGGGGGGGTGAATGGATAGGTAATGAACAAGTAATATACGGTGGTCTAACGAGGCGAGCTTGTTATTTGATTTTGTTATCCAATTATTACACCAGCCGGGCTAGAATGTCTTCCTATTTACAGAGGGTTTGGTTGATGTCTAATTACATTACATGACCTTCATCATGACGCGTGTGTGTGTGTGTGTGTGTGTGTGTGTCGTCAGATTGTGATTGTATATTTATTTCATTAGTACATTTAGAGATGGGATGATTCATACGAATCGGAATCTTGAATCGTAAATTAAATCAGATTTTTTTTTCTTAGGTGGTGAGTTTAGGGTCGGGGTGGGGGTGGGGGGGGTAGAAATCGTATTCATGGAGTTTTCAATACCCCCCAGTGCCAGATTTCTCATCTGATTAATTTGACCCCAATATAGTCTATTGTCAAACATTCCATACAGTTTATTAGTTCAACAATACATAGGAATCGGAAATGGGAGCTTAATCGGACACGAAATTTTAGACGAAGAATTGGTGGGTTGTATCGGAATCACAGATTTTATTACAAAGTTATAAATAGTATGTGACGTTAGGAGCTATATATAGCTTGTGGCGTTACAAGGGATATATAGAATACGAATAATCATAATTTTTTTTTTTTTATCATTTCTATATTTTTTTTTTTCTGGGAATGGAATGGGGAAAGTTCGGTGACGAGAGAGATTTTATGGGATGGCCTGCGTTCATACAATAAAAGAAAAAAAACATCGCACAAGCAAGCCTAATGCACTTGGTTCGATTCTTATCTCTACCATACATAGATCTCCGCAGCAACCGCATGTATCTGTGAGACGGAAGTGAAGCGTCAATATGTTGTCATTAGCAACACTGCGATGTGTTCGGTGGGCTTAAAGGCCAACTACTCTCTTTGTCTTTCTTTTTAGAGCATTTTCGAAAAAAAATGCTCTATTGTCCCCGTTTTTTCTGTCTGTCTGTCCGTCATCACCCTAGATCTCAACAACCATAAGTCCTAGACCCATGATGTATATATCATTTTGTAGGTCTTGGCAGCAAAAGTTCATTTCGCGATCTGACCTCTCAGGGCCGTAAAAGGGGGCTTATAAAGTACCGTTTTTACTCTATAAGCTATATTAACAAATGAGCGCCCTAGATCTCAGCAACCATAAGTCCTAGACCCATGATGTATATATCTTGTAGGTCTTGGCCTGCCATATGTACATCAAAAGTTCATTTCGCGATAGGACCTCTGAGGGCAGGGCTTCAGGGCTCCTAAGGGGCTTATATATTATATATATGGCCCCATTCTACACCTTGTACGTTCAACAACCCATTCATTTGGTGCGAAATACTGCAGCACGTAGTTTCACCAAGATTTATTAAGAAACTCATCAAATGAAATAGTAATCTTGTGTTCTGAGTTTAATTGAAAGTATCAGAGCTATGCAACAATTGACGGAGTTTTCGGACGATTAAATGACTACAATTTCGAATGTTTTCAATTATGCGTCCTATTTCAGTAACCACAAACCACTTGTAGTTAGATTTAAGAGAAAATAATTTTTTTTTCAAATATAAAGAAACGTCTTTATAATATTTTTTTTACAGATATATGCATTACACTATTGAATGTATAAACATTTCCAAAATTTACAAATATTTACTGAAAGCTAACAAACGTACTGAATCATAACACGAAAATGCGTTAACACGTCCTGTGTCCAGAATGGAACAGGCTTAATTGCTTGTTTGTTTTAAATCCTGCTGTCATTGATTCACCTGGATGTATTGTCAGTCATTTCCTGATGTCATTCATTCACCTGGATGTATTGTCAGTCCTTTCCTGATGTCATTCATTTACCTGGATGTATTGTCAGTCATTTCCTGTCTTTCAATATCTTTTCTGATTGGATCAGATACTTATTATCATGTAACTAATTTTATCCTTCAACACAATAAGTACTGGGTTTAGTTGTGTGTGGTGCCCTTTTCTATGTGACTGCAATGGCCGTGAACAGGCCCGGCCTTAATCCATCTAGACTGCTCACATCCAATCGGCCCCTGTGCTGTGTGTGAAGTCCCTGTAAGGATGAGATGAAATCTCTTAGATACTTTATACCACTAATGGGACGGTTTTTATGGTGCCCTTCTTTCATCCCCACCATAGCCGACAGTGCAAGGGCCATGGAGGCACCACGGGAGACGTAGCGGGGACTTAAGGCATGACCTGAAAAATTTCCTTGGTCCTCACCGGAGATCGAACCAGGTACCCTCAGGTCGACAGTCGAGTGCTTTAGCGCACGACGATCCGTCCCATCCCTGTGCGGTAGAAGGCTCCACACAGTAGAAGGCTCCACACAGTAGAAAGCCCCCACAAAGTAGAAAGCCCCGCACAATAGAAGGCTCCACACAATAGAAGGCTCCACACAATAGAAGGCTCCACACAGTAGAAAGCCCCGCACAATAGAAGGCTCCACACAATAGAAGGCTCCACACAGTAGAAAGCCCCCACAAAGTAGAAAGCCCCGCACAATAGAAGGCTCCACACAATAGAAGGCTCCACAAAGTAGAAAGCCCCGCACAATAGAAGGCTCCACACAATAGAAGGCTCCACACAGTATAAAGCCCCACAAAGTAGAAGGCTCCACACAGAGGAAAGGCCCACAAAGTAGAAGGCTCCACACAGAGGAAAGCCCCACAAAGTAGAAAGGCCCGCACAATAGAAGGCTCCACACAATAGAAGGCTCCACACAGTAGAAAGCCCCCACAAAGTACAAAGTCCCACACAGTAGAAGGCTCCACACAGTAGAAAGCCCCAGAAAGTAGAAAGCCCCACACAATAGAAGGCTATCTACGGGTCAGTTTGACAGGGCCGGTTAAATATTAGACTGACCAGCTCCCCGCCCCACCCCCCCCCCCACCACCTCACACCAAGTGGGCTCCCTGTCGACTTTTTTTTTACCTGCGACATTGAAGGGCAGTCGTATCCCGGATGTAAATGGGGGCAGGGGGAGGGGGCTGCATTATTTTAAGACCATTAGGGGGCCCAAGTTTTGGAAGCGGCGGTCTTAATACCCTTTTAACACGAAGCGCCCCCCCTTCCTTCCCCCCCTCCCCCAGTTACCTTTTCCAAGAGCCCCCAAAGCGGCATCTCCTTGTTTTTCATTCTCTTCCATATTGGTTCATGACCTTTTGAGAGTTTTGTTTAACACATTTTTCTTTCAATTGTTTCTGTTTGTTATGTTTAATGACATATCATTCATCAGTCACTGACATATTTCTTTTAATGACTCTTTTGCTCTGCGGCCATGTTTGACTTCCAAATCAAAAACTTTGAGTTGAAGGCACTGACGTAGTAGTGTTCACGTCATCCGTCGCATCGTCGTAATGAAACCTGTCTTAATTCCGGGATTATATTCAGATACAAAATCCTTTAATCTTCAGCATACATCATCCCAGTAAACTTTAATAATGAAAGTGTATAATAAAAAAAATTTAAACAAACAATAATAACAACATCTAAAAAAACAAGAGACGTTCGTGTTTACAAGAAATTATTTTTAAAATGAAAAGATGTCTGTTTTATAAACTCAGACCTCGAAATGAACGGTAGCTGAATATCTTTCTCAGGCATGCAATATTCGACTTATTTAAGATAATAAGACATTGAAAAACATGTTGCTTCATGTGCGTGCTGTTAAGAAATGGCCTTGAAGAGAATATTTGTATGTTTTCTTAAATGATTTTAAAAAACAACTCGTGTGTAGAGCGGTTCAGTATTCTATGACATAGTTTATTGGTTTGGTTAAAAACGACACTCGTGTGTAGAGCTGTTCAGTATTCTATGACATAGTTTATTGGTTTGGTTAAAAAAAACACACACAATTCAGTCTATGTAGGTGTAATAAAGCTAATATATTTATGTGAAATCAACACAAGATACGGGAATTTCTGAATGGGGGTGGGGGTGACAAAATATGACATCTGGGCAGGCCCGTAGCCAGGTCAAAGTAAGCAGGGGGACACCAATACCCAGCAAGGGGGCACCTTTACTTTTTCTTTATTTTTTCCTCTTTTCTTCTTTTTTAAGCGGGGGGGTGCACTCCATACCTAGCGGGGGGGGGCACGGCCCCCCAGTGCCCCCTGGCTACGGGGCTGCATCTGGGACGCCTTTGGGTTCCTCTCCCCCTTTCCCGTCCAACCATCTGCCAAGATTTCGCATTTAAATAAATAAATACGTACAACATTTCAAAAGTGAGTGGAGAAACTCAGGATTACAAGTTGGTCTTTAACACTGATAAATAATAACCTAGAAGCTATGTGATAACATTAAGGGCCGTTCACTTATAACGTAACGCCTTTATGAGATATAGACGAAGTGTGAAAAGCGATGGACAAATATGTTTTCTTTTTTAAAGTGTTACGTCATAGGTGAGTGGCCCCCTAATGAACTATCCATTGGCACTGAGTGTAATGAGACAGCCTGAAATACTAAGAGCACGGGTTTGAACCTCTGCCATCCCTATTTTAATCTGTGTGATTCCCTCATAATAACAACAAGGGCTGCTACTCGATTTCCCTTCGTTATGGTAGTTGGAATCACTACCTCGCCGCGTGCCCTTATTTAACCTTCTGCGGACCAGATATGTTTGAGAGAGGGAGAGAATCGAATCCAGGTATTCGGGCCATAGAGCCCATGCACCCAGCACAAATTTCACGGGGCTCCTGCCTTTAGTAGCCCCCCCCCCTTTTTGTCGTAATAATGACAGACAATTTGTGAGTGGGTCTGCGATCAGTGGTGCTCCAGTTGTTGGAGGATCAGAATTTGCTGGTGAAAGTTTGTTTCTCTTTATGTCATTTCACTAATCTTCCTATCATCTTGGCAGAGCCGTATGAACAGCAATAACGCCCCCACCAACCCCCCCCCCCACCCCCAAACCCACACTCCCAGCCCACCCCGACTACGAATTCCCATACGATATTCACACAGATAGAATTAAAAACGTTAATAAAACATGCGCCTCCCGCCGCACCCAATACTCGTTGAGGCCCCGGGTAAGCACATGCTTTTAGACGCCCCTGCCCAGGGACTATTCATCACACACTATATCTAGCTTCCAGTTGGTCACTGGGTTAAATTAACTGCAAAATTCAATAGTGTACTCAGTTACAGTACGGACAACTCACTTTTTATAATATTGATAGACATGAATTACAGCCCCTGAGTGCAGAGGTCACACCAACAACCTAAAAAATAAAAGTAGGATATGTGTCATGGCCGACTCACGAATACCGTGTTTGTTTGTTGGTATAATCAACTGTAATACACGAAGCAAAAACATACGATAGAGACTTTAGAAATATTACCATAAAATTAAAATATTATTAAGATACAAATAATTATAATTAACGCAATTATAATATTCAAAATAATGATGGTTCATTCCTCACTTGAGGACATCAGACTTGCATGACCTCATTTGCTTTATTCAAACTCGTTTGTTGTTTTTTTCATTTGCACGATTTCTTCGGAGCGTTTGATTCTTTTTGTTCTTTCATTAATTTCGCCACCGAATATTCGGATGATTGAAATTCATAAAAAGAAAAATAAAGAATAATAATAATAATAAAATACAATTTCAGGCATCAAACACTAAACAAAAATGGCGGAAATGCATTAAAACAAAAGTAATTAATGATCTTGAAGCAGGAAACCCAACAGCGACTTTAAGAAAAAATAAAGTTAAAAAAATGGAAATCTTTTAGAAAATAAATATTTTAGGAAGAGCAAAACATCTCAAGCGGAAGGAAATCAGTAGCCGATAAATTATATTGAATCTCAAGGCGAGAGAGAGAGAGAGAGAGTGAGAGAGACAGAGAGAGAGTTGGTTATTTTTTTCTTCTCGGCTGCTGCTCACTGCCTTGCCTTGTCGTCTGCAACTGTAGTGGGTTGGGTCGCATCACTGACCTGCAAAAGTGTCGGACCTTAGAAAACTCTTAGATTATTCTATACCTATATATAACGTTTATTTGTGTGTTTATGTGTGAGCGGTATTCGCTTTGTGTATATTTAGACCGAGTCTAAATGTTTTGTTTTTTTTTCGCCAGCACAAAAATATAAATTATTCAAAATGCACATCGTCAGTTTAAATTGACATTTCCGATTGCCGCCATGTTTGTGTTATGGTGCTATTGTGCATCACTATTTAGGTGAATAACGCTAATTGGCCAGATGACATAGTGACCACTCGCTATTGGCCGAGATGATATCATGACCACCCGCTATTTGCCCATATGACATAAAGGCATTTCCGACACAGTTTGAATTTTTCTGTTGATTTCAATCAAACACTTCTTTGCGAAAATTCACGTAAAGCCCAAGCAGGTTTGGATTGAGGTCGATTGAGGCCCCCCGAGGGGCTGAAGGAAATATTGGGTTCCTAAAAAAACGAAAGAGACGCGGAGAATGGAAATAACAAATATGCCAGCCGTATATATAGATAACTAGGTTATTAAAATTGGGCCTTTTGGACCTAGCCTAATTTGATGGCATTGAAACAAAAGTGTATTTGAGGCTTTTAATGGGAGCCATTCCAATGTCAGGGTTACCTGTGCGCCCTCTGTTAAATCCGCCTCTGAGTACAAGTCACGTGGGGTGAGAGGGAGATGTACTGTTAACCAATGAGCTGTCTGATTTTTTTGAGAAATTAAGAGAAAGAAATAGAGAAAGAGAGAGAGAGAGAAAGAAAGGTGGCTCTTTTACGTGTTTGGAGTGGACAGGGTAAATAGGGTGAGTTGAGAGTCCAATAGACACTCATACAAAGATTGTTGTACTGGTGGTCAAGTACTCGCTTCCTCATTATAACCTCGAAATATGTTTTGTGCATTTTAAACTTTGGATGGAGATAGAGAAAAGGTGGAGTTTATTGGCTTCATTTTATAGACAGACAATTTATTTTTCAGAGTACTTTTTGTTAATTTAGGTGTAGTGTTAAGCCAATGTACTTTATATGTGCACTTTTATTGTATGACGTTAGTCATATGTTGTTATGTCAACAGCATTTAGTATAACGTTGCTAGGTAACATTACCGTTAAGTATGCACCTTTATTGGTGAGACGCCGTACATGACGTCCGAGGGCACTATTTGTGGTCAGTCGAGCAGTGACATTCAGTCCGCACGGACTGATCATAGAAAGATACAAAATTAGAACCGCTGTTCTCAACAGGCGGTACGCATGCCCCAAATAGTGCATGCCCCAATAAGTGCATGCCCCAAGAAGTGCATGCCCCAATAAGTACGGGCAAAGTTTATACAGGGGTACGAAGCAGCGACATACACTAATCGTGTAAAACAACCAAAGGGTTTGATCAGCTGATGTGGTGATGGGCAGGGCCGGCTTTACGAATTGAGGGCGGGGGGCCCAATTTAACGGATGCTTGCGAGGCCCCTCTTCTAATCTTTTTTTTTTTACAATAACAACTTTTACTATTAATAAAAAAATTTAAATTGCGGGACCCCTGCCAGGCGCTGGGCCCAATTAGGAGCAATAGGTCAAATCGGCCTGAGGCCGGCCCTGGTGATGGGCACCGGCGGACATGCTTGAGCACCAGTTGGGGCACAGTCGCGATAAAGGTTTGAGCATCGTGGAATTAGAACACATCTTTAGTTGTTATATTTTTTTTTTCAAATATTACATCTATTGACTTTTGACAGTTCACGCGTATATCGCCCCGTTGAAATAACAACGAGTCATCCGTGAAGAGACTGTTCTATTAGCACAGACAATAATCACAACACATGCTTAACACACCCTGTTGAATGACCGCACACAAAAACACGGCTATGGCTGTACACATGCTTACTGAGCACTCTTAAGAGTACATGTCATTGTAAGAAACTTAATACATGTATCTGTTGTGTACATGATTGTTGTGTTCATGTGTACAGTGTACTCACGCTTAATTAACAGACGCATCTGTCATACACTGAAAGCGCAAGATGAGTTCACCCATTACATTGACTTACTGAATACATTCCACTTAAACATGCCTACCTAACACATGCCTCTATATACGCCTACCTAACACATGCCTTTATATACGCCTACTTCACTAGACTCCTTTGGATCCGTCTACTTCGCACACATTATTGTTACGGCCATATCCTTCCGTCCACAGCTGACCATATCCAGACCCCAACTGGAGAGAGATGGCAGCGACAGGTCACTGGAACCAATGGCTATCGTTCCATCCCGGATGTCCAGGGACAGATCCAAGTGGATCATCCTCCACTACTCACCATTCAAGGTAAAACTTCAGTTTATGCATATGAAAAAAACTAAATAGCATTCTCCATTAACCTGTGGAACGAATCATATCCAAACGGTAATCATACCCAAACGGTAATCATACCCAAAACGGTAATCATACCCAAAACGGTAATCATACTCAAACGGTAATCATACCCAAAACGGTAATCATACTCAAACGGTAATCATACTCAAACGGTAATCATCCCCAAACGGTAATCATCCCCAAACGGTAATCATCCCCAAACGGTAATCATCCCCAAACGGTAATCATCCTCAAACGGTAATCATACTCAAACGGTAATCATCCCCAAACGGTAATCATACTCAAACGGTAATCATCCCCAAACGGTTTACGCGCGTACTTCGCTATTGCGCATCATATTTATCAAAATCATTTTCTTCGGTTCATCATTCTTTATTTCTGAGTGTACGTACCACTAATATTTCCCTCCATTGATTATAAATTTTACATAATGCCGCATCCGCCAAGTTTACCTTGTATTTTATGATTTGTCGAACAATGGTTTAGATGCTTGCACTATTGAAAAGGAAAATAACACAAATGGCGTCATCTATTTCAGTCATTAAAAAGTTACTTTGAAAATAGCGACTCGCTTTCTGTATGCTTTATATTATATGGTTCCTTTTGATTGTGCGAAAGTTCAGTAGGAAGTAACGGTACAGTAGGCATGACACATTAAACATTTGCACGTTCTGATGTAAATGTGCATGCGCGAAGAAACGTTGCGCTAGAGTCTCCGAAATAACGTTTCGCGAAAATCCGCGACATTCCCTATGCCGCTCTAAGGCACCTCCTTTACTGCTTTCCTTATATAGACTGAAATTTTTGTAATAATTTCGTAATAATATGTTCTCTTTCACTACCACCACCACCCTCTCCCTACCCACACTCCACATGGAAACAGGCTGTCTGGGATTGGGTCATCCTCCTCCTGGTGCTGTACACTGCTGTTTTCACTCCTTACGCTGCTGCCTTCCTCCTGAAGGAGGACGAGATCCGGATGAAGTTGAACATGGCCCCAGGGTCCAGGTGAGTGACACATAAAATCAACCACCAAAAACTCTGACCTGTTTTATGTTTTTTTATACCAAACTTTTGACATGTTGTACCGTTGTTGAAGTGGAAGTGGAAACTAGGGTGGTCTTTGGGGGTCAAAGTACTGGACTGTGGATGTGAGGGGGACCCTGGTTCAATCTGCCTTAATGTTTCTGTACCATATATTATCATATCAATGTATGTTTCCGACTTTATGTTGCTATTATCAGTGGCACCGAGAGCCAACGCGGGCCCTAGGGCAGGACATCATTGCGGGCCCCTTAATAAACAATGAGTCGTGAAAAAATTTGACATGGTCGGCGCTGTCGGCCCCCCCCTTTATGCCCCCCTTATAGATGCGGGCCCCCTGGCAATGACCCCCCCCCCGCCCCCCTCGGTGTCCATGGCTAATATATATATATATAGTCATATCAATGTATGGCCTTTGTTTTACATTGTAACTGTTTTATTGGATTAAAAACAAAAGATGTGTGACCAGTGCTAAGGTCCGGCTTTTAGGACCGCGTGAGCCCCACTGATAACAATGCACGTTGGTCAGGACAGCGATGAAGTAAGTTGTTCATTTATTAGTGTGACCAGTGTGTAATTCTCTTTAGGCTCGTTCCACCTCAAGTGGACAGGTCAACCAGAGATGGACATTTTAAAGGGAGATTATCCTACGCGTGATAGAGTCTTGAACTGGGACTATTTTTTTTACCCCAGAGGCCCACACGCTAACAGGGGATGGGTGGTCGTGCGGTGTAGAGAGCTCGACTGTCATCCGGATAGGGTGGGGTCGGTCGCAGGGTTCGAACCTCAATGAGATTTTAATTTTTATGTCCTAGTGATATTCCTCCAGTCCACCCGGCTTTAAATGGGTGCCCGACTTTTAGTTGGGGGGAGTGAGGGCGGCTGGGCGTTGTGCCAACCACACAAACAACCACATGCCGAGGTTATAGAAACAGATGAGCTCTACACCTCATCTGCCCCCCCCCCCCCCCCCGATGAGCCCTTAGGGGGTTTTAAGGGAACTGCTTTTATTTGTTTACTCACTTTCACTAGAAATCTTCCGCCACACATTAGCATTGATACTCTCAAACTAGCAAATACACTACGCACACATGCAATCACACACGCAGACACACACACACGCGCAATCACAGACAATCACACTCACTCACAGACAATCACACGCACTCACAGACAATCACACGCACTCACAGACAATCACATGCACACACCAGTAAACAATCACATAAGAAAAGGCCCTGGTTTCTTCCAATGTTTCAAGAGTTCAAATTTTTTAAGGACAAAGACGAATTTCATTTCCTTTTTGACAGTTAACCAGGTCAGTGGAAACACATCGGCTCAAAGAAATCAACAAAGATTTCACACACACACACACACACGCACACACACAAACAATGCAATCGGAATCATTAGTTCCGTTACAATAAAAATGTCCACATTTTTGTTTTAATCTGTCACATAAAAGGGGAAATAACTGTGAACAAAACAATAATAATAATAATAATAATAATAAACAAAAACGACCCATTTAACATCTCATTACACTTGCGAAATGAACGACTTAAGAAATAACAACAACAACTTAAAAAAGACCATTTCAAGCGAGAATTAGACAGACCAGCCTGCTAAATCTGGGGGGGGGGGGGGGGGGGGAACAAGTCACACCCCCGTCTCACTTCCTGGTGCAAGAGAGAGAGAGAAACCAAATGCACAGCGTTAAACTTGTGGACGAGTTCGTTCGTTCGAGTGACCCCCCCCCCCCCAAAGACCTGGTTACTCAACAGCTTAGAGTGATGGTGCGGGGTCAGGAGGAAGGGAGGTTGGGGGGGGGTGTCGGATGGATTGAATGAGGAAAGGGGCAGAAATTAAAAACCTCCGCTAGCCTCGGCCATTGAATTCAATTTAAAAGTTTCTAATTTTGGAGCCGAGACTAAAAATAGTGACATCTTAGGTTCACCCAGTAAAAAAAAAATTTTTTTCCCCAATCTTTCGTTTACTTAAAAGTTCTCCCGTATCTGGTTGAAATGATGATAGTAACATTTCATTAGATACTGGATACTGGATTATGTCTTAGAAGTTAATTTGATAAGTTGGCGGAATCTTTTTTTTTTCAAATGTCTGGGAAAAAAATTTTTGTGGGGGGGGGGGGGGGGGGGTTCGTCCCTTTTAGAGTTAAGCCAATAATTATCTGAGTTACATACACTTCGCCTAAACCTGGTGGTTTCTCTTTGTTAAAGAAAAACGCAATTTCACTGAGTGATTCAGTTTGTCCTATGCCCGTGACGGGGTATTTCGTTATACGCGAACCATGAGGTAGGCACTTTTGTCAGAACTGGAGAATTAAAACTTAGCTGCCATGTCCTAGCCCTTTTCTCTCTAAGTCAAAACTGTCCATCTCTTCATCCTCTCTCTCTCTCTCTCTCTTTCTCTTTCTCTCTCTCTCTCTCTCCCTATCCTCCTGGAGAGAGAGGAGGAGGAGGATAGGGAGAGAGAAAGAGAGAGAGAGAGAGAAGGGGGGGATGAAGAGATGGACAGTTTTGACTTATATTCATATATATATATATATATATATATATATATATATATATATATATATATATATACTTGTATAGAGACCGTTTCTCAACCGGTGGTATGGGTACGGGGAAAGCTTATGCCGGGGGTACGCAGAGACATGTAATTTTCGTTTTAAAACGACCAAGAAATTGAAGAACTTAACGTGTAAGGGCATCTTTGGGGTACAGTATCGAGAAAAGGTTGAGAACTGCTGCTCTAAAAAAAAAGGGGGGGGGGGGTTAACTCTATCGCACTCACTTGTCACGTGACGATTACGAAATGACACGAGGATGACGAATGATGCAAACAGTCCTTAAATAGAACACCAGACGTTCATATGTACTTCTCCATGACTACACACCCACAGGGGACGATACACAATACCACTCACGTCCTCCAGGGTCGGCTTTTAGGCCTATTTGACCTGTTGCTTCCTATTGGGCCCCGCGCATGGCAGGGGGCCCCGAAATTTACATTTAGCATATCACTATCAGTCATGGCTTTTGTCACAGGCTTTTAAAAAAAAATTAGAAGAGGGGCCTCGAAATTTCCGTTAAATTGGGCCCGGCAATTCGTAAGGCCGGCCCTGACGTCATCAACGTGCGAGGTATCTACACTGACTGTTCTACACACACCTGGCTCTGTCAGTCCAACTGCCCGTCCAGTCACACATACACACGTAGCCTCGTGTTCCGCGATCCCATCTCACAGCATAACTGTAGCTGACCATTCATAGTATTACTTCAGCATTGCTTGCAAAAAAAAAACAAGCAATTAAGCCTGTTCCATTCTGGACACAGGACGTGTTAGCGCATTTTCATGTTATGTATCAGTACGTTTGTTAGCTTTCAGTAAATATTTGTAAATTTTGGAAATGTTTATAAATTCAATTGTGTAATGCATATATCTGTAAAAAAAAATATTATAAAGACGTTTCTTTATATTTGAAAAAAAAATTATTTTCTCTTAAATCTAACTACAAGTGGTTTGTGGTTACTGAAATAGGACTCATAATTGAAAACATTCGAAATTGTAGTCATTTAATCGTCCGAAAACTCCGTCAATTGTTGCATAGCTCTGATACTTTCAATTAAACTCAGAACACAAGCTTACTATTTCATTTTCTTCTTCTTCTTTGTTCTCGATATATGATTATGGAGGATTTCAAACGACCAGGCCTATAGTTATGATGAACTGCACGGTGGCATCCAGGTCCGTCTCGCTCCCATAAAGTTTTTGATTGAAGGAGGTCATCTGTGGCCAGAACCTGTTGCGAGCTGTGTCATGTAAAGGGCATGTTTGGAGAACATGTTCTGCATTCTCTGGAGACATCCCGCATGGGCAATCCTCACTGTTTCCAATGCCTAGCCTTTGATGAGTTTCTTAATAAATCTTGGTGAAACTACGTGCTGCAGTATTTCGCACCAAATGAATGGGTTATTGAACGTACAAGGTGTATATATAATATATAAGCCCCTTAGGAGCCCTGAAGCCCGGCCCTCAGAGGTCCTATCGCGAAATGAACTTTTGATGTACCCATGGCAGGCCAAACCTACAAAATGATGTATACATCATGGGTCTAGGACTTATGGTTGCTGAGATATAGGGCGCTCCATTATTAATATAGCTTATATAGTAAAAAACGGTACTTTATAAGGCTCCTTTTACGGCCCTGAGAGGTCAGATCGCGAAATGGAAAAAGTTATTTCTTGGCAGGCCAAGACCTACAAAATGATATATACATCATGGGTCTAGGACTTATGGTTGTTGAGATATAGGGTGATGACAGACAGACAGACAAAACGGGAACAATAGAGCATTTTTTTTTTTCGAAAATGCTCTAAAAAATAACCACATACAGCCATGACCTATGTAAGTAAGAAATCAAGAAAGTAAGAAGCCGAATTGAACGTGCGCGCTGGTGCTGTATCGTGCCACGCCAACTTGCTGCAAAATGACATAATGAAGTAATTATTTTTTTTACTTTACAGTGCATTTTTATAAAAGCTTTTTTTATGCTTTTGTTTTGATTTTAACCTTGAGAGAATTAATTACTGTTTAAACTAATAATCCTAATTTATTAGCGTTGACTGGTAAAACGTAAATTGTGACGTATGAAATGTAGGTCATTTCTGCACATTACGTAGGTGGCATAAATTAGCACCCGTGTTTTTACCTAATGGTGTGTTAGAAATGTTTCAAGTGTCACGTTTGAACTCCTGACTTACCGGGCAACGTCAGTTATACTCCTAGCATATATATATATATGGTCATTATTGGTCAGTCTGTCCTCCTTCCCTCTCCCTCCCCCCACCCTCCTTCTTCCAGGAACACCAACGCTGACACCATCCGCATCGACACGGCTGGTCATTTAGTGGTCACTCTCTCTTCCTTTCTTTCTTCCAGGAACACCAACGCCGACACCATCCGCATCGACCCGGCTGGTCATTCAGTGGTCACTCTCTCCTCCTTTCTTTCTTCCAGGAACACCAACGCCGACACCATCCGCATCGACCCGCTGGTCATCGTGGACCTGATGGTGGACCTCATGTTCATCGCGGACATCCTCATCAACTTCCGCACCACCTACGTGGAGAACGGGGAGGTGGTCAGCGACCAGCAGAAGATCGCCATCAACTACGTCAAGGGCTGGTTCGTCATCGACGCCATCGCCGCCATCCCGTTTGACCTCCTGCTCTTCGGCTCCGGCACCAGTGACGTAAGTGGAGATCTGTGTCTTGTCTGTGCTTGCAGGGCCGTTCTTACATTGTATTGTGGGGTGGGGGGGGGCGCTTGGCTGATTTAGTTAGGAAGCTCTACGCAGAAAAGTGTTAGGGACTCTAGGCAGATTACGTTAAGGGGCCCTGAGGCAGATTAAGTTGGGAGGCCCCTAGAAAGATTGTTTGGAGGCCCTAGTCAGACTAATTTATTAGGGGGCTCTAGGGAGTTTTAGACTGGGGGTCCGAGGCAGATTGGAGGCCCTATGCAGACTAATTTAGGGGGCTCTATGCAGTTTTAGACTGGGGGCCCTAGGCAGATCAGGATAGGGTGCCCTAGGCATGGGTGGACGGACGACGACCCCAGTACCCGCCTGGTTCAATCTATTCATAATAACGGCTCTGTTGTGTTTGTATGTTGTTGTTGTTGTTTGCTTGTTTGACTGATGTGTTTGTATTTGTCAATACTTTACCCGCAGCAGTTGGGAAAATGGAGATTTTATTTGGTGCTGATCGGATGGGCCGGGAGGGAGGGTCGAATACTTTTCGTTGATACAGGAACAGATAGATTGATTTTTGCAATCCTCGTTACGGTACCTAACCTTTTGTTTTGTCGGCTAATAATTCTGAAGAAATGATTTATACAAGACAGTGTTGCCAGAGTGATGTGCGTATCGGTGCTTGAGCGGTTGATCGTGTGGATTAGATTGATTGATTGATTGATTGATTGACCAGATGATTCATTTCGAACTGGTAAGAAATCATTGGTATGTAATCTAAATCGAAAATGCTGTATTTTTGTATGAAAGAGAAATAGATGCGATGTATTGATTGGATGAGTCACTTCCAATAAACGGGGTATTATATCAATATAAATTGAAATCAATTCAATTTTTGTACAAAAAACCAAGGCCATACTTTCGCATCTCATTGAGATATAAATATCGATACATGATTGAAAAGCTCTTCATATGATACGTTATTATCAAGTAGCATTCAGGTGGTGTCCATTAATTCATAAAGTGGATAGCGGTGGGGGGGGGTGCGGGGGGCTCTCCATTGGCCCCACACACACACACACACACGAGCTGTTATCATTGCCTCCAGGATACAACTTCCTCATTGCAGTCTATTAATAGCACAGCAGCAGACGAGAGTGTATTGATGGAAGTAACCCACCGTCCACAAGGCTACACTGACGGAAGGTATTAGACGCCTTCATCATACACACACACACACACGCGCGCGCGCGCACACACACACAAGCGCGCACCGCCGCGCAAAAAAAAGTACTAAACATCCTGTGTCTAATGCCAAGACGAAATGTCATGCCTGCTGCCTGTCAACTCTTATGTTAGTCGGGACGTGGTGGTGGGGGGGGGGTAAATTGCAGCATTGCACATTGCACAATATACAACATACAGGTATTGGGGATCTCGATGTACACTGCCCCGTAGCGTGAAAATTCTACAGGAGGGGGGGGGGCAGGCATTCTACAGCAGGGGCCAGGCAATAGCAGATGGGGGGGGGTGCCAGTGAATACATTTTACTAAATAGAACAAATAATCAGGGGAGGGGAGGGTGCCAGACAAAACGCAGGGGAGCCCGGCCCCCCTGCCACCACCACCCCCCCCCGCACGCTACGGGCCTGATAAAACATATCTATTAGACAGAGTGGGCGGGCGTCAAAACGTTTAGAGGGGCAGCTATAGGGGATGTAAGAACTAGGTCAGCCGATCACCACCCCAGGCCCCGCACTTGAAAAGGCCCCCCTCTATAGGAGACTCTGTTGTCACCTAACTGCCCCAATGGTAAACGTTTTTTTTTTATAAAGGACAAAATAAAAGGGCACCGCAGTCGACACTCGACCCAGGGCCTCGAGTACTGCTAAATCAGCCATTGTCCGCATGCAAATATAATAGTTCTCTGTTACGCAGAATAGATGCAACATAATGTCAGCAAGCTAAAGCTGACATTGTCCGCATGTGAATATAATAGTTCTCTGTTACGCAGAATAGATGCAACATAATGTCAGCAAGCTAAAGCTGACATTGTCCGCATGCGAATAAAATAGTTCTCTGTTACGCAGAATAGATGCAACATAATGTCAGCAAGCTAAAGCTGACATTGTCCGCATGCGAATAAAATAATTCTCTGTTACACAGAAAAGATACAACATAATGTCAACATATCTTTTTTTTTTCGTTATTGTAATTACAAATATTTCTCGAAAACTTGAACCGGTTTTTTAATTGGGTCCCGGAACGAAAACGTTTGAGAACCACTGAGGAAAATTTCGGTTATAAAAATCTGAAAACAGCGGGAGGTGGAGAGACGAAAATATGACCGCGGATTACGTTCTTTCACCACGCGTTGTGTGGCTATTTTAACACCTGTACGTGTCAGGTGAATTGATACACCTGTCATGTCAAGCAGACAAGAACATCTCACACTTATTAATTTTTTTTAAACATAAAAAAAAAATAAACACAAAAAAAAAAATTAAGTGTATATTCTTTCTTTTAAAATCGACGAAAACTTGACTCCCAAAACGAAAGTAGGATAAATTATTAAAAAAAAAGGGAAAAAAAAATGGTGTCATATTGTTTGTGTATGTGATTGTGTGTGGAGGGGGGTGTGTGGTCTGTATGTATGTGTGGGTCTGTCAGTATTTGTAAATGACGTGACGTGAATGACAGAAGAACTCAAATTAAAAAAAAAGAAAAGGTGAAACATCTCTCTTCCGATCGATGTAGAATCATGTGACGAATCTCGTCAGGGCTCTGCTGCCTCGCTCATAAATAGGCATAAAATTTTCAACGAGAGAGAGAGAGGGAGAGAGGAAGAGTGAGAAAGGGAGAGTGAGAGAGATGCCATAGGAAAAGACTTGTTCTTTCCTATAAATTCCTAAGTCTCGGCTCGACAATTTAAGAAGGTGGTGGTGGGGAAAGGGGGAGGGGGGGGCTATGCAATTATACATGTATTGTGTGCGTCTGTCTTTGCGTGCCTGTGTGGTAGAGCAGTAACCGCCGCTGGGCAAGTATAGATTTATCAGTAATGAAGTACTGTACTCACGTTTGTGTAACCGGTCTCCCGTCACAGCGCCGTTGGTGAGTTGCAGTTTTTTGTGCATGCACGTAGTCTGTTTCTGGTGTGCATGGGACGCAGGCAAGACGACCGGGAACCGTTAGAGACCCCGATAAATTATTGACTCGGGCCATAGGGCGGAATGTGCTGAATCAATGTGGCCGGTCATATAAAAGCCCATTAGCGATAAATGAAACACTCGGTCGACTGCATCGCCCCCCTAGTGACTTATGAATGATTTAGTCCGTCATTGTGCATGTAAAGATCCTATAAAGCACTCAGTTAAATCACTCAGTTAAGTCACTCAGTTAAATCACTCAGTTAAATCACTCAGTTAAATCAATCACCCCTCATCGATAAATCGCTGGTGTAGCTGACGTGAGCGGGTACTAATGCAGATGTCAAGACAATTTACTGGATTCGGGGGCTGCACATGAATCATGTACAGATCCCACCCGTTTGACGCTGTTGTATTAAACCCTCGCATTTTCTGTGTCGCGTCGACGTCTTCAAAGCCACGGGCCCTGCCCCCACTTGTGACGCCCCTGAGACCCGATCACTTGTTTATAAATTAGTCTCACTAAACTAAACAGTATCAACGGTCAGGTCTTCGTGAAATGATCATTTTGCTTGCAGTAGTTGTGTTTGTGTGTGTGTGTGGGTGAAGTCCCCTGTGTTGATGAGATGACATCTCTTAGATCCTGTAAACCACTAATGGGACGGTTTCTGCAGTGCCGTTCTTTCATCCCCCACCATAGCCCGATAGTGCAACGGCCTCGGAGACAACCGCGGGGGGAGATATAGCGGGACTTGAACCATGACCTGAAATATCCATTGGTCCTCGCCGGAGATTGAACCCGGTAGCCTCAGGGCAACAGTCCAGCGTTTTCGCCTCACGATCGTCCGTGGTAGGTACATCTGCAAACAAAGTAAATTGAAGAAGAAAGAGGAAAGTAAAGTTAAATCGTATTAAAAGTTTCATTCCTTGGCTGATTCGCATAACACGTCTCCACAATAACATTGAACCGGTACAATCACAATCGGCCGACCCGTCGATTAGCGAAGGCTGGATTAAGCATTTTATTATAGATTTTTTTTTAATATTTACATTTTTTTAAAATAAAAAATGTAATTTTATTAAACTTTGCTCATTTCTGCACCAGTTGATACCAATTTTTAATCACACAAAAAAAATTGATTAAATTTGGAAAGAAAAATTCCAAGACAATAGAAACCCATCATTCCCCTCCCCCCTCCTTTCCCCAATTTTCATGCTACGCTAACGGTTCCATCTTTGCCGCCAGACAATGAAAAATATACATACAAGTAAATTAAATTCTGTTATAAAATATACTTCTTTATCATTGCGTTCCAATTTTTTCTTATATAAAACTCTCCTCACCCCCCCCAAACTGTACAGCCCCCTCCCCCCCCCCACCCCCCCAAAAAAAAATCCTGGCTACGGCCTTGCATACAAGTAAAAAAAAAAAGTACAATAAAAGATATTTTAAAACTACAACTTCTTTAGCCGTAAAAAGCCACAACTGACTTGCAAATGTCGGAGAATGTTTATGAAATACTTCAAACGTTCTCCTGAAAAGTGCCGTATATATATATATTTAACGAATTCGGAATCACATTCCTCGCTACCCGTTTAATGCAAGTATATCGTAATCCTGTTACCTTCGTGGCGTGTAGTAGCATTGAAACTAACCAGTATTATTATCGTGTTTTAGTCTATTTTTACTTTTTGACGAACTCTTTTTTTTTAATTTAAAATCTATATTCTGGACAAATGAAAAGATCAAATCTCTTTTCGCTTAGCCAATCAAAATGATTTTTTTTTTTTTGCAATCCGTGCGTTTGACCTTGAAGTATAGGCGCATACATCCGGTTATTTAATATTAAATGGTATATCCACCTTAAAGAAAGACAGACAGAAATAAAACTGCAACGAATGAATGAATTTAAAAAAAAAGAGTTTGTTAGCACTAAGAAAAGTAACAACTGCATTGACTCAAGTCCCCTGGGTGATGTCTGCCCGAGGGGTACGGACGCACATAATAACAGAGTAATGGTAAATGATAATGTTATAAAAAATATAAAAAAAAATGGCGTTCAATTAGACTCGTCGGCGATTTTTGGTTGCGGATTCTGAGTACCAACAGAGGCGTAACTACGGAGGGAGGGGGATGGGGTCCAAATTCGAAAGTTCCCCCCCCCCCGGGGCCGCAGCTTGAGGGGGAGGCAGCAAACATTTTTTTTTGTTACATTAAATAATAAGCACATTAGCTCATGTCATGATGTTGAATGAATGTCAAAATGCAGGGGGCCATCAAAGAGGACAAGCCTCCCCTCCGCTCCCCCGCCCCGCCCCCCAAATCCCTAGGTTCGACACTGTGTGCGAGTTCGAGGCCATCACTGTAGCGTGACGAGTGCGTGCACCAAGCGGTGAATAATTGATAGCTCTCAGACATGGTTGACCTAATTTCTTGGAGGAGGAGAAAAAAAAAGGGGGGGGGGGGTTGAAGAAGTAAGGAAAGATAACACGTAGGTATTGGCGTACAAAGGGGGGAGCACTCACTCATGGCTCTTTATTTTCAGGTATTGATTTGGCTGGGATACACGGAATAAATTAGAAAATAAACATGAGTAAAAGATAATGTTTAAAATAAGGCCGTGGTAGACGTTTTTGTTTATTGTGCGCATGTCCGCTTGTTCTATTTATAGAGAACTGTAAAGGGTCTATACACTGTATTTATAGAGAGTTGTATATGATCCATACACTGTATTTATAGAGAGCTGTATATATGGTCCATAATTGTATTTATAGAGAGTTGTATATGGTCCATACACTGGCTGTATATATATATATATGTGTGTGTGTGTGTGTGTGTGTGTGTGTGTGTGCTGTTAATTGTCTTAGAAGGTTTATCGATCTGTCTTATGTAAATAATTGGTACCATTTAATATAAATTATTCATAAAGTGCTTCACTAATTTTAAAGGGCCCCCTGTCACGTGACTAAAATTAATGCCGCCATTGTTGTTATTGGCTTTCCAGTCGTGGTAGCACCTAAATATCGATGTGCAATAACAGTTGTATTTTAAAAAAATAGGTGCGCTTCCGACATGGATGTAATAACAACAACAACAACAATGAAGTCTAAAGACAACGTCACCCGACTTAAATAAATGTCTTATTATTGATAAACTGAGTGGATAGACTTGTGATTAAAAATGTTAGTTGGGATGCATTTCGGAATAACTAACTTACTTCGACCGATTGAGTATCAGGAGATGCTCGATAAACAATTAATTCCATCTTTTTTTATATTTGTACACGTTATAAGTTTCTATATTTTTTTTTGTCGTAGTTAGATTTATTTATTTATCTTTATGTTTTCTCGTGCTATTTAATTTATAAATTTATCTATGTTTAATTTCATTTTTTTTTGTATTTACATCATTTAATGTTTGAATTATTGTTTTTTATGTTGTTTTTTTTACTTTTCTGGGTTTTTTACTTCTTTGTTTTGCTTTTTTTTTATTTATTTATTTACTTTTTTTTAATTCCGTCAGCTTCATATTGAGGTACGTCCATATGTGTGTGTGTTGATATGTTTGTGTTTATATTTGTATTAGGCTACAACGCACTGCATTCAGTGACACGAGCGCACTACATTTCCAATTATATACCGTTGCATTACATTCTGAATTTATCGATAAAAGTAATCTGTGAAGACAACTGTAACGACTGAATGATCATAACAGTAACAATTGTATTATTAGTGTTATTGATATCTTTATGTAAAAATAATAATAGTAATAATAAAGTTAATATCTTTAAAAAAAATAGTTAAAAAATATAATCGGGAAAAATTAATTCAGTCTCAAATATTTGGTTATTGATCTCTTCCTTTTTTTTTTCTATTTCTTAAAAATTGTAAGTTTAACTTTGAAATTTATGATTAGCATTGACAAATATTAAAATTTCACCAGCTGATTTTTAAACGTCATAAGTTAAAATGATGGACTCGATTTTTTTAAAGTTATTTAAAATTTTGTAGGAATAACATTTTTTACCATCTAAGTTAAAGTTATAAAACGATGTCATTAATTCCTTTTTTTTTTATCTTTTTATATTCTTTTTATTTCAAATGGCCGATGGTTGACTTATAAAGGAGTATAAGGTTTGTCTGTTTGTTGTGGGATGTAACGGTCAGCTGGCTGGTCAGTACTGACCATGTTGTGAGCATTTAGAGTAGTGACCATAAGATGATTCGTGTTCGTAACACTTATTATTATGTGCCAATACAGTCATAGCTGACTGGTGTTTTTTTGTGTTTGTGTGTGCCTGCGTCAGTGTTTGTGTGTGCCTGCGTCAGTGTTTGTGTGTGTGTGTGTGTCGAGACCACTTCGTTATGTCAGTGATGCAATGTCCACAATATATGCTCGGGGCACTCTGTAATACCCAGATGCTACCGACTACTATATATGCCTAAAACACTCTATAATGCCCATGTACTACTGACCACTATATTTCTTCTATAGCTTGCCGTGTACTATGTAGCTTCACAACGGTCTGTATTATCGTACATACTGCTGACCACTATATATGCCTAAAACTCTCTATAATGTCCATGTACTACTGACCACTATATATGCTTGGAACACTATATATGGTTGAAAAACTATAATGTCCATTCCTACTGACCACTATATATGTTTGGAACACTCTATAATGTCTTTGTATTACTGACCACTATATATGTTTGGAACACTCTATAATGTCTTTGTATTACTGACCACTATATATGCTTGGAACACTCTATAATACCCATGTTCATCTGACCACTGTATATGCTTGGAACACTCTATAATGCCCATGTTCATCTGACCACTATATATGTTTGGAACACTCTATAATGTCCTTGTATTACTGACCACTATATATGTTTGGAACACTCTATAATGTCCTTGTATTACTGACCACTATATATGTTTGGAACACTCTATAATGTCTTTGTATTACTGACCACTATATATGCTCGGAACACTCTATAATGCCCATGTTCATCTGACCACTGTATATGCTTGGAACACTCTATAATGCCCATTTACAACTGACCACTATATATGCTTGGAACACTCTATAATGCCCATGTTCATCTGACCACTGTATATGCTTGGAACACTCTATAATGCCCATGTTCATCTGACCACTATATATGTTTGGAACACTCTATAATGTCCTTGTATTACTGACCACTATATATGTTTGGAACACTCTATAATGTCCTTGTATTACTGACCACTATATATGTTTGGAACACTCTATAATGTCTTTGTATTACTGACCACTATATATGCTCGGAACACTCTATAATGCCCATTTACAACTGACCACTATGTATGCTTGGAACACTCTATAATGCCCATGTTCATCTGACCACTGTATATGCTTGGAACACTCTATAATGCCCATGTTCATCTGACCACTATATATGTTTGGAACACTCTATAATGTCCTTGTATTACTGACCACTATATATGTTTGGAACACTCTATAATGTCCTTGTATTACTGACCACTATATATGTTTGGAACACTCTATAATGTCTTTGTATTACTGACCACTATATATGCTCGGAACACTCTATAATGCCCATTTACAACTGACCACTATGTATGCTTGGAACACTCTATAATGCCCATGTTCATCTGACCACTGTATATGCTTGGAACACTCTATAATGCCCATGTTCATCTGACCACTATATATGTTTGGAACACTCTATAATGTCCTTGTATTACTGACCACTATATATGTTTGGAACACTCTATAATGTCCTTGTATTACTGACCACTATATATGTTTGGAACACTCTATAATGTCTTTGTATTACTGACCACTATATATGCTCGGAACACTCTATAATGCCCATTTACAACTGACCACTATGTATGCTTGGAACACTCTATAATGTCCATTTACAACTGACCACTATACATGCTTGGAACACACTATAATGTCCATTTACAACTGACCACTATATATGCTTGGAACACTCTATAATGTCCATTTACAAATGACCACTATATATGCTTGGAACACTCTATAATGTCCATTTACAACTGACCACTATATATGCTTGGAACACTCTGTATTGCTCATGGCCCGTTGACCACTGAACTCATTGTAAACAGTCTGTACGTATTCTGAGCAAACGTGACTGATGTCCACGTATCACTGACCACCACCACCACTACCTATTTTTTAAACCGTCTCATGTCTGATTGACCTCTGTATGCTTATCGCATTTATTAAGGGCCCCCATGTCATTTCTTCTAAACACGGACATGTATTGATGACTTAAGTCTCCGCTCAGTGCGCCTCTGGTTCACCTCCGTGCACCATGTCTTTGTTACCTATTGCACTCGCCTCTTTCAACGTAAGCATCTTACACACACAGAGTCGTTTTGCTGGTGGTGCGACCACACTGGGCCCCCTGTGGTTTTTTTCTTAGATACGAATGATGGCGCCAATACGTATCAACTTGCACAGTCCACGCCATCTACGGCCCTGCTCACTTCTGCAGATTGAGGCAGCGATTCTCAAACTTTTTTGAAGTCGTCTATTTTTCTCCCCCCCCCCCCGTCTCTGCTCCTCTCTCTCTCTCTCCTCCTGTCTTTCTACCCAATATCTCTCTTTCTCTCCCCCACTTTCTCTTCCTCCCCTTCTCTTCCACCTCTATTCCGCTCTCTTCCCTCTCTCTCTCTCTCCGCCTTTCTCCCTCCCCTTTATCTCCTCCTTTCTTTCTCTCCCTATTTTTCTCACTCCTCTACACCTCCCACCTCTTCATCGCTCGACTGTCAAATGAATGATCGTCTGCTTATCATACACACACTAACGCACACACACACACACATCGAGCTTGTCTGCCCCTGCATCGATATGATATTCTGACATTTTTTTTTTTTGCTGGAGCGTACATACAAATAGATACAAAAACATACACAGGCGCGCGCGAGCGCGTACTCACACAACAAAAAACTTTCAATAATTACTTTCTATCCGTCAATCTCCTCAACCTGTAACAAAAAAAAATGGCGTCAAGTTATTTTAAGAAACCATAGATGCCACACACGAAAAATAACAACATTAGTTTTCTCTTAGTTCAAGAAAATAAAAAACAGATTGTCCCCCACGTCTGCCTATATCATGTTCATCCAGCTGCGTTTTAGTTATATAGGTCAGTGTTCCAATCTAGGTTTTTGGTGGGTTTTTTTTTTTTGGTGTGTTTTAATGACATTGTCTTAGTAGAGAGCTTGTTTCATATGCAATATCTGTTTCACTAGCTGTACCCTGCAAACCCGTTGCTTAGAGTTATATCCCTTTAGGCTTGATCGGTAGGCTCTGTTATTTTTTTTTATTTCGGGCAGATCCGATTTTTTCATGATTGCATTTTAAACTGGAATACTGTTGTATTAATTCTTTACTTTCGATTTAACGCAGAGTCGAAATCGATTTTATATATATTATACTTGAAGCCTACGATTATGTCACACAGAAAATATAAAAGGCAATAAATATCACCGCTTCCTGTTTTATTTATATACTGCCTACATTGTGTAACCCTTGTTAACGTGCACATAAAAGGAACTTATTTTATGAATTCCTATAGTGCATAAACTGAACGGAAATTGTTTGCTTTTATAAAAGCACTTTTGTTCAATTATGACGATGTGATGTTCCATACCCTTTTTTTTTTTTCGGTTAGGGGTATATTTATTTTTAGACTCTTCCATTGTTATTATGGATGAGGCGGGAAATCCATGAAAAACGTCTGCAGAATTTAATGTGGGTGGGTGGGTGGGTGGATGGATGGATGGGGATGGATGGATGGATATATAGATAGGCAGACAGACAGACAGACAAATAGACAGACAGACTCACGCAGCAAGAACAAATAGCCATGTAACATTTTTGTGCCTTGTTCTCCTCTTCTCCCTCTCACCCCACTCCTCCTTTCACCCCTACAGTCGTGATTTCTCTCAAGTATTTCATCATATATTTCATGTCATGGTGTCATGTCATAGTGTCATGTCCTTGTTGAGCATCAGTAACACGTGAGCTTGCTTTAAAAAAAAAACAATAAATATCAAAAAGCAATAAAAAAAAATAATAGAATAAGCCGATTGGGAGATACCTGAGACCTTCCTACTGGGGTCGGGGGGGGGGTCGGGGGGCTTGTTGGGGCATTTCCTTGCCTGTCAAACCGGACTGCGGCTGTCATTGTTGAGTCGTGCAGCGAGTTACCCTGCATGTTTATGTGGTATGTCCTATGCTGCAGTATACAGTGACATGGTTACAAATGCTCTTTGCTTGAAATTCAGTCATTGGTTATGTACGTACACCCGATGGCAGTAAACCTTCGCGTCAGGCGACGGGTCTCCAACTGTATTGCTGGGCACCGGGTACAAAAAAATGTTAGTGGTTCTGCCCAGTCCCGTAGCGTGAAAATTCTACAGCAGGGGTTAGGTAATAGCGGGGAGGGGGGGGGGCAGGAAATAAATTTTACTAAAAATGTTAGTGGTTTTACTAAGTAGTGCAAACAAGCAGGGGGAGGGCAGACAAAACGCGGGGGGGGGGAGCGCCACTGGCCCTCCGCACGCTACGGGCCTGGTTCTGCCCCCCTTCCGTTTTTATACAACCGCGCACGCATGCATAGATTTGGTCGAGTCGTGCTTTCTGCATGGGTAACTAAGACCAATTGTCTTTGCGGTAACAGTGCATTTCATTTATGTATGACATGAGTGTGTACGTGCCCTCTTTACTGGCCTTTGTTGACACAAAGATGGCGTCAGTCTCGTGTGTGCAATCGATTCAATCTAAACTTCATGGTTGACAATTATAATAATAATAATAAAATCACTAATAACGAGGGATGAAAAGGGGGGGGGGGAATTGTGACAGTTTCGGAATACAACTTTACTCTTGTCATAAGCTTTTGAACGAAATGAAATGTCATCCAAAAGTGATTTTACAGCTTACTTGAAAAAGATTACATCGCATTGAATTTCTTCTTGATTGAGCAAAAACCTCAGATTTACTGAAATAAAACTTAAGTCTTTTTTCACCCGCCTTGTGGTGCTATTCGTCAGACTCAAGCCAACTACGCTGAACAACACTGACCTATATATATATATATATATATATATATATATATATATATATATATATAAATATATAAATCACCGACCTATGAAATTATAAAAATTACACCTGAAAAAAAAATAAATCTTTAGATTCTTCAATGTTGCGTGACACGAAAGTAATCGAAGAATTAAAGAAAAGAAAAAAGAAATCTTTGAAATAGGGGGCGAGTCGTAAAAAAGAATAGGGAAAAAATAAAAAGCGTCTTAAAACCCCGAAGAAAGTGTCAGCTGCCATTATTTTTTTTTCTTTTATTTAGTATTTCTGTGCACGGCAAGGTGGTGTGACACACACACACACACACAGACTCACCGAACTAGTGGTTGAGTGGCACAGAGACAAGGACACTGCTCACGACGGACGACTCAGATGTGACACTGATATTTTGGCAAAAAAATACTTTGGATTCATAATATGACACTGATCAGTAGACTGGACTTACTATTATATATATATATATATATATATATATACAGTGGATTCCGCTTAATTGGGACACCGCTTAGTTGGGCCAGCCGCTTATTTGGGACAAATCTCAAAGAAACAAAACCAAGAAACCAATAGTATGTTTAATTGGGACAGCCGCTTAATTGGGACAAAAAGCCTCGGTCCCGATGTGTCCCAATTAAGCGGAATCGACTGTGTATATATATATATATATATATATATATATATATATATATATATATATATATAATAGTAAGTCCAGTCTACTGATCAGTGTCATATTATGAATCCAAAGTATTTTTTTGCCAAAATATCAGTGTCACATCTGAGTCGTCCGTCGGGAGCAGTGTATATATATATATATATATATAGGGTTGCCATATTTTTTCACGGACCAACCGGGACAGTTATGTCTTTTTTACTTTAGGTTTAGGGATGTCATGGGACGGATGGTCGAGTGGTGTAGATACTCGACTGTCGACCTGAGAGTCCTGGGTTCGATCCCCGGTGGTGAGGCCCATGGAAATTTTTCCAGGTGAAATTTGGTGCAAAGTCGTCCCACAAGTCCACCCAGCTTTAAATGGGTACCTGACTTTAAGTTGGGGAAGTAAAGGCGGCTGGGCGTTGTGCTAACCCTTCATATGCCGAGGTTATAGAAACAGATGAATTCTACACTTCATCTGCCCCGAAGGCCCGTTAGGGCTAAGAAGGGAACTTTACTTTTTTACTTTAGGGATGTCGGTTTCGGGGAGGGGGGGTTATGAAAACAGTAATGTAAAAAACACTTAAAATATAGAATAGATAATCTTTGTTATTTTATTCATAATGGTACACAAACATGATATTTTTACAAAACAAAAACAGTTTTCAACTTGTAGTACCACTCGTATTTTTCACTCGAGTGAACCTTTCTCAATAAGTCCTTCTTCTCTTAAGTCCGAAGTTAACTTTGCACACTAAAGTAACTGTTTTACTTACCAAAATGTTACTGATCACACAAGAGCAGATTAATCATTCTCTGATCTAATAATTTTGCTCAATTATTTCCAAGAAAAACTCCGCCAAGGACGGTCCCAAGCCCGGCTGAAAAAGGAGGAGGGTTGGGCGTGGGGCTAGCAACCCCATCCTGTAAAAACACCCTTTGCTACAAAAACACGAACAACAGAAAAATCAGAAAATTTTGTCCTGGGAGAAGAAGGTTCTTCAGCACGAAGACCTATGAAGCTTAGTTGTGGTGAAAGCCGAAAGGAAGCCACAAAGCCAACTACCCTTCTGACAACCAGGAAAATCACCATCGGTACATGGAATGTCAGGACCATGTTTGAGGCAGGAAAGATGGCACAGGTAGCATCAGAGATGAGGAAAAACAACCTGATCATCTTAGGCATCAGCGAGACAAGATGGACACAAGCTGGACAGAGACGACTTACATCAGGAGAGCTGTTGCTGTACTCTGGACATGAAGAGGATGACGCACCCCACTCACAGGGAGTGGGACTTATGCTGTCCAAACAGGCACAGGGGTCACTGATTGGGTGGGAAGCACACGGCCCCAGGATCATAATGCTTCCTTCCGTACAAAGAAGAAAAAGATCAAAACGAATATAATTCAGTGTTATGCGCCAACAAACGACGGCGACGAAGAGGAAAAAGATCAGTTCTACAGCAGACTCCAAACGATTCTGGAGAATTTCCCAAACAAGGATCTCACTATCCTCATGGGAGACCTCAATGCCAAGATAGGGACCGACAACGCTGGATATGAACAAGTCATGGGCACTCATGCTCTTGGGGTGATGAATGAAAATGGAGAGACATTTGCTGACTTTTGCGCACTAAACAATATGGTCATCGGAGGTAGCATCTTTCCTCATAAAAGGATACACAAGAGTACATGGATATCTCCAGACAACACAACTGAGAACCAGATCAATCATATCTGCATCAACAAAAAATTTAGAAGGTCATTACAAGATGTAAGAGTGAAAAGAGGGGCAGACGTAGCATCGGACCACCACCTGGTGGTAGCAAGAGTGAAGCTGAAATTAAAGAGAATTCTCAACAGCATATCAGACAAAAGAGTCAAATACAACATTAGCCTGCTGAAAGACCCTAAAACTAAAGAGCAGTTCAACTTAGTGCTGAAGAATAAATATGAAGTGCTTCAAGATTTGGTGGAAGAAGAAAATAGTGTACTCAATATGTGGCAGAAAGTGAAAGAAACCTTAAGGTCGTCATGCCAAGAGACAGTGGGTCCAAAGAAGCATCACCAGAAGGAGTGGATCACAATAGAAACTCTGAACAAGATAGAAGACAGGAAGAAAAAGAAGGCAGCAGTCAATAACAGTAAAACCAGGGCAACAAAGGGTAAGGCTCAAGAAGAATATGCAGAAGCACACAGGGTAGTGAAGAGGAGTATTCGGAATGACAAGAAAAACTATGTGAAGGGGTTGGCAGCGGAGGCAGAACAGGCAGCATATAGCGGGGACATAAAAATGCTATACAACATAACCAAGAGACTCT
Source organism: Bulinus truncatus (assembly GCA_021962125.1). Lineage (NCBI taxonomy): Eukaryota > Metazoa > Mollusca > Gastropoda > Planorbidae > Bulinus > Bulinus truncatus. Next base: position 2,412,347 of record JAGDYQ010000036.1, on the reverse strand, counting down.
CAGGGAAGATGAACAAGTCAGAAAGACCTGTCAAAGACAAGCAGGGAAAACTATAAACAGCCTAGATCAACAGTTAAACAGATGGGCTGAACACTTTGAAGAACTCCTTAATAGACCAGCACCTCTGAACCCCCCAGACATTGAACCAGCCAAAGTGGATCTCCCGATCTGCTGCGAAAAGCCCACAAGAGAAGAGATCAGGAAAGCCATCACCCTGATGAAAAATGGAAAATCAACTGGACCAGATGACATTCCAGCAGAAGCACTAAAGGCAGATTTGAATACATCAGTAGAGATGCTATACCCTCTCTTTGAGAGGATCTGGGATGAAGAAGACATACCAGCAGACTGGAAGGAAGGTTACCTTGTCAAGCTTCCAAAAAAAGGTGACCTCAGCAACTGCAGCAACTATAGGGGTATCACATTACTATCTGTACCAGGCAAGGTTTTTAACAGGATTCTATTGGAGAGAATGAAAGATATAGTAGACCCACAGCTGCGAGATGAGCAGGCAGGCTTTCGAAAAAACAGATCGTGCACAGATCAGATTGCAACACTTCGCATTATAGTAGAGCAGTCCCTATAGTGGAACTCACCATTGTATGTCAACTTTGTGGACTTTGAAAAGGCGTTTGACAGTATAGATAGAGAGACCCTCTGGAAGCTCCTTCAACACTACGGAATCCCACCAAAGATAGTTAACATCATAAAGAATTCGTACAGGGGTATGTCATTCAGAGTAATCCACGGAGGACAGCTCACAAAAAGCTTCCAGGTGCGAACTGGAGTCAGACAAGGATGCTTGTTGTCACCATTCCTTTCCTTCTTGCAATTGACTGGATCATGAAAAAATCCACCAGAGAACGAAGAAATGGAATCCAGTGGACATTATTGAGCCAGCTTGACGACCTAGACTTCGCAGACGATCTTGCTCTCCTTTCCCACAGCCACCAACAGATGCAGGAGAAGACAGATAAAGTATCAGCCGCAGCGCTCGAGGTTGGCCTCAATATAAACCAAAACAAAACCAAGATCTTAAAAATAAACTCCACCAGCACAAATCCCGTCACCCTACAAGGAAGACAGCTGGAAGAGGTGCAGTCCTTCGTTTACTTGGGGAGTGTTATAGATCAGCAGGGTGGCACAGAGGCAGATGTCAAATCGAGAATTGGTAAAGCCCGAGCCGCCTTCATGCAGCTAAAGAATGTCTGGTCCTCCAGAGAGTTGTCCTTAGACATCAAGATTAGACTCTATAACACCAATGTGAAATCAGTCCTGCTGTATGGAGCGGAAACGTGGAAGATGTCTAAGACTACACTAAGGAAAGTCCAAAGATTTACAAACAGCTGCCTCAGAAGAATCCTCCAAATTCGCTGGCCAGACACCATCAGCAATGTCAGCCGTTTGGAAAAGACCTGCCAACTCTCAGCTGAAGAAGAGATCAGAAAGAGGCGAAGGAGCTGGATAGGACACACCTTACGCAAACCAGCAGCCAGTATCACAAGGCAGGCACTGAGGTGGAACCCCCAAGGTAAACGGAAGAGAGGTCGCCCAAGAAATACCTGGCGTCGAGACCTGGAAGCGGACACCATCAAGATGGGACACAACTGGAACCAGCTGGAGAAGATAGCAAAGGACAGAGGACTCTGGAGAACTGTTGTTGATGGCCTATACCCTGCCATGGGTGAAGGGCAATGATGATGATGATGATTTCCAAGAAACTGTGCCCTAAATCTAAACCGGGACAATTTCAGCAACCGGGCGAGACACCGGGACAACCCAGTACATCCGGGACTGCCCCAGCGAAACCGGGACGTATGGCAAGTCTATATATATATATATATATATATATATAATATATATATATAAGGTGGGCCAAAAAAAAAGTGAGAACATCATATACCATTCAAATTATTTAAAAATAAAAAAAAATGTCATATTAAAATCCAAAATAGCGCCCGGAAATTGTCGTATATTGACGTCATATATCTAAACAGGCAAGTAAATGAGTTAGCAATTTAAGATATTATGCATATAGCTAAACACACTTTGATATATTTATATTACTTTCTACGCAATGTTGTCACTTTTTTTGGCCCACCCTGTATATATATATATATATTGCAGTAAATGAGCGTGGAGAGCACAATCATTTGATTACATGGCACATGACATTTGATTATATGACACATGACATTTGATTACACAGCACATGACATTTGATTACACAGCACATGGCACATGACATTTGATTACACAGCACATGACTTATCATTTAAGCTTTTTCTTTTTTTTTTAGATTATCCAGTATGTTTTCTGAGTAACTGTCTGGGTAGGAATCTGGTCAGTCCAACCGAATGGGCCCAGCCTGGAGAGAGGAGGGGGCCCATGTGTGATTATCTTGCCTCCAGTCTAGCTCGGTATAAGTCGTACTTTAGTAAAAAAAAAAAAATATTTTTTTTGGACATTGAAACTAGTGAACATTCCCAGAGTACGCCTTGGGGGGGGGGGGAGGGCACTAAATCCTGTTACGCCCCTGGGTGGGGCTATGAGGGGAAAGTCGAGCGTTCAACGAGCTAAGCAATCAGTTTTTTTCTTTTGTTTAGCTCTACAGCCATATTGTCCTTAAATGTTTACATTTTGTTTTGGTTTTTCTTGCACCTGACATTAATCAATAGCACCGTGTTTGAAATCAATTATTTCAAATCCATCTATTTTTAATATAATTTGTTCCCCCTTCCGTCCTTTATTTTATAACTAAAGAAGGGGGTTGGGCGAGAGGTCAAGAAAAGCACTGGGGGATGGGGGGGGGGGGGGTCGGTCAAAGTGGTGCTTTTTTTTTTGTCCCGGGGAGTTGATTTTAACAGCCAAGTGACGTGTGATATGTTAAAAGAGACCGCTGTTGTTCCGAGGGAGTTAACTGTAACGGCTGTCTCCATTTTGTTTTCCTTTTATTTTACTATCATTCGATACGACATTGTACAGACAACAATGGTAAAGGGGGTGAGAGAGTTTAAATTTCATTTAACGTTTTGTTGACTTTTTCAAGGGGAGGAAAAAAAAAATATCTGTTTAAAGTCGAGGGAGTTTTACCGATCAGATCATGCATCGGGTGTGATCGATACTGGACTCGATGAACCCTGTGCCAATATACCGGCATTGTGGACTGAACTTATTTATAGATGTGTGGATTTTATTTGCTAGGGAAAATAAGAAGAAATCCATTAATAATGATAATAAATTTAAACCGGAAAATTAAAAAAAAAATAAAAAATTAAGTTGGCTTTTTGGAATACAATCTACAGACAGAGATAGATTAGATTAGATAAGTGTAGATTAGATTAGTGTAGATTAGATTAGATTAGTGTAGATTAGATTAGATAGATAGACAGATAGATTAGATACATAGATAGATTAGATAGATAGATAGATTAGATAGATAGATTTAATTAGTGTAGATTATTGCTATAGATAGATAAAAATATAGATAGATTGATAGATAGATAGAGAGATAGACAGACAGATACAAAGACAGATAGATAAATAGATAGATAGATTAGATTAGATAGATAGATAGATAGATTAGATTAGATAGATAGATAGATAGATAGATAGATAGATAGATAGATAGATAGATAGATAGATAGATAGATAGATAGATAGATAGATAGATAGATAGATAGATAGATAGATTAGATAGATAGATAGATTTGATTAGTGTAGATTATAGCTATAGATAGATAAAAATATAGATAGATAGATAGATAGATAGATAGATAGATTTGATTAGTGTAGATTATAGCTATAGATAGATAAAAACTATGGATCGATGGATAGACAGATAGAGAGATAGACAGACAGATACAAAGATAGATAGATAGATAGATAGATAGATAGATAGATAGATAGATAGATAGATAGATAGATAGATAGATAGATAGATAGATAGATAGATAGATAGATAGATAGATAGATAGATAGATAGATAGATAGATAGATCACCAGATAGATCACCAGATAGATCACCAGATAGATCACCAATACATTCATACCGCAGTGACCGCTACGCGTACTCCTTAGACACCCACCACACCCATCCCCTCCCCAACCCTGCCTGTTGATGCTCACACTAATGCGGCGAAAAATGTGAGTCACTCAAGCGTGCACGGTCAGGATGCGTCGTGATGGACGAGGGAAGAATGTCAGAGACCAGTAATTGTGTGTGTGTGGGGGGGGGGGGCTTCTAAGGTACATCAGTGGACAGACAACTCCACGGGGAGGGGGTGGGGCTTTGCGTTGGACGTCTCAAATCAGGCAGGAGTTCACATCCCCCTTATTAGTTGAAAGACAAGGAAGAGCCCATGGGTAGGGCAGGGGTGGGGGGGGGTGTGGGGATGGATGTGGAAGGAGTGAGTCCATTTTGTTTTCGACCGGTTTGGTTAGCTTTTTTTTTTTGGTTTTATTGTACATGTTGGTTTAAATCGGCCGATCGTACTTTATACGGTTGTACCACCAGACTTTATGCGTTACGTGTGGACATGTTTATTATACTTTACGGGCTCTTTATCATAGCGGACTAGTTCACTTAGGCATATGAATCTAGTGCTTTAAATATACTAAACTTAGAGGTGGGTAAACAGCGGGCCCGTGTGCCCCTTGAGACCGTATGATACGGCCGCACATTGAATTTTAATTACTTTAATTATTATAAGTTCATGTAAATAACACATTCACCATATTTGGAGGGGGGGGGGAGGGCTCTCCATTCAAATCTGGAAAAAAATGTAGGGCTCACTCAGAGCCCTAGGACAACAAAAAATTTGAGGCTCGATTTTTGAAAAAAAAAATTTAAAAATGTGTTGGGCCCCGTATTTCGCGGGGCCATAGCCTAGTCGGCCTGTCTCTTCATCCGGCCCTGGGCTCAAGTTTCAAAGCATCAGCTGTCCCCTGTACTAGACTTTGTGTGCCACTTTTTTGTGCTAGTTCATTAGACCTAATGGACGCACCATAATGGAGTAACTGACTAGACTAGACGATATAAAAATATAGGTCTGACTAGACTTCCGTGATGATTGTGACGAGGTGAACAGACATTACAAATACGCAACTTGTGTTACATAGAGTTTTGATGGACTAGACTTTCTACAGACTATTACCTGGTGTGGGTAGGCGCACTGCATTTGTACAATGAATATACTATTACAGTAGTTACTGTATATACTCGTGTTATACATTATACGACTAGAGAATACACAGCTAGACATGATACAAGTAGTCGTTATACAAATCTTGTCATACTTTAATAAGGTTTCATATTTTTTTTCTTTCTCTTTACTCATTGTTCCCTCTAAGCTGTGCACCTTCTCACATGTGCACACTCACATGTGAACTACTCGAGCATAATTTCGGAGTACTTGTACTCGTGCTTGACTCGCGGACTAACAGCGGACGCTTCGTACGGTTAAGTTGCGGACTCGCGGACTGACGCGGATCTTCTTTAGCGTTACCATAAAAATGTCAAGTCATTTAAACAGCTAAATTTCAGCAATGCGGACGCGCGGACTGACTGCAAACCAATGTTGTAAGATTCTGCGGACGCGGACGCGGATCATTGATAGAAATCCATGGACGGACGCGGACGCTAAATTTCAAGATCCGCACACCTCTGATTCACACCCTGTGTGACACAATTTTTGTTAAAATTAAAACAAGCGGTGTGACAGATTTGTCAGGGTTGCCAAATACTGTGTTAGTAGACAGCTCAACCCGACACATAAATACCGTGTTAACATGACAGCTCAGCCCGACACATAAATACCGTGTTAACATGATAGCTCAGCCCGATACATAAATACCGTGTTAACATGACAGCTCAACCCGACACATAAATACCGTGCTAACATGACAGGTCAACCCGATACATAAATACTGATGTTAACATGACAGCTCAACCCGATACATAAATACCGTGTTAACATGACAGCTCAGCCCGATACATAAATACCGTGTTAACATGACAGCTCAGCCCGATACATAAATACCGTGTTAACATGACAGCTCAGCCCGATACATCTTTAACAAACCCGGGCTCATTTAGACCTGACACATTTTTGTGACAAATTAAATTTCAGCTCGCGGCGGACATGGACGAAGTGGGAGGGAGGGGATGAGGGAGCCGACGATGGAGAGAACCCACACACAAAAAAAAATAAAATTGAAAAACCGCTGACGAAACAAATTCAATTAGCGTGTTGAAAACAGCCCTCCAAATTTAACGCCTGTTTTAAGATGTCAGTCAGGAGTTAAACTTGACATGTCGTGTTAAGCCCGCCTCCTCTCCCCCCCCCCCAATTTCTGATCACCCCAAAATGCAAAGGGCGTTTGTCAAGATACGCCCCTGCATTTTGGAAACAATGCGAAAGGGGGGGGGGGAACAATTGGATAATTTTTTTTGTTTTTCGAATCCTGCATTACCAGACACACACGCGCAGTCCTTGAACCGTGGAGGTCAAAGGCAGACGATGATGACGTCTCGCTATATCCAACTTTTTCGTTAACAAAGTATCCCCAACGCACTAGTTTCAATTTTATGAACAGTCGTTGTAAAGGTGGCGTTATAAAATTGTATTTCAATGTTTTTTTGCTTTTTCGCTGTATCTCACTTTTTGCCGTTAAACTGATGGTCAGTGGGCTAAACTACAACATCTTCGCCTGGCCAATGTCCGGCTACTAGCATAGGTCACGCCCTAATTTGCTTGTACTTTTGGACTTAAAAGATTAAAATCAACATCGTTAATATATGTTTTTATTGTTTATATATATATATATATATATATATATATATATATATACAGTGGATTCCGCTTAATTGGGACACCGCTTAATTGGGACAGCCGCTTATTTGGGACAAATCTCAAAGAAACCAAACCAATGGTAAATTTGTATGTTTAATTGTTGGGACAGCCGCTTGATTGGGACAAAAAGCCTCGGTTCCGATATGTCACAATTAAGCGGAATCCACTTTATATATATACATATATATATATATATATATGTATGTATATATATATATATATATATATATATATATATATATAATATTGAACACTATACAGTGTTTTGTGTGTGTTAGCATTTAAATAAATTTTCCTGTTAAGTAATTTGTTTCCAGGAATTTCTCTGAAACCAGTGTCTAGTCTACATTTGTGTATTTACATAATTGTCTGTGCAATAAGCCGTTACCGTGTGGTGCGTTCACCTGCATATGACATGTAGCGATCTTAATGGGTCGCTGTCACGTGTGTCTTGCAATCAAATGTCATGTAATCAAATGCCATGTGTCGTGTAATCAAATGTCATGTTCATGTAATCAAACGCATTATGTTGTGTAATCAACTGACGTGTGTCATTTAACCTGATGTCAAGTGTCACATAATCAGATGACATGCGTTGTGTAATCAAATGGCATGCGCCACGTAACTGTATGTCACGTAATCAGATGTCATGTGCTATGTAAACAAATGTTATAGTGCCATGTAATCAAATAACATGTGTCATGTAATCAAATGATTATCGTCTCCACGCTCGTTTACTGCGATATATCCACTGCTTCGTGTATAGCTCTTTTTGTGTTATATATATATATATATACTTATATATATATATATATATATATATATATATATATTCAATGTCCACGCCTGTGTTGCTCATGACCACGCCTAGTTACAGTAAGCGACCACGCCTAGTTACAGTAAGTTACCACGCCCACCCCTATTATCATTTCCCTCTTTCCCTCTTTCTCTCACACTCCACTGTGCTCTGTTTCAGACCATGACCGTCACCGGGGTCCTGAAGACTGCTCGCCTGCTCCGGCTGCTCCGTGTCATTCGCCGGATCGAGGCGTTCGCCGAGTACGGCTCGGCCGTGCTGCTCCTGCTCATGGTGACCTTCACCCTGATCGGACACTGGCTGGCCTGCATATTTTACGCCATCGCCACAATGGAACGCCCCCAGCTCCATGCCCCCATCAGGTGAGAGGTTGTTTGATCTTATTTATTGATTATCGATCGATTATCTATTTATTTATTATTTTTGGCTTCGCTTGACTCAAAAAAACTGGAACACCAACCGCACGTACATAAGCGTCATACAGTACATAATAATTATAACGTAAACTGTTGGCGATATAGGTATCAAATTGCTTTTATCTCGCTAGATGCCCCCCTCCCCCTCACCTTCTTCCCCCCACCATTGGGGCTCATAGCCTGGAGTGGACATCTTAATTCCCCCCCACCATTGGGGCTCATAGCCTGGAGTGGACATCTTAATTCCCCCCCCCACCATTGGGGCTCATAGCCTGGAGTGGACATCTTAATTCCCCCCCACCATTGGGGCTCATAGCCTGGAGTGGACATCTTAATTCCCCCCCACCATTGGGGCTCATAGCCTGGAGTGGACATCTTAATTCCCCCCACCATTGGGGCTCATAGCCTGGAGTGGACATCTTAATTCCCCCCCACCATTGGGGCTCATAGCCTGGAGTGGACATCTTAATTCCCCCCCACCACCACCACTACCAGTTATGGCCGCTACACTATGGTGTTACTATGGCTCGTAACGCCGTGTGTATATTTGTTTAAAATGTGTCTCAAATTAGTTGAAATGCATCTCTCATTTAATCCTTTTGCTGGTTAATTTTTTTTTTCTGTTGTTGTTGCAGTTGGCTGGACACGCTGGCCAATCAGACCGAGATGTACTTCTACCCCAACGACTCCATGTCCGGCCCGACCATCAAGTCCAAGTACATCACTGCCCTGTACTTCACCTTCACCAGCTTGACCAGTATAGGCTTCGGCAACATCGCCCCGAACACAAACATGGAGAAGATCTTCTCGATATTCGCCATGATGCTGGGCTGTATGTACTCACGTTCTTACTTTATGTATATATATATATATATATATATATATATATATATATATATATATATATATAATTAAACCAGCTGTACCCTGCAAAACCTTTGCATAGAGTTATATCCCCTTAGGTTATTTTTGGTTTCGGGCAGATCCGATTTTTTCATGATTTTTATTACTATTGTTTGTGTTTGACGATTTTAAACTGGAATGCTGTTGTATTAATTCTTTACTTTCGATTTAACGCAGAACCCACACCGCTATTATATATATATCTCTATACTTATAAGACGCATTCGTTGTCTGTCTGTCTGTTCCCTTATAACTCAAGATCCAAACAAACAAATAACGTGAAATTTGTTACACATACACATAATTACATGGGGAAGGTTATAGGACAGGTTTCGTTTCATCTCGATGGGTAGTTTAATTGTAATTAATTTTTTTTTTAGTATTTTACTATATTAAAGTAATCTCGACGGCGCCATAAATAAAATTCCTCTGTGACGTCATTTCCCGATGATCGAATAGAACTTGCGCTGGTGCTGTATTGTGCCTTTGTGATGCAAAGAATTGTTGATGTTTTTTCATGCTCTCTGATTTGTACAGTTTGGGGAAGGTAAAGGAATGAAGAAGGATTTTAGAAGAAGTGTGAAGCCCTAATAATAAGTATATATATATATATATATATATATATATATATATATATATATTAGGGCTGCTGATTAAACTGCGTTAATTTGCAATTAACGCGTCAAAAAAAATTTGGGATTAAAATTTTTAACGCAATACCTAAATGCGTTAATTTGACCAAAATGCTGAAAGTTCACCAAATCGATAAATAACGGGGGGCAGGGAGGGAGAGAGAGGGAATGAGGGAATGAGGGAGGGAGGAAGGGGGAGAGAGGAGGAGGGAGAGAGAGGCGGAAAGGGGAGGGAGGGAGAAAGGAGGGAGAGAGGGTGGGAGAGAGGGAGGGGTAGGGAGGGAGAGAGGGGAGGGAGGGAGAGAGAGAGGGAGGGAGAGAGATAAAGAGTGAGGGGGGCAGGGAGAAGGAGAGCGAATGAGGGAGGGAGGAAGAGGGAGAGAGGTGAAGAGGGAGAGAGGATGAGAGAAATAGGAGGAAGAGATAAAAAGAGAGAGAGGGGGCAGGGAGGGAGAGAGGGAAGGAGGAAGGGGAGAGAGGGAGGGAGGGGGGGATGGACGGGGGAGAGAACGAAGGGGAGAGGGGAGATGGGAGAGGGAGGGTGGGAGGGAGAGAGATGGGAGAGAGAGCGAGGGAGAGGTAGGGAGAAGGAGGGAGGGAGAAAGGGAGGAAGGGAAAGGGGGGAGAGAGGGAGGGAGGGAGAGAGAGGAAGGGAGAGAAGGGGTAGAGAGAAAACAGAAGGTAAACAGAAAACCTTATTTTAAACCCGGGCAAAGCCGGGTACTTGCAACTAGTTATATATATATATATATATATATATATATATATATATATATATATATATATATATATATATATATATCCTAGTGTCGTCAGAGGCGGATTGAACGGCGGGCGCGCCGGTCACGTTCCCAACTAGCAAGCACCCCTCCCCCCTTACAAAACTCAAATTGACACGTATATTTACGTATGATTTCGGTTTAGTTTTTTTTGTACTTCGGCGCCCCGGGCCTCGATGGGAAACCGCCTCTGATTGTTGTCTTTCCATCCAGAGCAGTAGCAAGCTACTGTGGCGCCCTGTGCGAGTTACATTCTTCGGCGCCCTCCTCGTCCTGATTAGGAGATGGCTTAAACATTTAAAAGCGCTCTTTCGGTACCCCGTCCTAGTTCGGCGCCCCTTCCTGGTTCGGCGCCCCTTCCTGGTTCGGCGCCCCTTCCTGGTTCGGCGCCCCTTCCTAGTTTGGCGTCCTATTCGGCCTCTCAATCCACAGTACCCATCCTACACTACTGTTTCCATCGTTCAATGTCGTCACGTCAGCCTAGCCTAAGATGGGTGAAAGTCAACACTATCCTATAACTTCTGACCCACCCCCAACAACGTTGGCGTGTTGAATGAAAAGGTCATAGACAACATCTGTCTATCTCATTCCCCAAGTGGCCATTTAACTTATTTTGGCCAGCTTTTATTGACCATCGGTCCACATTTCGCTTCTGTCCGTTGGCCACATCTTAAAAAAAAAATAGCATTCACTAATTTCAAAAGTATTCTGCCCGTCCCCCCTCTCCCCCCCCCCCGTATTTTTACTATAGTTTCCGCCTCTGAAACATCTCGACCCACAGGCAGGACGGCCTACCCGCTTACACAATGACTTCCGCAATTACTGCATTGCCCTCGTGAAATAAATTGGGGACATCCAGGAACGTATTGAGAGCGAGCAAAAGAGAAAACTTGAAAGAGAGAAAGTCTATATTTATGTAACATTGAATTGAGGTGCAGCGTAAGGGGGGGGGGGGGTTACGTTCATGGAGCAGCAGACTTTCTGAAAGAAATGAAGAAATATAAAAAAAAAAGAAACATAGAAATGCTAAAAAAAAGAAACATAGACATACTCAGAAAAAAGCCAAACCAAAATTTCTGTAGAAAAAAAAAAAGCCAAAATAAAATTTAAGGAAAAAAAAAGCCAAAAAAAAAATTATTTTTTCTTAGTGTAAATCGATTGAGAAAATGTCCTGGCCTGTCCCTCCTCCCCCCCCCCCTTCCATGATCTATACTGACCCGGCGTTCTGACAGTTCCTCTGTAATTTCCCTTGACGGCCATTTTGTTCCCGCCTGACTTCCTTGAGCTAATCTGGTCCGTGAACATCAAACATATTGAAGTTTAACATGTCCATTAGCTGTCCCCCCCTCCCCACCCCCACATTGTGCGACCTGGGGAATGGAGGAGATTTTTCTTTTCAGGAAGGGGCTTGAAAGTCGGGGGGTGGGTAACGAGAAGGGGGGGGGTTATGATGGTGGGACGGGAGAGGGGAGGGTGCAGTGAGTGACCAAAGGCATTAATATAATCGAATGTGTGAGTATTTGTGTGAATGTTCTAGTATTCCACACACCCCCCCTCACACACACACACCCTCACACACACACACACCGATGTACAGTTAAAAGTGGCTTTACTTAACAATGGTACATTGACTTGATGAAATCTAGTTCGTTTAATGAAGTTCATGTTCATTTCTTAAACAATCAAAACTCGTGTGCAGCTACGTATTTTTTTTTTTTTTTGTACTTTTTTTGTTTGTTTATATTTCCACGAAAAATCGTTTACGTATAATTCAAAAAAGAAAAGTAATTACATTAAAAAGTAACTCACATCACACACACGCACGCACAACAAGGCGATGGTCATAGTTGACTGAAGCCCCCCCTCGCCCCCTTCCCACCCTCCACCCCCCCCCCACCCCCCGAGGCAAAGAATAGAATATCTGGGTTCACTGAGAGAGGACGGCACACCGTATTTTAATAAACAAAATGTGCAAGTACGTCCAGGGCCGACGATATCTAAACTTTCTACAAAGAAGGCTTTTTTTTATATGTGTTCACCCCCATACAACACAAGGCTATAAACAGCACACAACACAATGCTATAAACAGCACACAACACAAGGCTATAAACAGCACACAACTCAAGGCTATAAACAGCACACAACTCAAGGCTATAAACAGCACACAACACAGGGCTATAAACACCACACAACACAAGGCTATAAACACACTTGAAAATCACTCATTGAAATCAATTCATTTAGCTAATTATATGTATGTGAATACAAAAAACAACACATCTCCCGAGGCGTTTGCTGAAGGGGCCCAGTTTTGTGTGGCCCCCTGGATCTATGTACTTGCTGTACCATTCCCCCCTCCCCGGATCTAAGTACTTGCTGTACCATTTCCCCCAACCCTCCCCGTCCCACCGGACCTGAGTTTGTCCATGCTAGTGTGTGCGTGTATGTGTGTGTCACTAAAGCGATATCACAGTATTTGTGATCAGCCAATCATGGGTCATGAAATATTACATCGGGACTTCTCCTGAAATGAGGTCGTTTGTCAGATGCGTTTTGACACTTCAGGAATTTCGTACGATTCGTTCTTTTTTTTAGGTCATTTGTCAGAAAATGGTGAAAGACTTCGGGATTATTGTACAATCGTTGGTTTTTGTACATAATTTGTGATCACCTTCATTCATGTGCGTGTAGTCTGATAGAATTGTAAAAAAAAAAACCGTGTCCATCTTGTTTCTTATATTGGGTTATTCATATTATGCTTCCAAAATTTGTTTCGCAGTATAATACATTCTAGCTTTTGTTCTTATATATCTCTATACTTATAAGACGCATTCGTTGTCTGTCTGTCTGTCTGTTCCCTTATAACTCAAGATCCAGACAAACAAATAACGTGAAATTTGTTGCACATACACATAATTACATGGGGAAGGTTATAGGACAGGTTTCGTTTCATCTCGATGGGTAGTTTAATTTTAATTAATTTTTTTTTATTTTAGTATTTTACTATATTAAAGTAATCTTGACGGCGCCATAAATAAAATTCCTCTGTGACGTCATTTCCCGATGATCGAATAGAACTTGCGCTCTGGTGCTGTATTGTGCCTTTGTAATGCAAAGAATTGTTGATGTTTTTTCATGCTCTCTGATTTGTACAGTTTGGGGAAGGTAAAGGAATGAAGAAGGATTTTAGAAGAAGTGTGAATCCATAATAATAAGTGTATATATATATATATATATATATATATTAGGGCTGCTGATTAAACTGCGTTAATTTGCAATTAACGCGTCAAAAAAAATTTGGGATTAAAATTTTTAACGCAATACCTAAATGCGTTAATTTGACCAAAATGCTGAAAGTTCACCAAATCGATAAATAACGGGGGGCAGGGAGGGAGAGAGAGGGAATGAGGGAATGAGGGAGGGAGGAAGGGGGAGAGAGGGGAGGGAGGGAGAGAGAAAGGGTGGGAGAGAGGGAGGGAGAGAGAGATAAAGAGTGAGGGGGGGCAGGGAGGGAGAGAGGGAATGAGGGAGGGAGGAAGAGGGAGAGAGGTGAAGAGGGAGAGAGGATGAGAGAAATAGGAGGAAGAGATAAAAAAGAGAGAGGGGGCAGGGAGGGAGAGAGGGAAGGAGGAAGGGGAGAGAGGGAGGGAGGGGGATGGACATGGGGGAGAGAACGAAGGGGAGCGGGGAGATGGGAGAGGGAGGGTGGGAGGGAGAGATATGGGAGAGAGAGCGAGGGAGAGGGAGGGAGAAGGAGGGAGGGAGAAAGGGAGGAAGGGAAAGGGAGAGAGAGGGAGGGAGGGGGAGAGAGGAAGGGAGAGAAGGGGTAGGGAGAAAACAGAAGGTAAACAGAAAACCTTATTTTAAACCCGGGCAAAGCCGGGTACTTGCAACTAGTATATATATATAATCTCTATACTTATAAGAGGCATTTGTTGTCTGTCTGTCTGTTCCCTTATAACTCAAGATCCAGACAAACAAATAATGTGAAATTTGTTACACATACACATAATTACATGAGGAAGGTTATAGGACAGGTTTCGTTTCATCTCGATGTGTAGTTTAATTGTAATTAATTTTTTTTTTTAGTATTTTACTATATTAAAGTAATCTCGACGGCGCCATAAATAAAATTCCTCTGTGACGTCATTTCCCGAATAGAACTTGCGCGCATAACCTATTAAAAATTGACATTATGTTTGTGTGGCTCGCTAGCACAGTCGGTTACTCGCTTGGCCGTGACTCAAATTTTGCCGACTATGTGTGGGTTCAAATCCCGACAGTGAAATTTTTTTTTTTTTTCAATTTTTTTTTCAGAATAATCTCTATACTTATAAGACGCATTTGTTGTCTGTCTGTCTGTCTGTTCCCAGAGAGAGAGAGGGAGGGAGAGAAGGGTTAGGGAGGGAGAGAGAGGAAGGGAAGGAGAGAGGGAGAGAGAGGATGGGAGTAATGTGAGGAAGAGATAAAGAAAGAGAGGGGGCAGGGAGGGAGAGAGAGGGAAGGAGGAAGGGGGAGAGAGGAGGGAGGGGGGATGGACAGGGGGAGAGAAGGAGGGGAGAGGGGAGGGAGGGAGGGAGGGAAAGGGAGAGAGAGAGGGGGGTAAAGAGGGAGAGGGAGGGGGAGGGAGGGAGAGAGGGGGAGGGGGAGAAAATAAAAGGTAAACAGAAAACCTTATTTTAAACCTGGGCAAAGCCGGGTACTTACAACTAGTATATATATATATATATATATATATATATATATATATATATATATTTATATATATATTTACATTTTTCTCTTTCTATACTTGTGCGCGTGCGTTTCTGTGTTTGTCTGTGTGTAATTTTCGTTTTTTTCCCCTTTTTTTTTCTTTTTTGCCCACTGAACGTGAACAAATTTTTAATCTTGGCCAATCGGATGAACTTCCGCTGCACTGCTTTAGAAATATTGGACGTATTCAGACGAAGATGTTGCTCAGATGAAGTTTTTTTTTACATGTTGTTGTGTTTTTTTTTTGGGTTGGGGGGGGGGCGGGGGGGTTCAGCCATAGGTTTTATGTGGGAACTTACAAAACTGACCAAGGGGTTGTTATGGGCTAGTATACATTTTAGAGAGGTCACCATATTCATCATTAATGTTACCTAGACCCCCCCCCCCCCAAGAAGACAAAAATTCAGGACAAAACTTCCAAATTTGAATATTTGTTCGGACTTTCACCCTTTAACTTTGTATTTAAAATTAATTATTCTTGCGCATCTTATTAAGATGAAATCTGCCCTTTTAAAAAAAAAACACAGAAATTTTTTTTTTTTTACTTGCTGTGTCAAATAAGTACAAAAATAAAACAACCAATGGCTGAACTTAAAAAGAGGGTGTGTCTGGGACCTGGGTATTAGGTAGCTCAAGACAGCACTGAATAGCAGCTAAAAATGCTACTTTCCTTTGACATTCCGAAATGGACTTGATTCCATAATGTGTTTTGAGGTTCTGCGCTAAGTGGATCATATTTTCTTTTAATCTGATTCGTTTTTTTTTCTTCCACTTTAGTAAATGAACATATGTTTAAAATAAATGAACATTGGTCTAAAATAAATGAACATTGGTCTAAGATGAGCATTTGTCTACAATAAATGAACATTAGTCTAAAGTGAATAAATATTTGTCTGAAATAAACGAACATTTGTCTAAAATAAATGAACATTTGTCTAAAATAGATGAACATTTGTCTAAAATAAATGACCATTTGTCTAAAATAGATGAACATTTGTCTAAAATAGATGAACATTTGTCTAAAATAAATTGCCATTTGTCTAAAATAGATGAACGTTTGTCTAAAATAAATGAACATTTGTCTAAAATAAATGACCGTTTGTCTAAAATAGATGAACGTTTGTCTAAAATAAATGAACATTTGTCTAAAATTAATTACCATTGGTCTAAAATAAATAACCATTTGTCTAAAATAAATGACCATTAATTTGTCTAAAATAGATAAACATTTGTCTAAAATAAATGAACATTTGTCTAAAATAAATGAACATTTGTCTAAAATAAATGACCATTTGTCTAAAATAAATGAACATTTGTCTAAAATAAAACACAAACGCTCGTATTTAAAACTCTCAACTTTCAAACTGTAACGCGGGAATTCCAGCCGTCATTTTTATTTCACCACCACCCCTTCTCTCTCTCTCTCTCTCTCTCTCTCTCTCTCACACACACACACACACTCACACACGCGTACACACGTCAAATTGTCCAAGTAAAAATATTTTCCCCAGGCCATATATTTTACAGCCTGAGACTCTCCCAACGATCGTACCAAAGAACGCCCAGCATCCCCTACCCCCACCACCCACCACACCCTCCTTTAGGAATTGACAGGATATATCCCGAATCCCAAGATAAATTTAAGAACCGGTAATGGTGGAGGGGTGTAAGGGGTGAAGGGGTGAGAGGGAGAGAGGGAGAGTAATGGGGAGCTGAGTTTATCTGTTTGACCAAATCTTTGGAGTTTCCAGACTTCGGGGTAAAAACCTCCCCCTGGAAATGGAGCAGGGGGGGGGGGGGTCAGGGAATGAATGGAGGTCAAATATTTACTCCTTTGACTCCTCGGATGGCCAAGTCGAGATTGCATGAGCTCAAGACGGGGCAATATTTGCTGGAACCCATATATATTTTTTTTCTGGTGGGTAGACTGACCGTCTCCCCGGGCCGGACACGACGGGTCGGTCAATTAGTTGATCTTTTTTTAAAAAAAAGAAAAGAGGGGTGGGAGCGTAGTTGAGCATGGAAGGTGCTTATACCAGTCAAGGGTTTCTGTAAGACAAACAAGCCAACAATCAATCAATACTGTACCACAGTGAAGTTTCTAAGTAATGATTATTTGTTATGACCAATGGTCAAGGTACTGACCGAGTAAACATTTAAAAAAAAATAGTGATGACCTGTCCAAAGTTCGCCTGTGACATAATGGTGTTTGGCTAACGTCATGAAGATGTCGTTTGGCTGCTGGCTGCGTGTAAATGTTGTTTTGCCTTGTTTGCGCTACATGAAGACGTCATGTTTAGCAAAATGTTTGTTTATGCTATTGAACTACTCGAATGCGTTATTTTGTTATGATCATGCGGTTAAGAGCTCGGCTGCGGTTTTTAAGGGTCTCTAGTTCGATCTCCGGTGAGGACCAATGGATTGTTTAGGTGTTTGGGGGAATGTTTACCGCTACATCTCGCGTGGTGGTGCCTACTTGGCCATTGCACTATCAGCCATGTTGGAGATGAAAGAAGGGCACCGTAAAAAAAAAAAAACCTAACCATTAGTGGTTTAGAGGATCTAAGAGATTTCATTTCATCCTTACAAGGACTTGTCAGCGCCGCATTACTGTAATTAAAATAAATTAAAAATTGGGAGCCGGCTGCACACAATTCACCAAAGAGACGCATGTGTGGCTCTGAGATTCACATTCTGCCACCTGAGCTTATTACTGTCAGTGATTTTTTTCTGTTGTTATTTTTTTTTTATGGATGGGGGGGGGGGGGTTTCATTTAATTGTGTGGTTTTGTAAATACAGTGGATTCCGCTTAATTGGGACACCGCTTAGTTGGGACAGCCGCTTATTTGGGACAAATCTCAAAGAAACCAAACCAAGAAGCCAATGGTAAATTTGTATGTTTAACTGGGACAGCCGCTTAATTGGGACAAAAAGCCTCGGTCCCAATGTGTCCCAATAAGCGGAATCGACTGTATATATCATGCTATAATTTTAAAAGGGGATTGACTGGCAGAGAATAACAGTGGGGGGGGGGAGAAGTCACATGACACTGACAGGGAGGAACAGTGACATTGTCATTGTGCAAGCTGAGAAAACGTAGTTTTATGTTCACGTTTCTTTCTTTCCCCCCCCCTCTCTCTTTTTCTTCTGTCTATCTGTATATCTATCTGTCTGTCTCTCTCTCTCTCCCTCCCTAAATCACCCATCTAGACACGTATATTCAAAACTGTCTACATGGACAGGGCCTTATAATTATTTCCCATCGAGTCAAATTACGGACGTATGAAACGGAATAAACCGAATTATTTTCAAAAAGATGTTTAAAAAAATCATCCTTTAGCTAAAAGGAAAGTAATAAAGCTAATTTATGAATGTTTTTTTTTTTGTCTTCGTCGCCATATTACTTCCGCCATTTCCCTTTATTATGAAGCAGGACATTTTTTTTATCATTATTCAATTCTGCTAGAAAAAAATCGACATTTTTAAAATTCTCAAATCTTATTTTTTTTGTTATATGGTTTAAACCGTTGGGATTAGCAAGTACAACCACCCGCCCCCTATCTTAGACAATCCACACCCATTTGGGCCCCCCTCCAAGGACTGCCTCCCCCTATTTTAGACAATGTACACCAATTTGGGCGCCCCTACCTTCCAAAGACTGCCGCCAACTATCTTAGACAATCTACACCCTACTTACTATCTACACTGATGTAAATGCCTCGGATCATATCTAAACAGCAACTGCTCGGCCATGATTATAGCACAGCATTGTACTCGACGCGGCCCCTCTTAGGTACCAGGGGCCCCCTGATACTTTATCGGGCTGCACAAACACACACACACACACACACACCCTCTCCTGCGACAACCTTTGGATAGTTGTATGAAATATTGTTCTTCTTACAGCGCACCGTTCCATCTCAACATAGCTTAAGCGGCGGCAGCGTATAGAGAATGAGCTACTGGCAGGCCAACGCTTTTTTGGTATTCTGGGCCCTTTCCCTGTTGAACGTTTAAGGCCCTGTGAATGTAGTATACAGAACGCATTGCAGAGGCGTGACGGAGGGGGCGGGGCAAGGCAACTTTTGCGCCCGGGGCATTTTTACCTTTTTAATACCTTTTTAGCGCCCCCCCCCATTCGAAAACCATATAATATTATATGTAAAATTTACTATTTGGCGCCCCTGAACCTCGGCGCCCGGGGACATATGTACCCCACGCCCCACCCCCTAGCTACGCCTCTGACGCATTGGTTTCGATGTGCGTCATTTGTGTAAGGGGAAATCAAAAAAACAAAAAAGATACGCTGCCAGCAGCTGTTGGGATTCGAACTAGAATCGGTATTCATCTGGTTCGACTCTTGATAGGTGTAAGATCTGTATTTTTTTTTTATTTTTTGTAGTAACAGGTCCGTCTTCACGGCAGCAAGCCTCCCTACCCCCCCCTTTCCCCCCGGATTAACAAGTATTGGGGTGGGGGGGGGCGGGCTTAACAAGAACAAGAACGGAGAGAGTGAAATATAATGGGTCAGTTACCATAGGAACAGCCCCCCCTCCCACCCAATCCCCCTAAATAGTGTTATAATCGTGAAGTCCCAGCGAGCGCATGCGTCGCAGTCGCGTTTACCTTTTGTGGGGGTTGGGGTGGTGGTGGGAGGGGCTGAGAAGTAGAGCCCTCGACTGTCGATCTGAGCGTACTGAGCTCAATCCTCGGTTGTTTGTTTTTAACTCACGTCATGCCTCCATGGTCCATGTACTCTCTGTTATAGTTGGGGGTGAAATAAGGGCACTTTTCAAAAACACCCTCTGATTGGTAGTTTCTTGGATCTAGTAGAATGAACACGTCACAGAAAGTTGAAATGTATAATCTTGTTGTATCGCCCATCTGTCTTTTGGAAAAAATGAAAGACTAAAAAGAAACTGTTAAACCTCTTTTTAAAAATAAATTTCTAGACTAAAAAATTGACTAGAAACACCGGCTAAGTTAAATGTATATGTTGCAGAGATAAACTTTTAAAATGAAAGAAAAAAGAAAGAGCTATAAGTATTATTTTTAAAATATCCTATCTTTGACTGTACACATAATTATCAAATAATAGGACATTTCGATACAGATAGATATAAATAACATTTATTGAAATAGGATTGAGTTACAATTTTGCTTGAAGATCTTTAACGTAGTTATACCAGTTGCTAGTCATGATTCAGGTCACACTGACAAAAGTACAGCAGTATCTGTTGCTAATTAAAAAGATCAAAGGGCAAATAAGTCTGTTCATTTCACGTCCTTCTGACAGTGATTTCCCTTTGCTTTGTACTCTCCCCCCCCTACTGTTGAACCTCCCTGTTCTAAGTATGACATACGCGTCACCTGTCAAAGACAGAGTTTTTTTTTTTATTTGGTTTTTCAACATCCGTCG
Source organism: Bulinus truncatus (assembly GCA_021962125.1). NCBI lineage: Eukaryota > Metazoa > Mollusca > Gastropoda > Planorbidae > Bulinus > Bulinus truncatus. Next base: position 2,391,770 of record JAGDYQ010000036.1, on the reverse strand, counting down.
TGCAGACAGATATTAGTTTAGGCAGGGCATGTTGTTACACCGTCATGCCACTGAGGGGTATTTGTTCTGTCATTGACGTTTGCCAACCTATTCATTTTTCCTTTCTTTCCTACAATCGACATCCGGATGCATCTCGTCTACAATTGACACATCTGGTTTACACACACATATTATGAACTATGGCTACTGGCGTCGCAAGCGGAAATTTAGAGGGCCTTGACCCGTGAGGAGAGGGGGGATATTACTAGTTTGGAAGGGCCCCCTACAAACGTTTTACGACGTGACCTAATTTCTTGAACTCCTTGGGAGCAAAGAGCCTCTTTAATCACTCTCCAGCGCACTCTGTTTTTGGGAGGCCAGCGCACTCTGTTTTTTTTGGGAGGCCAGCGCACTCTGTTTTTGGGAGGCCAGCGCACTCTGTTTTTTCGGGAGGCCTTTTTCAGTTCCCCTTATGTTTGGTTGAACCTTTTCATCTCTTGTTCCCAAGACCTTCTCCACGTGGTCTTTGTGCGGCCAACCTTTCTCTGGCCTTGAGGATTCCATTGCAGAGACATTTTCGTAATGTCTTTTGGTGGCTTCCTTGGGTGAGTAGCCAATCCATCTCCATTTTAATCTGGATACTTGTAGGTCTATGGGGATCTTGGTTTGCCGTCTGCACAGAGATCTTCGTTCCTGAAACATTTTAGGGGGGGGGGGTGAATCCCTACCATGTAAACGACGCCAGTGACATGGCTTGACACGGGTCCGGCTCGTCTTACTGGCAACCTATGTCCCCCCACCCCACCCCTTCCTCCCCAAAAATGTACCTCTGTCTGGGGCCCCTCAAATTTACCGTTGTCTGGGTCCCCCAACTCCCGAACGGACCTTTGTCTAGGGGTCCCCGAGAACGACGAATTGGTTCTGTATTATAAGTATAAATTATTAGTGTGTGTTCATAATTGAAGAAAAATTTTTTGAGAGATTCTGTATTTTTTTACTTTTTTTGTTTGCAATCAAGACATTTTTAATCCCCCAGTTTAACATCTTTAATCCCCCCAGTTTAACATCTTTAATCCCCCCAGTTTAACATATTTAACCCCCCAATTTAACATCTTTAACCCCCCAGTTTAACATCTTTAACCCCCCAGTTTAACATCTTTAACCCACCAGTTTAACATCTTTAACCCCCCAGTTTAACATCTTTAACCCCCCAGTTTAACATCTTTAATCCCCCAGCTCAACATTTTTTATCCCCCAGTTTAACATTTTCCTAAACTTTTATTTTTTATTATATTTTTTTTTTGAAAATTTGACTTATAAATTCTCGACTACTACAGGTCTTTAACTTTATTATCTACTGTTATGACCTACTCCCTACCCTACGATTAGGTCAGACCTGGGGGGGGACCAGATTGTAAAAGACGAAGAGGGCGGGGGAGGGTTGGGGTTGGACTGTCCGGGAGAAAGGTTATGTTTATTCATGTGGCGATATGAAAGCCATGGAAGATTCTCATCATTTAATGAGACGCCGGCATAGGCTGGTTTTTATTTCTAACTCATCCGGGTAACTTTATAGGTGGGTGGTGGTGGCGGGCACACTACTACACTGTACAGATGGTTGTCTGTCTTGGTTTTCTTCCATGACTGAGTTGTTTGCCCCTGGGTCTTTTTTTTGTTTTTGTTTTTCTCCCTTCTCATTTAATTTTATTATCTCAAAAAAGGAAGTTGGTTAAATGTGTTATTTCCAGTGACAGAAAAAAACTCCAAAGTTCAAAATGCCGTATAGGTCAAAGAGTTGTTAAGACAGAATCAGCTGGTTAGGATGTCGGGACATTTGTAGACGAAAAAAAGGGGTTTGCGCATGCGCTCACCTCCCCTTCTCCCCCCTACACCGTTTAACTAAAAATGAAAAAAACTTGTGTTTAAAAAAAAAACATACACAAATAAGCAGGGGCGGGGCATATTCCTCCCAATAGGGTCGGCGCCGGAAGGGCGCACCGTGAAGATATGATCTGCGCACTGCGCTCATGTTGTTGGATATCCTCAACGACACGTTGCGAAAGGGGGGAGGGGGGGATAGTTGAATTGTTCGCGGTCGGTCCTCGCCTACTCTTAAGACCGGCCCTTGAAATTGTGCAATATGGTCGGATTAAGGGGAGGAGGGGAGGGGGACAGAGTCAGGGCGTCGCAGAAAAGAACGAAGCAGGTTTGAGAAGAGCAGAAATAAGTTGAGGAATATGTGAAATTTAAAAATAATAAATTACAAACTAAAATGGTGTGTTGTTGTACTGATGTCTGAACCATGTCAAAGTACCAAGAAAGCCTTTATACTACCTAGCCATAACAGCATGTCTGTCAGTCATTAGCGTAGGTAGGGTCATGTGGGCTGTGGGGCCCAACAGTGGGCCGAACTAGAGAGCGCTACTAAAGGTATGTTGGTTTTTTGCCCTTTTTAGTTAGGGAGGAAGGCGCACAAAAAAAATACTCTCACCGGGCGCCACAATAGCTGACTACGGCTCTTCTATCCGTTATTATAGATGATATCAGGTATACCATACGGCGTGGTCACGTGTTGATATCCGAGATATTTCATGCAGCAGCTCAACTCTTTACACAAAAACAATAACAAAAAAAAAAAACGCCTGCCTCACCGTGCCCTGTCTGTCAGTGGGCGGTGCCGTTGAATGGGTTCAAGTTCCGGTTCCTCAACAAAAGATGGCGATAGGTATAATTGATTCACGCACGGCACGAGATTCATCATGTTTTGGTTTTATGTTGTTATTGAGGTCTTTCTTGTGATTTTTCTGACCACACAATTTTTTTTAATGTATTGGTCCGGTACATTTCCGGTTTTAGTGTAAATAGAATCTTGATTGAGCCATGATGTTACTGGCGAATAGACAGATAGCTGGCATATGGGATATGGACAAGAAACAGATAGTATGTTAACATTGGTATGGTGACGGCTTCGTGGCCCTTGCATACTGTATGTCACAGGTTCTACTCGCGACGAGCCCCAGTCACCCGCGGGGCCTCCACGGCCATTGTACTATCGGCTATAGTGTGGGGATTGGCAGGGCAAGGGGCCCTAAATGGGCTGTAGAGCCAAAGGAAGAAGAAGAAGAAGAATAGTGTTGGATGAACGAACTGTTTCAATACTTGGTTTATAGGATCTAAAATATGAACATTTCATCCTTTCAGGGACTTGTTAAAAAACAACAAAAAAAAATATTGAAAGGAACCAGGAGAATTTAAATCAAACAGAATGCGCGGCGACCTCCTTTTGTTAAAAGTACAGTAATAATTTCAGTCACTGAGTTAACGTGAAACCAGTACATTTGTGTCTCCTTGTTTATGTCCAGGATTGTAAAACAGTAGACCAAGACAATCCTGGCGGTACAAATTGGACTTGATGGTCGAATCGTCCTCGACTTATTTCAATATCCTATCTCTCTCCAAATCCCACCCACCCCTACCCCAAACACACACACACCCCACCCCCAAACACACCCACCCATCATTACAGTCCATTCCCGGTTTTTATGGCCGTATCACATCGCCGGGTGCCGGGGTATTCTCACGTTATTTACAACCCTGGATACCGATGAATGGAGATAGAGCTTAGAGTTTTTGATCCTGAGCGTCGACAGAAGTGTGTAGCTGGGTGTGTAGCTGGGTGTGTCTGTTTGTCTGTTTGTTTGTATCCTGTTCGTTTACTAACTCTCGGATCAACAGCAGACAAAATGCGGCTACTGAATCTTTAATGTGTGTGGTTTCAATTCCAGATGAGCTCTGCTAATTGGTCAGTTACGGACACACGGTGTTAGATCCGCGAGAGGAGAGCGCCATCTGGCTATTTATGAATTAGCAGATACTTCAAGGAGTCTCACCATATAGTCAATTGAACCCAATGTTGTGGTTAACAAAAGTTAATTAATAAATTGAAAATAAGAAAAAAAAATGTCCATCTTTGGGAGCCGTATAAAAAACTCAACGAAGCTCCGCAAGCTCTGCAATGATATACTCTCTGCTTTAAACTTAATTTTTGTTTACGACTTGAGTGTCTGGATTTTGATTTTTTTTATCAATCCGCAACTTTTGATAACTATTGGATTATCTTTATAACTGTATTAAGTTGATATTTTGTCTTCGTTCACAATGGAAGATTTTTTATTTGTTAAAAAAAAAATATCTTTTTATTTGTAATTAAAAGTCTCTTTAAAAAATTATTTATTTACTTAGACCACAACTTGTTTCGAACCTGGGACGTTTTTACTTGATAGGAAAACTAGGCTAAATCCTCCCACCACCCTCCAGGCAGAGAGGGTCCCTTCCGGTAAAAGTCCCCCTCATATATCTTCTTTGCTCCCCCCCCCCATATAGATCTGAAACTCTCTGTCCTAGGAGCCCCCAAAGACTTAAGAACGGCTCTGCTTTTAACACTTGCCGACATTCGTCACGATCATGGTGTGGGGTCAACCGACCGTGACCCAGAAGAAGTAAACATTGATGTAGACGTGTTTATTCTGTCCCCTACTTACCCCCACACCCCACACCCCCACCCACCCCGACAGTCGACTACAATTCGTTGAACCTATTGTTTAGGTCAGAGTTCAGGATCATTTCGATCACTTTTTATTTACTAGCCCCTTCCCCGTCTCTTACTGACATCTTGACACGTGACAAGTATGATTTCGCCCGTGCTTTAAGTCATGGGTGGACAAGTTTTCGGCCAGGTCTCCCTAAAAGAGGATCAACTGCCACCAGGTAGAGATCATTGCCTCGGGCGGGCCGAGAGAGAAAGAGCTCGGCGGCTACGGAACGTCGCTAGTTCAAATCTCGTCGGAGTCGAATGACGTCTGCAGCACTGCGTCACCTGTCGTCTGCAGCACTGCGTCGCATGAAGTCTGCAACACTGCGTCGCCTGACGACTGCAGTACTGCGTCGCCTGACGTCTGCAGCACTGCGTCGCTTGACGTCGGCAGCACTGTCGTCTGCCTACAAGCGCGCGATAAATTTAGGATGGATGTATGCATACCCTCATCGACATATTATTTCATAAGTTATGTCCTTAGTAGAATGAAATACTAGAAACACGTAACTGATGTATGTGTGTGTATGTGCCTGCGTGCGTGTGTCATGAATTTGAGATCTGACAAAATGTAGTAGAGTGAACACTTTTTTCTGTAATGATGGCGGTTTATTCATAAACACATCTGTTATTAAATGACTTATCTATCACAACTCCTACCCCAGCAACCCCCCCCCCCCATTGAAGATTTTTTATCAGAAAATGATTTCACCTTTTTTTGATTTAATTTTTTAAAAATCGATTTGTATCTATAGATTTCAAATGTCAATGACGCTATTTTTTGAGACAAGTGTCTTTTTTCTCTATCCCCTCCCTCTCCATCTCCTCCACCACAGCTCTCCTGAGTGCCGCCATATTCGGTAACGTCTCGTCCATCATGCTCCGGGTGTACCAGGGGTCGGACGAGTACCACGAGAAGGTGCAGAGCGTCAAGGAGTTCGTCAACTTCCACCACATCCCCAAGACCCTGGCCAACCGGCTGCAGGAGTCCTTCCAGCACACCTGGTCCTACACCAACGGCATCGACATGAACAACGTAAGTTGGTCAGAGTGGGGGTCACTGTATGTCACGTTTGTGCCTTTTGGTCAGAGCTAATTACTGTAAGCTGAAACTTAAGTAGGCCAGAGCTAGTTACTGTAAGTTACACCGTAAGTAGGTCAGAGCTAGTTACTGTGTACCTATGGTCAGAGATAGTTACTGTGTACCCATGGTCAGAGATAGTTACTGTTTGCCTTTGGTCAGAGCTAGTTATTATATACCTATGGTCAGAGATTGTTACCAATATACCTATGGTCAGAGATTGTCACTAATATACCTATGGTCGGACTAACAAAAAAAAAGCAAATAGATGGCGTGTTGTACTCAGAACTAAATGCACAGGTAGGTCGTACTTGTACCGCGGGTTTCTGTTTGAGCCACCCCTGTGATCTATCAACCAGGCGATCGTGGTGGGCACAAACAAATCTTGGATAATGGTGTGTACCTATGATGTCATAACAAACGGTATCAGTTGGTGTCAGACTAACACGTCTGGAGAAGTGGGTCTTCACACTAGATATTGCACTCCCAAGGGGCGTTTTTTATATAATGTTGGGGGAGGGGGGGCTGGCAGAGGACTTTAATGTAATGCAACGGGGGGGGGATACAGGGGCGGGGCGTAAAAAGACAAAGTTGCCTTTTCCCGCACACACACACTCTCCTGCATGTCTTACTGTCCGTTGCAACCTTGGGGGAAAACGCTAATGATGCAGAAATGGCGCTTTGAAACTCTTTCAGCTGTGTGATTGGGTTTGATTTGGGGAATCAATGGATGAAACACCGTCTTCCTAATGCTGTGTATTGTTTATGGTTGACTGGCGTGTTTGAAGGGGGGATTGCATCGGTTTGAACGAGAAAGGTTTGGAAGATCCAGGCTGAGTGCGGACTGAGGGTTGGGTTGGCGGGTGAGACCAGGAGAGCGTGGTGGTGATGGGTGAAAGGTCATTGTAGGTGAAAGTGACCAGGGGGGAAGTTTGAGCACGTGAAAAGAGAGGGTGCTGTTATTTGATGTGACATGTGTGAGTACATGAGTGTTAGTGTGGGAGCGCTGGTGACTTTGACTTTATTGTGACTTTGACTTTATGTGCTGAGTATCTATAAATTGTTTAGTCTATCGTTCTATATTCACTTGAATGGATTAAACGTATACTATTGTGTTTTCATGAATAACTTGTTGATGTGTCCATATTGATTATTGGTTGTGGTCTTTGAGGAGTTACGACTTTGTGGACCAATAGGAACACAACACTACCATGGACAGAGACAAAGATATATTGTCTTCTTGTCAGAGGTTAAAAAAAGAGACAATAACGCTCCAGTGAAGCAGTGTTACATGTCCAGTAAGGCAGTGCTACCTATCTAGTGTTACCTGTCCAGCGAGGCAGTGTTACCTGTACAGAGAGGCAGTGTTACCTATCCAGCGAGGCAT
>JAGDYQ010000036.1:2334528-2384232 GCA_021962125.1 Bulinus truncatus | reverse complement strand
CTGCCTCGCTGGATAGGTAACATTGCCTCGCTGCACAGGTAACACTGCCTCGCTGGACAGGCAACACTGCCTCGCTGGACAGGTAACACTGCCTCGCCGGACAGGTAACATTGCCTCGCTGGACAGGTAACACTGCCTCGCTGGACAGGTAACACTGCCTCGCTGGACAGGTAACATTGCCTCGCTGCACAGGTAACACTGCCTCGCTGGATAGGTAACAATGCCTCGCTGGATAGGTAACAATGCCTCGCTGGATAGGTAACACTGCCTCGCTGGACAGGCAACACTGCCTCGCTGCACAGGTAACACTGCCTCGCTGGACAGGTAACACTGCCTCGCTGGACAGGTAACAATGCCTCGCTGGATAGGTAACACTGCCTCGCTGTACAGGTAACACTGCCTCGCTGTACAGGTAACACTGCCTCGCTGGACAGGTAACACTAGATAGGTAGCACTGCCTTACTGGACAGGTAGCACTAGATAGGTAGCACTGTCTTACTGGACATGTAAAACTGCTTCACTGGAGCGTTATTGTCTCTTTTTTTAACCTCTGACAAGAAGACAATATATCTTTGTCTCTGTCCTTGGTAGTGTTGTGTTCCTATGGGGGTGGGGGCATATATTGGTCCACAAAGTCGTAACTCCTCAAAGACCACAACCAAATAAACAATACGGACACATCAACAAGTTATTCATGAAAACACAATAGTATACGTTTAATCCATTCAAGTGAATATAGAACGATAGACTAAACAATTTATAGATTCTCAGCACATAAAGTCAAAGTCACAATAAAGTCAAAGTCAACAACGCGCCCACCCTAACACTCATGTACTCACACATGTCACATCAAACAACAGCACCCTCTCTTTTCACTGTGGCCCTGGTCACTTTCACCTACAATGACCTTTCACCCATCACCGCCACGCTCTCCTGGTCTCACCCGCCACCCCAACCCTCTGCCTGGATCTTCCAATTTTCTCGTTCAAACCGATGCAATCCCCTTCAAACACGCCAGTCAACCATAAACAATACACAACATTAGAAAGACGGTGTTTCATCCAGCGATTCCCCAAATCAAACCCAATCACACAGTTGAAAGAGTTTCAAAGCGCCATTTCTACATCATTAGCATTTGCCCAAAGGCTGCAACGGACAGTAAGACATGCAGGAGTGTGTGTGTGTGGGGAAAAGGCAACTTGGTCTTTTTATGCCCAGCCCCTGTAGACCCCCCTCCCGTTGCATTACATTAAAGTCCTCTGCCAGCCCCCACCCCACCACACATTTTAACAAAAACGCCCCTCGGGGGTGCAATATATAGTGTGAAGCTCCACTTCTCCAGACGTGTTAGTCTGACACCAACTGATACCGTTTGTTATGACATCATAGGTACACACAATTATCCAAGATTTTTTTCGTGCCCACAACGATGATAGATCACAGGGGTGGCTCAAACAAAAACCCGCGGTACAAGTACGACCTACCTGTGCATTTAGTTCTGAGTACAACACGCCATCTATTTGCTTTTTTTTTTGTTAGTCCGACCCTTCTAGTAACTTTTTTTGTGTGTGGGCCAGGCTCTTCTGATAAATTGACGAATCCACTGCATCCCACGATTTAAAAAAAATGCGCCCACCCTCTGGTATAGATCAATAGAATAGAACCTCCTAGCTATAAGAGTCTAATACAATAAGCACGGATCATTCCATTGTGGCCCGCATTCTCATCCTTCATGACTATACCAAAGGCGAATCAATTCTTAGGTCTTTGAGGGCTCTTCGGAGAGGCCTTCAAAGATAAATAATGGGCCATAGGGAGAGACCAATCTCTGCCCTTAGGTATATAAGTAACAATCTCTGACCATAGGTACATTAGTAACAATCTCTGACCATAGGTACATAATAACTAGCTCTGACCAAAGGCTAACAGTAACTATCTCTGACCATGGGTACACAGTAACTATCTCTGACCATAGGTACACAGTAACTATCTCTGACCATAGGTAGGTGTAACTTACAGTAACTAGCTCTGACCTACTTAAGTTGCAGCCTACAGTAATTAGCTCTGACCAAGAGGCACACACTGTAACCAGCTCTGACCATAGGTATATACAGTGACCCCCATTCTGACCAACTTACGTTGTTCATGTCGATGCCGTTGGTGTAGGACCAGGTGTGCTGGAAGGACTCCTGCAGCCGGTTGGCCAAGGTCTTGGGGATGTGGTGGAAGTTGACGAACTCCTTGACGCTCTGCACCTTCTCGTGGTACTCGTCCGACCCCTGGTACACCCGGAGCATGATGGACGAGACGTTACCGAATATGGCGGCACTCAGGAGAGCTGTGGTGGAGGAGATGGAGAGGGAGGGGGGGATAGAGAAAAAAAGATACTCGTCTCAAAAAGTAGAGTCATTGACTTTTGAAATCAATAGATACAAATCGATTTTTTAAAAAATTAAATCAAAAAAAGGTGAAATCATTTTCTGATAAATAATCTTCAATTAGGGGGGGGTGCTGGGGTAGGAGTTGTGATAGATTAGTCATTTAATAACAGATGTGTTTATGAATAAACCGCCATCATTACAGGAAAAAAGTGTTCACTCTTCACTACATTTTGTCATATCTCAAGTTCATGACACACGCACGCAGGCACACACACACAAACATATACATCAGTTACGTGTTTCTAGTATTTCCTTCTACTAAGGACATAACTTATGAAATAATATGTCGATGAGGGTATGGATACATCCATCCTAAATTTATCGCGCGCTTGTAGACAGACGACAGTGCTGCAGACGTCAAGCGACGCAGTGCTGTAGACGTCATGCGACGCAGTGCTGCAGACGACAGGTGACGCAGTGCTGCAGAAGTCATTCGACTCCGACGAGATTTGAACTGGCGACGTTCCGTGACCGCACAGCTTTCTCTCGGCCCGCCCGAGGCAATGATCTCTACCTGGTAGCAGTTGATCCTCTTTTAGGGGAGACCTGGTCGAAAACTTGTCCACCCGTGACTTAAAGCAAGGGGCGAGATCATACTTGTCACGTGTCAAGATGTCAGTAAGGGAGGGGGAAGGGCTAGTAAACAAAAAGTGATCGAAAGTGACAAAATTGTGGTCGACTAGTAGGGGACAGAATAAACACGTCAACATCAATGTTGACTTCCGCTGGGTCACGGTCGGTTGACCCCACACCATGGTCGTGACGAATGTCGGCAAGTGTTAAAAGCAGAGCCGTTCTTAAGTCTTTGGGGGCTCCTAGGACAGAGAGTTTCAGATCTATTATGGGGGGGCCCAAAGAAGATATATAATGGGGACTTTTACCGGAAGGGACCCTCTCTGCCTGGAGGGTGGGGGGAGGATTTGGCCTAGTTTTCATATCAAGTAAAAACGTCCCAGGTTCGAAACAAGTTGTGGTCTAAGTAAATAAATAATTTTTAAAGAGACTTTTAATTAAAAAAAAAAAGATATTTTTTTTTTTTACAAATAAAAAATCTTCCATTGTGAACGAAGACAAAATATCAACTTAATACAGTTGTAAAGATTAACCAATAGTTATCAAAAGCTGCGGACTCATAAAAAATCAAATCCAGACACTCAAGTCGTAAAAAAATTAAGCTTAAAGCAGAGAGTATATCATTGCAGATGACTTGTAACACAGTTTCAAATAGAAATAATGCGACAGACAAACTGTACACAGAAAAAAAAGAGTGTGTCTCTACATGCATTAAGTAATACTCCAAGAGTGGCTCAGTGTGGCTCTTAGAGCCGCTTGCGGAGCTTCGTTGAGTTTTTATACGGCTCCCAATGATGGACATTTTTTTTCTTATTTTCAATTTATTAATTAACTTTTGTTAACCACAACATTGGGTTCAATTGACTATATGGTGAGACCCCTTAAGGTATTTGTTAATTCATAAAATAGCCAGATGGCGCTCTCCTCTCGCGGATCTAACACCGTGTGTCCATGCCCGTAACTGACCAATTAGCAGAGTTCATCTGGAATTGAAACCACACACATTAAAGATTCAGTAGCCGCATTTTGTCTGCTGTTGATCCGAGAGTTAGTAAACAAATAGGATACAAACAAACAAACAGACACACCCAGCTACACACCCAGCTACACACTTCTCTTGACGGTCAGGATCAATAACTCTAAAGCTCTGTCTATCTCCATTCATCGGTACCCAGGGTTGTAAATAACATGAGAATACCCCGGGACCCGGGCGATGTGATACGGCCATAAAAACCGGGAATGGACTGTAATGATGGATGGGGTGGGTGTGTGTTTGGGGTGGGGGTGGGAGGGATTTGGAGAGAGAGAGGATATTGAAATAAGTCCAGGACGATTCGACCATCAAGTCCAATTTGTACCGCCAGGATTGTCTTGGTCTACTGTTTTACAATCCTGGACATAAACAAGGAGACACAAATGTACTGGTTTCACGTTAACTCAGTGACTGAAATTATTACTGTACTTTTAACAAAAGGAGGTCGCCGCGCATTCTGTTCGATTAAAATTCTCGTGTTTCCTTTCAATGTTGTTTTTTTTTTAACCAAGTCCCTGAAAGGATGAAATGTTTATATCTTAGATCCTATAAACCAAGTATTGAAACAGTTTCGTTCATCCAACACTATTCTTCTTCCTCTTCTTCCTCCTTTGGCTCTACAGCCCATTTAGGGTCCCCTGGCCTGCCAATACCCACACTATAGCCGATAGTACAATGGCCGTGGAGGCCCCGCGGGTGACTGGGGCTAGTCGCGAGTAGAACCTGTGACATACAGTATGCAAGGGCCCACGAAGCCGTCGCCATACCAATGTTAACATACTATCTGTTTCTTGTCCACATCTCATATGCCAGCTATCTGTCTATTTTCCAGTAACACCATGGCTCAATCAAAATTCTATTTACAGTAACACAACATGCCCGAAAATGTACCGGACCAATACATTAAAAAAAAAATTTGTGTGGTCAGAAAAATCACAAGAAAGACCTCAATAACAACATAAAACCAAAACATGATGAATCTCGTGGCGTGCGTGAATCAATTATACCTATCGCCATCTTTTGGTGAGGAACCGGAACTTGAACCCATTCAACGGCACCGCCCACTGACAGACAGGGCGCAGTGAGGCAGGCGGGTTTTTTTTTTTGTTTTTGTGTAAAGAGTTGAGCTGTGACATGAAATATCTCTGATATCAACACATGATCGAGCCATATTGTCTACCTGATATCATTTATAATAACGGATAGAAGAGCCGTAGTTTAGCTATTGTGGCGCCCGTTGAGAGTCACATTTTTTTGTGCCGCGGTCCTTCCAACCAACACACCTTTAATTAAACGGGGGAGGGGGGGGGGAGAGAAGGGGATGTGAGCGCATGCGCAAACCCGTTTTTTTCGTCTACAAATGTCCCGACATCCTAACTAGTTGATTCTGTCGAAACAAAAAAAAGTTTACGCTCTGCATTACAGCTATGACTACTCTTTGACCTATACGACCTTTGAACTTTGGGGTTTATTTCTGTCACTGGAAATAACACATTTAACCAACTTCTTTTTTTGAGATAATAAAATTATATGAGAAGGGAGAAAAAACAAAAAAAAAAACGACCCAGCGGCAAACAACTCAGTCTTGGAAGAAAACCAAGACAGACAACCATCTGTACAGTGTAGTAGTGTGCCCGCCACCACCACCCACCTATAAAGTTACCCGGATGAGTTAGAAATAAAAACCAGCCTATGCTGGCGTCTCATTAAATGATGAGAATCTTCCATGGCTTTCATATCGCCACATGAATAAACATAACCTTTCTCCCGGACAGTCCAACCCCCCGCCCTCTTCGTCGTTTACAATCTGGTCCCCCAGGTCTGACCTAATCGTAGGGTAGGGAGTAGGTCATAACAGTAGATAATGAAGTTAAAGACCTGTAGTAGTCTAGAATTTATAAGTCAAATTAAAAAAAAAAAATATATGTATAATAAAAAATAAAAGTTTAGGAAAATGTTAAACTGGGGGGAAAAATGTTGAGCTGGGGGATTAAAGATGTTAAACTGGGGGATTATTGATGTTAAACTGGGGGATTAAAGATGTTAAACTGGGGGATAAAAAATGTTAAACTGGGGGATTAAAGATGTTAAACTGGGGGATTAAAGATGTTAAACTGGGGGATTAAAGATGTTAAACTGGGGGGATTAAAGATGCTAAACTGGGGGGATTAAAGATGTTAAACTGGGGGATTAAAAATGTTGAACTGGGGGATTAAAAATGTCTTGATTGCAAACAAAAAAAGTAAAAAAATACAGAATCTCTCAAAAAATTTTTCTTCAATTATGAACACACACTAATAATTTATACTTATAATACAGAACCAATCCGTCGTTCTCGGGGACCCCTTGGGGACCCTTAGACAAAGGTCCATTCGGGAGTTGGGGGACCCAGACAACGGTAAATTTGAGGGGCACCAGACAGACGTATATTTTTGGGGAGGGAGGGGTGGGGTGGGGGGACATAGGTTGCCAGTAAGACGAGCCGGAACCGTGTCAAGCCATCGTCTCCCCCCCCCCCCCCCCATAAAATGTTTCAGGACGGCAAACCAAGATCCCCATAGACCTACAAGTATCAAGATTAAAATGGAGATGGATTGGCCACTCACCCAGGGAAGCCACCAGAAGACATTAAGAAAATGGCTCTGCAGTGGAATCCTCAAGGCCAGAGAAAGGTTGGCCGCACAAAGACCACGTGGAGAAGTTCTTGGGAACAAGAGATGAAAAGGTTCAACCAAATATGAGGGAACTGAAAAAGGCCTCCCAAAAAATAGAGTGCGCTGGCCTTCCAAAAACAGAGTGCGCTGGAGAGTGATTGAAGAGGCTCTTTGCTCCCAAGGAGTTCAAGAAATTAGGTCACGTCGTAAAACGTTTGTAGGGGCCCTTCCAAACCAGTAATATCCCCCCCTCCTCAAGGGTCAAGGCCCTCTAAAGTTCCGCTTGCGACGCCAGTAGCCATAGTTCATAATATGTGTGTAAACCAGATGTGTCTATTGTAGACGAGATGCATCCGGATGTCGATTGTAGGAAAGAAAGGAAAAATTAAAAAGTTGGCAGACGTCAATGACGGGACAAATACCTCTCAGTGGCATGACACGACACGTGACGGTGTAACAACATGCCCTGGCTAAACTAATATATGTCTGCACGACGGATGTTGAAAACCCAAATAAAAAAAACAACTCTGTCTTTGACAGGTGACGCGTATGTCATACTTAGAGCAGGGAGGTTCAACAGGGAGGGGGGGGGGAGGTTTCAAAGCAAAGGGAAATCACTGTCAGAAGGACGTGAATTGAACAGACTTATTTGCCCTTTGATCTTTTTAATTAGCAACAGATACTGTACTTGTGTCAGTGTGACCTGAATCACGACTAGAAACTGGTATAACCACGTTAGAGATCTTGATGCGAAATTGTAACTCAATCCTATTTCAATAAGTATTATATCTATCTGTATCGAAATTTTATTTTGTTTGGTAATTATGTGTACTGTCAAAGATAGGATATTTTAAAAATAATACATATATGTCTTTCTTTTTTTCTTTTTTTTTAAAAGTTTATCTCTGCAACATATATATTTAACTAAGCCGGTGTTTCTAATCACTTTTTTAGACTTGAAAGTTATTTAAAAAAAACAGTTTGTTTTTTAGTTTTTCATTTTTAAGCTATTATACCCCCTCCCTCCAGATGGCCGATACAACAATACTATACATTTCAACTTCCTGCGACGTGTTCATTCTACTAGATCCAAGAAACTACCAATCAGAGGGTGTTTTTGAAAAGTGTCCTTATTTCACCCCCAACTATAACAGAGAGTACATGGACCATGGAGGCATGACATGAGTTAAAACAAACAACCGAGGATTGAGCTCAGTACGCTCAGAAAATCGACAGTCGAGGGCTCTACTTCTCAGCCCTCCCCCAACCCCCAAAGGTAAACGCGACGGCGACGCATGCGCTCGCTGGGCCTTCACGATTATAACACTATTTAGGGGATTGGGGGGAGGATGATGTTCCTATGGTAACTGACCCATTATATTTCACTCTCTCCGTTCTTGTTCTTGTTAAGCCCCCCCCCCCCAATACTTGTTAATCCGGGAGGGGGGGGGGGTAGGGAGGCTTGCTGCCGTGAAGACGGGCCTGTTGCTACAAAAAATAAAAAAAATACAGATCTTACACCTATCAAGAGTCGAACCAGATGAATACCGTATTCTAGTTCGAATCCCAACAGCTGCTGGCAGCATATCTCTTTTTTTTTTTTGATTTCCCCTTACACAAATGACGCACATCGAGACCAATGCGTCAGAGGCGTAGCTGGGGGGGGGGTTCGGGGGGTACATATGTCCCCGGGCGCAGAGGTTCAGGGGGCGCCAAATGGTATATTGTACATATAATATTATATGGTTTTCGAATGGGGGGGAGGCGCTAAAATGTATTAAAAGTTGCCCTTGCCCCGCCCCCCCTCGCTACGCCTCTGCAATGCGTCCTGTATACTACATTCACAGGGCCTTAAACGTTCAACAGGGAAAGGGCCCAGAATACCAAAAAAAAAACAACGTTGGCCTGCCAGTAGCTCTTTCTCTTTACGCCGCCGCCGCGTAAGCCATGTTGAGGTGGAACGATGTGCTGTAAGAAGAACAATATTTCATACAACTATCCAAAGGTTGTCGCATGAGAGGGTGTGTGTGTGTGTGTGTGTGTGTGTGTGCAGCCCGATAAAGTATCATGGGGCCCCTGGTACCTAAGAGGGGGGGATCCGTCGAGTACTGTACTGTGCTATAATCATGGCCGAGCAGTTGCTCGTTAGGTATGATCCGAGGGCATTTTACATCAGTGTAGATAGTAAGTAGGGTGTAGATTGTCTAAGATAGTTGATGGCAGTCTTTGGAAGGGGAGCGGGCCCAAATTGGTGTAATTGTCTAAGATAGGGGGAGGCAGTCCTTGGAGGGGGCCCAAATTGGTGTACATTGTCTAAGATATCGGGAAGCAGTTCTTGGAGGGGGGTGCCGAAATGGGTGTGGATTGTCTAAGATAGTGGGCGGGCGGTTGTACTTGCTAATCCCAACGTTTTAAACCATATAAAAAAAAATAAGATTTGAGAATTTTAAAAATGTAGACTTTTTTTCTAGCAGAATTGAATAATGATAAAAAAAAATGTCCTGCTTCATAATGAAGGGAAATGGCGGAAGTAATATGGCGACGAAGACCAAAAAAAAAAAAACACATTCATAAATTAGCTTTATTACTTTCCTTTTAGCTAAAGGATGATTTTTTTTAACATCTTTTTGAAAATAATTCGGTTTATTCCGTTTCATACGTCCGTAATTTGAACCGATAGGAAATAATTATAAGGCATGTCCATGTAGACAGATTTCAATATATGTGTCTAGATGAGTGATTTAGGGAGGGAGAGAGAGAGAGACAGACAGATAGATATATAGATAGACAGAAGAGAGAGAGAGAGAGAGAGAGAGAGAGAGAGACATAAAGACATACATATAGACAGAAGAGAGAGAGAGACAGAAAGACATACATATAGACAGAAGAGAGAGAGAGACAGAAAGACATACAGATAGACAGAAGAGAGAGAGAGAGAGAGAGAGAGAGAGAGAGAGAGAGAGAGAGAGACATAAAGACATACATATAGACAGAAGAGAGAGAGAGACAGAAAGACATACATATAGACAGAAGAGAGAGAGAGGCAGAAAGACATACAGATAGACAGAAGAGAGAGAGAGAGAGAGAAAGAGAGAGAGAGAGAGAGAGAAAGACATACAGATAGACAGAAGAAAGAGAGACAGAAAGACATACAGATAGACAGAAGAGAGAAAGAGAGAGAGAGAGAGAGAGAGAGGGATAGAGGGAGGGAGAGAGAGACTGAAAGGCATACAGATAGACAGAAGAGATAGAGAGAGAGAGAGAGAGAGGAGGGAGAGGGGGGAGAGAGAGGGAGGGAGAGAGACAGAAATACATACAGATAGACAGAAGAGAGAGAGAAGGAGAGAGCGAGAGAAAAAGAGAGATAGAGAGAGAGAGAGAGCGAGAGAGAGAGAGAGAAAGGGAGAAAGAAACGTGAACATCAAACTACGTTCTCTCAGCCTGCACAATGACAATGCCACTTGTCACTGTTCTTCCCTGTCAGTGTCATGTGACTATCCCCCCCCCTACACACCCATCCCTTGTCTGTCATTCTCTGCCAGGCCCCTTTGAATTTATACCATGACATATATTCACAAAGCCTCACAATTGAATGAAACCAAAAAATTAAAAAAAAAAGCCAGAAAATCACTGACAGTAAACAGCTCATATGGCAGAATGGGAATCTCAGAGCCACACACGCGGCTCTTTGGTGAATTATGTGCAGCCGGCTCCCAATGTTTCATTTATTTTAATTACAGCGAGTAATGTGGCGCTGTTAAAGTCCTAGATAGGATGAGGTAAAATCTCTTAGATCCTCTAAACCACTAATAGGAAGTTTTTTTTTTAAACGGTGCCCTTCTTTCTTGCCCACACCATGGCTGATAGTGCAATGGCCAAGGAGGCACCACGAGGGATGTGGCGGTAAACTTTCTCCAACACCTAATATATCCATTGGTCCTCACCGGAGATCGAACCAGAGACCCTCAAAACCTCAGCCGAGCGCTTAACCGCATGACCATAACAAAATGACGCATTCGAGTAGTTCGACAGCTTAAACAAACATTTTGCTAAACATGACGTCTTCATGTAGCGCAAACAAGGCAAAACAACATTTACACGCAGCCAGCAGCCAAACGACATCTTCATGACGTTAGCCAAACACCATTATGTCACAGGCGAACTTTGGACAGGTCATCACTATTTTAAAAAAAAATGTTCACTCGGTCAGTACCTTGACCATTGGTCATAACAAATAATCATTACTTAGAAACTTCACTGTGGTCCAGTATTGATTGATTGTTGGCTTGTTTGTCTTACAGAAACCCTTGACTGGTATAAGCACCTTCTATGCTCAACTACGCTCCCACCCCTCTTTTCTTTTTTTTTTTAAAAAAAAGATCAACTAATTGACCGACCCGTCGTGTCCGGCCCGGGTAGACGGTCAGTCTACCCACCAGAAAAAAAAATATATGGGTTCCAGCAAATATTGCCCCGTCTTGAGCTCATGCAATCTCGACTTGGCCATCCGAGGAGTCAAAGGAGTAAATATTTGACCTCCATTCATTCCCTGACCCCCCTGCTCCATTTCCAGGGGAGGTTTTTACCCCGAAGTCTGGAAACTCCAAAGATTTGGTCAAACAGATAAACTCAGCTCCCCCCATTACTCTCCCTCTCTCCCCCTTACACCCCCTCCACCATTACCGGTTCTTAAATTTATCTTGGGATTCGGGATATATCCTGTCAATTCCTAAAGGAGGGTGTGGTGGGTGGTGGGGGGGGGGAT
The DNA here is from genome assembly GCA_021962125.1 of Bulinus truncatus. Lineage (NCBI taxonomy): Eukaryota > Metazoa > Mollusca > Gastropoda > Planorbidae > Bulinus > Bulinus truncatus. The sequence continues at coordinate 2,372,766 of JAGDYQ010000036.1, read as the reverse complement.
GCAGGGCGTTCTTTGGTACGATCGTTGGGAGAGTCTCAGGCTGTAAAATATATGGCCTGGGGAAAATATTTTTACTTGGCTAGTTTGACGTGTGTGTGTGTGTGTGTGTTTGCGTGTGTGTGGAGGGGTGGTGGTGAAATAAAAATGACGGCTGGAATTCCCGCGTTACAGTTTGAAAGTTCAGTTTTAAATGCGAGCGTTTGTGTTTTATTTCAGACAAATGTTCATTTATTTCAGACAAATGTTCATTTATTTTAGACAAATGTTCATTTATTTCAGACAAATGTTCATTTATTTTAGACCAATGTTCATTTATTTCAGACAAATGTTCATTTATTTTAGACAAATGTTCATTTATTTCAGACAAATGTTCATTTATTTTAGACCAATGTTCATTCACTTTTGTTTATTTTGTACTTATTTTACACAGCAAGTAAAAAAAATAATTTCTGTGTTTTTTTTTAAAAGGTCAGATTTCGTCTTAATAAGATGCGCAAGGATGTTTATTTTTAAATACAAAGTTAAAGGGTGAAAGTCTGAATAAATATTCAAATTTGGAAGTTTTTGTCCTGAATTTTTGTCTGCTTGGGGGGGGGGGGTTCTAGGTAACATTAATGATGAATATGGTGACCTCTCTAAAAATGTATACTAAGTCCAGATCAACCCCTTGGTCAGTTTTGTAAGTTCCCACATAAAACCTATGGCTGAACACCCCCACCCCTCCCCCCAACCCAACAACAATATGTAAACAAAAACTTCATCTGAGCAACACATCTTCGTCTGGATACGTCCAATATTTCTAAAGCAGTGCAGCGGAAGTTCATCCGATTGGCCAAGATTAAAAATTTGTTCACGTTCAGTGGGCAAAAAAGAAAGGGGAAAAAAACGAAAATTACACACAGACAAACACAGAAACGCACGCTCACAAGTATAGAAAGAGAAAAATGTAAATAAATAAATATATATATATATATATATATATATATATATATATAAGAACAAAAGCTAGAATCTATTATACTGCGAAACAAATTTTAGAAGTATAATATGGATAACCCAATGTAAGAAACAAGATGGAAACGGGTTTTTTTTTTTACAATTCTATCAGACGAATGAAGGTGATCACAAATTATGTACAAAAACCAACGATTGTACAATAATCCCGAAGTCTTTCACCATTTTCTGACAAATGACCCTAAAAAAGAAACAAACGAATCGTACGAAATTCCTGAAGTGTCAAAACGTATCTGACAAACGACCTCATTTCAGGAGAAGTCCCGATGTAATATTTCATGACCCATGATTGGCTGATCACAAATACTATGATATCGCTTTAGTGACACACACACACTAGCATGGACAAACTCAGGTCCGGTGGGACGGGGAGGGTTGGGGAAATGGTACAGCAAGTACATAAGCATGTTACAGTTCATCCAAAGCACATTACAGTTTATCCAAAACACGTTGCAGTTTATCCAAAACATGTTACTGTTTAATCAATGTTTAATTTTTAAAAGATATTTATATTGTCATCAATTAACAGTACAAAGGTACAGACATGAATATTGTCCACAATATTTTTGGAAAATGAGTGATCTCCTCAGATCCTTGAATGCCAGGGGCAAACGCCTCGGGAGATGTGTTTTTTTTTGTATACACATACAGATAATTAGCTAAATGAATTAATTTCAATCAGTGATTTTTTGTAAATACAAATAAATTGTGTTTATAGCCATGTGTCGTGTGCTGTTTATAGCCTCGTGTTGTGTGCCGCTTATAGCCCTGTGTCGTGTGCTGTTTATAGCCTAGTGTTGTATGGGGGTGCACACATATATAAAAAAAAAAGCCTTCTTTGTACAAAAATTAGATATCGTCGGCCCTGGACGTACTTGCACATTTTGTTTATTAAAATACGGTGTGCCGTCCTCTCCCAGTGAACCCAGATATTCTATTCTTTGCCTCGGGGGTGGGGGGGGGGTGGGAAGGGGGCGAAGGGAGGGCTTCAGTCAACTATGACCATCGTCCTGTTGTGCGTGCGTGTGTGTGTGATGTGAGTTACTTTTTGATGTGATTACTTTTCTTTTTTGAATTATACGTAAACGATTTTTCGTGGAAATATAAACAAACAAAAAAAAAAAAAAATAAATACGTAGTTGCACACGAGTTTTGATTGTTTTAAGAAATGAACATGAACTTCATTAAACGAACTATAATTTCATCAAGTCAGTGTACCATTGTTAAGTAAAGCCACTTTTAACCGTACATCGGTGTGTGTGTGTGTGTGAGGGGGTGTGTGTGTGAGGGGGTGTGTGTGGAATACTAGAACATTCACACAAATACTCACACATTCGATTATATTAACGCCTTTGGTCACTCACTCCACCCTCCCCTCCCCCGTCCCACCATCATATATCCCCCCACCCCCTTTTTCTCGTTACCCCCCCCCCCCACTTTCAAGCCCCTTCCTGAAAAGAAAAATCTCCTCCATTCCCCAGGACGCACAACGTGGGGGGGGGGGGCAGCTAATAGACATGTTAAACTTCAATATGTTTGATGTTCACGGACCAGATTAGCTCAAGGAAGTCAGGCGGGAACAAAATGGCCGTCAAGGGAAATTACAGAGGAACTGTCAGAACGCCGGGTCAGTATAGATCATGTGGGGGGGGGGGGAGGAGGGAGGGATAGGCCAGGCCATTTTCTCAATCGATTTACACTAAGAAAAAATAATTTTTTTTTTGGCTTTTTTTTTCCCCTTAAATTTTATTTTGGCTTTTTTTTTTCTACAGAAATTTTGGTTTGGCTTTTTTCTGAGTATGTCTATGTTTCTTTTTTTAGCATTTCTATGTTTCTTTTTTATTTTTTTTTTAATATTTCTTCTTTTCTTTCAGAAAGTCTGCTGCTCCATGAACGTAACCCCCCCCCCCCCAAACCACCCGAACGCTGCACCTCATTTCAATGTTACATAAATATAGACTTTCTCTCTTTCAAGTTTTCTCTCTCGCTCTCTCTCTCAATGCGTTCCCTGGATGTCCCCAATTTATTTCACGGGGGCAATGCAATAATTGCGGAAGTCATTGTGTAAGCGGGTAGGCCGTCCTGCCTGTGGGGCGAGATGTTTCAGAGGCGGAAACTATAGTAAAAATACAGGGGGGGGGGGAAGGGGGTTCAATAGACTATGTGGTTGGGGGGGGGGAGAGAGGGAGGGGCAGAATACTTTTGAAATAAGTGAATGCTATTTTTTTTTTAAGATGTGGCCAAATGACAGAAGCGAAATGTGGACCAATGGTCAATAAAGCTTGGCAAAAATAAGTTAAATGGCCGTTTTGGGATGAGATAGTTCGCGGCGCTGGCTCTTTTTACAGATGTTGTCTGTGACCTTTTCATTCAACACGCCATCACTGTTTGGGGTGGGGGGTCGTCATAAGTTACAGGACGGGGTGCCGAAAGAGCGCTTTTAAATGTTTTAGTTATTTCCAAATTAGGAGGAGGGCGCCGAAGAATTTAGCTCGCACAGGGCGCCACAATAGCTTGCTACGGCTCTGGATGGAAAAACAACTATCAGAGGCGGATTCCCATTGAAGCCCGGGGGCGCCGAAGCTCAAAAAAAAAAGTAAACCAAAATCATTTGTAAAATATACGTGTCAATTTGAGTTTTGTAAGGGGGAGGGGGTGCTTGCTAGTTGGGAACATACCCAGAGCGCCCGCCTTTCAATCCGCATATGAAGACACTAAGATATATATATATATATATATTATATAATAGCGGTGTGGGTTCTGCGTTAAATGGAAAGTAAATAATTAATACAACAGCATTCCAGTTTAAAATCGTCAAACGTAAACAATAGTGATAAAAATTATGAGAAAATCGGATCTGCCCGAAACCAAAAATAACCTAAGGGGATATAACTCTATGCAAAGGTTTTGCAGGGTACAGCTAGTAATATATATACATATATATAGTAAGAACGTAAGTACATACAGCCCAGCATCATGGCGAATATCGAGAAGATCTTCTCCATGTTTGTGTTCGGGGCGATGTTGCCGAAGCCTATACTGGTCAAGCTGGTAAAGGTGAAGTACAGGGCAGTGATGTACTTGGACTTGATGGTCGGGCCGGACATGGAGTCGTTGGGGTAGAAGTACATCTCGGTCTGATTGGCCAGCGTGTCCAGCCAACTGCAACAACAACAACAACAACAAAAATAAACCAGCACAAGGATGAAATGAGAGATGCATTTCAACTAATTTGAGACACGTTTATAAACAAGTACACACACGGCGTAACGAGCCATAGTGTAGCGGCCATAGCTGGTGGTGGTGGGGAGGAATTAAGATGTCCACTCCAGGCTATGAGCCCCAATGGTGGGGGGTGAGGGGGGGCGTCTAGCGAGATAAAAGCAATTTGACACCTATATCGCCAACAGTTTACGTTATAATCATTATGTACTGTACGACGCTTATGTACGTGCGGTTGGTGTTCCAGTTTTTTTTAAGCCAGGCGAAGCCAAAAAAATTATAAATAAATAGATAATCGATCGATAATCAATAAATACGATCAAACAACCTCTCACCTGATGGGGGCGTGGAGCTGGGGGCGTTCCATTGTGGCGATGGCGTAAAATATGCAGGCCAGCCAGTGTCCGATCAGGGTGAAGGTCACCATGAGCAGGAGCAGCACGGCCGAGCCGTACTCGGCGAACGCCTCGATCCGGCGAATGACACGGAGCAGCCGGAGCAGGCGAGCAGTCTTCAGGACCCCGGTGACGGTCATGGTCTGAAAGAGAGCACAGTGGTGGAGTGTGAGAGAAAAAAGGGAAACGATAATAGGGGGTGGGCGTGGTAGCTTACTGTAACTAGGCGTGGTCGCTTACTGTAACTAGGCGTGGTCATGAGCAACACAGGCGTGGACATTGAATATATATATGTATATATCAGTATATATATATATATGTGTATATGTATATATATATATATATAACACAAAAAAGAGCTATACACGAAGCAGTGGATATATCGCAGTAAACGAGCGTGGAGACGACAATCACTTGATTACATGACACATGACATTCGATTACATGGCACTATAACATTTGTTTACATAGCACATGACATCTGATTACGCTGACAAAAAGTTGCGCGGCGCACGCCATTTGATTACACAACGCCTGGCATCTGATTACGTGACACGTGACATCGGGTTAGATGGCACGCGTCATTTTGATTACACAACATAATGCGGTTGAGCACATGAACATGACATTTGATTACAAGACACATGGCGTTTTGATTACAAGAACATGGCATTTGATTACATGACATTTGATTGCAAGACACACGTGACATCGACCCATTAAGATCGGTACATGTCATATGCAGGTGAACGCACCACACAGTAACGGCCTATTGCACAGACAATTATGTAAATACACAAATGTAGACTGGACACTGGTTTCAGAGAAATTCCTGGAAACAAATTACTTTACAGGGAAATGTATTTAAATGCTAGCACACACAAAACACTGTATAGTGTTCAATATTATATATATATATATATATATATAGATATATAGATAGATAGATAGATAGATACAGTGGATTCCGCTTAATTGGGACACATCGGAACCGAGGCTTTTTGTCCCCATTAAGCGGCTGTCACAATTAAACATTCAAATTTACTATTTGGTTTCTTTGCGATTTGTCCCAAATAAGCGGCTGTCCCAATTAAGCGGTGTCCCAATTAAGCGGAATCCACTTTACAGTATATATATATATATATATATATATATATATATATATATATAAACAATAAAAACATATATTAACGATGTTGATTTTAATCTTTTAAGTCCAATAGTACAAGCGAATCAGGGCGTGACCTATGCTAGTAGCCGGACATTGGCCAGGCGAAGAAGATGTTGTAGTTTAGCCCACTGACTAGCAGTTTAACGGCAAAAAAGTGAGATACAGCGAAAAAGCAAAAAACAATGAAATACAATTTTATAACGCCACCTTTACAACAACTGTTCATAAAAATTGAAACTAGTGCAAAGAGGGCATTGGGGATACTTTGTAACGAAAAGTTGGATATAACGAGACGTCATCATCGTCTGCTTTTGACCTCCACGGTTCCAGGACTGCGCGCGTGTGTTTTGTAATGCAGGATTCGAACAAAAAAAAGTATTGTCCACTTTTTCCCCCTCACACTGTTTCCAAAAATGCAGGGGCGTATCTTGACAAACGCCCTTGCATTTTGGGGTGATCAGAAATTGGGGGGGGGGGGGGTAGGCGGGTTTAACACGACATGTCAAGTTAAACTCCTGACTGACATCTTAAAACAGGCGTTAAATTTGGAGGGTTGTTTTCAACACGCTAATTGAATTTGTTTCGTCAGCGGTTTTTCAATTTTATTTCTTTTTTGTGTGTGGGTTCTTTTCTCTCCATCGTCGGTTCCCTCCCTCCCTCCCACTTCGTCCATGTCCGCCGCGATCTGAAATTTAATTTGTCACAAAAATGTGTCAGGTCTAAATGAGCCCGGGTTTGTTAAAGATGTATCGGGCTGAGCTGTCATGTTAACACGGTATTTATGTGTCGGGTTGAGCTGTCATGTTAACACGGTATTTATGTGTCGGGCTGAGCTGTCATGTTAACACGGTATTTATGTATCGGGTTGGCCTGTCATGTTAACACGGTATTTATGTGTCGGGTTGAGCTGTCATCTTAACACGGTATTTATGTATCGGGTTGACCTGTCATGTTAACACGGTATTTATGTGTCGGGTTGAGCTGTCATGTTAACACGGTATTTATGTGTCGGGCTGAGCTGTCATGTTAACACAGTATTTATGTATCGGGTTGACCTGTCATGTTAACACGGTATTTATGTGTCGGGTTGAGCTGTCATGTTAACACGGTATTTATGTGTCGGGTTGACCTGTCATGTTAACACGGTATTTATGTGTCGGGTTGAGCTGTCATGTTAACACGGTATTTATGTGTCGGGCTGAGCTGTCATGTTAACACGGTATTTATGTATCGGGTTGACCTGTCATGTTAACACGGTATTTATGTGTCGGGCTGAGCTGTCATGTTAACACGGTATTTATGTATCGGGCTGACCTGTCATGTTAACACGGTATTTATGTGTCGGGTTGAGCTGTCATGTTAACACGGTATTTATGTATCGGGTTGACCTGTCATGTTAACACGGTATTTATGTGTCGGGCTGAGCTGCCATGTTAACACGGTATTTATGTATCGGGTTGACCTGTCATGTTAACACGGTATTTATGTGTCGGGCTGAGCTGTCATGTTAACACGGTATTTATGTGTCGGGTTGAGCTGTCATGTTAACACGGTATTTATGTGTCGGGCTGAGCTGTCATGTTAACACGGTATTTGTGTATCGGGTTGACCTGTCATGTTAACACGGTATTTATGTGTCGGGTTGAGCTGTCATGTTAACACGGTATTTATGTATCGGGTTGAGGTGTCATGTTAACACGGTATTTATGTATCTGGCTGAGCTGTCATGTTAACACGGTATTTATGTGTCGGGCTGAGCTGTCATGTTAACACGGTATTTATGTATCGGGTTGGCCTGTCATGTTAACACGGTATTTATGTGTCGGGTTGACCTTTCATGTTAACACGGTATTTATGTGTCGGGTTGAGCTGTCATGTTAACACGGTATTTATGTATCGGGTTGACCTGTCATGTTAACACGGTATTTATGTGTCGGGTTGAGCTGTCATGTTAACACGGCATTTATGTATCGGGTTGAGCTGTCATGTTAACACGGTATTTATGTGTCGGGTTGACCTTTCATGTTAACACGGTATTTATGTGTCGGGCTGAGCTGTCATGTTAACACGGTATTTATGTATCGGGTTGAGGTGTCATGTTAACACGGTATTTATGTATCGGGTTGAGCTGTCATGTTAACACGGTATTTATGTATCGGGCTGAGCTGTCATGTTAACACGGTATTTATGTATCGGGTTGAGCTGTCAAGTTAACACGGTATTTATGTGTCGGACTGAGCTGTCATGTTAACACGGTATTTATGTATCGGGTTGAGCTGTCATGTTAACACGGTATTTACGTATCGGGTTGAGCTGTAATGTTAACACGGTATTTATGTATCGGGTTGAGCTGTAATGTTAACACGGTATTTATGTATCGGGTTGAGCTGTCATGTTAACACGGTATTTATGTATCGGGTTGAGCTGTAAAGTTAACACGGTATTTATGTATCGGGTTGAGCTGTCATGTTAACACGGTATTTTTATTTATGTGTCGGGTTGAGCTGTCAAGTTAACACGGTATTTATGTATTGGGTTGAGCTATGATGTTAACATAAGTATTTATGTATCGGGCTGAGCTGTCATGTTTACACGGTATTTATGTGTTGGGTTGAGCTGTCATGCTAACACGGTATTTTAACAACCCTGACAAATCTGTCACACCGCTTGTTTTAATTTAAAAAAAATAAATTTGTGTCACACAGGTGTGAATACTGTAAAAAGATTTTTTACAAAACAACCCCACAAACATCGCATAGCGTTCAATTTAAACTGTTGCCGTACTGAGCGAGCGCTAAGACCCATGTTCAATCTAATGGTCCAACGAATGCGACCAGCGAAGACCATTAGGTGTGAGCAGATATGTTCCAAGTATTGACACTGCAAGTACAAGTACGAGTACAGGTACACAAGGTCTAAGGTGCGACCATGCAAGTAGTCCTACAAGTACGCTTATAGGTACACATTGTGCATGCACGAGAACAAGTACAGACGTTTTTTTTTAAAAATTGCAAGTAATTGCAATTACAAGCATAAATCCACAAGTACGAGTACAAGTACTCCAAAATTATGCTCGAGTAGTTCAGGTACTTGGTAACGCAAGTACAAAGTACCCTGTCTCTGCCTGCAAGCAAAAATTAAAATGATAAGGTGTTAAAATATGTGCACGCAGACAAACGGTCGCTGCCTTACTAAATAAAAAAAAATGTGTGCGCGCATGTGCACACTCACTCACTATCTATCTATCTATCTATCTATCTATCTATCTATCTATCTATCTATCTATCTATCTATCTATCTATCTATCTATCTATCTATCTATCTATCTATCTATCTATCTATCTATCTATCTATCTATCTATCTATCTATCTATCTATCTATCTATCATCTATCTATCTATCTATCTATCTATCTATCTATCTATCTATCTATCTATCTATCTATCTATCTATCTATCTATCTATCTATCTATCTATCTATCTATCTATCTATCTATCTATCTATCTATCTATCTATCTATCTATCTATCTATCTATCTATCTATCTATCTATCTATCTATCTATCTATCTATCTATCTATCTATCTATCTATCTATCTATCTATCTATCTATCTATCTATCTATCTATCTATCTATCTATCTAATCTAATCTATTTATCTATCTATCTATCTATCTATCTATCTATCTATCTAATCTATCTATCTATCTATCTATCTATCTATCTATCTATCTATCTATCTATCTATCTAATCTAATCTACATTAATCTAATCTAATCTACACTAATCTAATCTAATCTACACTAATCTAATCTATCTCTGTCTGTAGATTGTGTTCCAAAAAGCCTACTTAATTATTATTATTTTTTTAATTTTCCGGTTTAAATTTATTATCATTATTAATGGATTTCTTCTTATTTTCCCTAGTAAATAAAATTCACCCATCTATAAATAAGTTCAGTCCACTATGCCGGTATATTGGCACAGGGTTCATCGAGTCCAGTATCGACCACACCCGATGCATGATCTGATCGGTATAACTCTATCGACGTTAACATATATATATTTTTTCCTCCCCTTGAAAAAGTCAACAACAAGTTAAAATGAAATTTAAACTCTCTAACCCCTTTGCCATTGTTGTCTGTACAATGTCGTATCGAACGATAATAAAAAAAAAGGAAAACAAAATGGAGACAGCCCTTACAGTTAACTCCCCCCGGAACAACAGCGGTCTCTTTTAAACATCACACGTCACTTGGCTGTTAAAATCAACTCCCCGGGACAAAAAAAAAAGCACCACTTTGACCGACCCCCCCTCCCCCAGTGCTTTACTTGACCTCTCGCCCAACCCCATTCTTAAGTTATAAAATAAAGGACGGAAAGGGGTGGGGGGGAACCAAATTATATTAAAAATAGATGGATTTGAAATAATTGATTTCAAACACGGTGCTATTGATTAATATCAGGTGGAAGAAAACCCAAAACAAAATGTAAACATTAAAGGACAATATGGCAGCAGAGCTAAACAAAATAAAAAAAAACTGATTGCTTAGCTCGTTGAACGCTCGACTTTCCCCTTATAGCCCCACTCAGGGGCGTAACGGATTTAGTGCCCCCGCCCCCCAAAGGCGTACTCTGGTAATGTTCACTAGTTTCAATGTCCAAAAATTTATTTTTTTTTTTTACTAAAATACGACTTATACCGAGCTAGGCTGGAGGCGAGATAATTACACATGGGCCCCCTCCTCTCTCCAGGCCCGGCCCATTCGGTTGGACGGACGAGATTCCTACCCAGACTGTTACTCAGAAAACATACTGGATAATCAAAAAAAAAAAAAAGAAAAAGCTTAAATGATAAGTCATGTGCTGTGTAATCAAATGTCATGTGCTGTGTAATCAAATGTCATGTGTCATGTAATCAAATGGTTGTGGTCTCCACGCTCATTTACTGCAATATATATATATATATATATATATATATATATATATATATATATATATATATATTATAATAGTAAGTCCAGTCTACTGATCAGTGTCATATTTTGAATCGAAGTAATTTTTTTGCCAAAATATCAGTGTCACATCTGAGTCGTCCGTCGTGAACAGTGCCCTTGTCTCTGTGCCACTCAACCACTTAGGTCGGTGGGTCTGTGTGTGTGTGTGTGACACCACCTTGCCGTGCACAGGAATACTAAATAAAAGAAAAAAAAATAATGGCAGCTGACACTTTCTTCGGGTTTTAAGACGCTTTTTTATTTTTTCTCAATTCTTTTTTACGACTCACCCCCCCCTTCCCCAGATTTCAAAGATATTTTTTTTTCTTTTCTTCAATTCTTCGATTACTTTCGTGTCACGCAACATTGAAGAATCTAAAGATTTTTTTTTCAGGGTGTAATTTTTATAATTTTATAGGTCGGTGGTTTATATATATAGGTCAGTGTTGTTCAGTGTAGTTGGCTTGAGTCTGACGAATAGCACCACAAGGCGGGTGAAAAAGACTTAAGTTTTATTTCAGTTTATCTGAGGTTTTTGCTCAATCAAGAAGAAATTCATTGCGATGTAATCTTTTTCAAGTAAGCTGTAAAATTACTTTTGGTTGAAATTTCATTTCGTTCAAAAGCTTATGACAAGAGTAAAGTTGTATTCCGAAACTGTCACAATTTCCCCCCCCCCCCCTTTTCATCCCCCGTTATTAGTGGTATTATTATTATTATTCTCAATCAGGACCGACATGAAGTTAGATTGAATCGATTGCACACAAGAAACTGACGCCATCTTTGTGTCAACAAAGGCCAGTAAAGAGAGCACATACACACTCATGTGATACATAAATGAAATGCTCTGTTACCGCAAAGACAATTGGTCTTAGTTACCCATGCAGAAAGCACGACTCGACCAAATCTATGCATGCGTGCGCGGTTGTATAAAAACGGGGGTGGGGGGTGCAGAACCAGGCCCGTAGCGTGCGGAGGGCCAGTGGCGCGGTCCCCCCCCCCCCGCGTTTTGTCTGCCCCCCCACCCCTCTGCTTGTTTGCTCTACTTAGTAAAATTTATTTCCTGCCCCCTCCCTGCTATTGCCTGGCCCCTACTGTAGAATGCCTGCCATCTGCTGTAGAATTTTCAAGCTACGGGGCTGGGCAGAACCACTAACATTTTTTTGTACCCGGTGCCCAGTAATACAGTTGAAGACCCGTCGCCTGACGCGAAGGTTACTGACGTCAGGTGTACGTACATAACCAATGACTGAATTTCAAGCAAAGAGCATTTGTAACCATGTCGCTGTATAATGCAGCATAGGACATATCACATAACCATGTCGCTGTATAATGCAGCATAGGACATATCACATAACCATGTCGCTGTATAATGCAGCATAGGACATATCACATAACCATGTCGCTGTATAATGCAGCATAGGACATATCACATAACCATGTCGCTGTATAATGCAGCATAGGACATATCACATAACCATGTCGCTGTATAATGCAGCATAGGACATATCACATAACCATGTCGCTGTATAATGCAGCATAGGACATATCACATAACCATGTCGCTGTATAATGCAGCATAGGACATATCACATAACCATGTCGCTGTATAATGCAGCATAGGACATATCACATAACCATGTCGCTGTATAATGCAGCATAGGACATATCACATAACCATGTCGCTGTATAATGCAGCATAGGACATATCACATAAACATGCAGGACATCTCGCTGCACGACTACAACAATGACAGCCGCAGTCCGGTTTGACAGGCGGCAAGGAAATGCCCCAACAAGCCCCCCCCCCCCCGACCCCAGTAGGAAGGTCTCAGGTATCTCCCAATCGGCTTATTCTATTTTTTTATTTTATTGCTTTTTTTTTATATTTATTGTTTTTTTTTTAAAGCACGTGTTACTGATGCTCAACAAGGACATGACACCATGACATGACACCATGACATGAAAGATAGGATGAAATACTTGAGAGAAATCATATCATGACTGTAGGGGTGAAAGGAGGAGGGGGGGAAGGGGGAATGAGGAGAACATGGCACAAAGAATGTTACATGACTATTTGTTCTTGCTGCGTGTCTGTCTGTCTGTCTGTCTGTCTGTCTGTCTGTCTGTCTATCTATCTATCTATCTATCTATCTATCTATCTATCTATCTATCTATCTATCTATCTGCATGTCAGTGTATCTGTATGTCTGCCCGTCCGTCTGTCTGCATGTCTGAATGCCAGGAATGCAAAAGTAGAACCGCAGTATTAAGCTGTATACCATATTTTTTTTTCGTTTCCATTTATATTACATTTTAACAGATTTCACCCATCTACAAAAAAAAATAAATAAATAAATACAGTATCGAAAAATCAATAGCCATAGCTGTCCTGCGTCAACCCAATTATCTATCAATTTATCTGTCTATCTATTTATCAACAAAGTTCCAGTGTCCTTGAAATAGATGCTATATAACCACCACCTCATTAGACTGTCCCATGAAACACAGGACTTGTCTACGCACGTGTTGCTAATCATTTAATTGAATTTCATACACTGCAGACGACATTAAATTCTGCAGACGACATTAAATTCTGCAGACGTTTTTCATGGATTTCCCGCCTCATCCATAATAACAATGTAAGAGTCTAAAAATAAATATACCCCTAACCGAAAAAAAAAGGTATGGAACATCAAATCGTCATAATTTAACAAAAGTGCTTTTATAAAAGCAAACAATATCCGTTCAGTTTATGCACTTTAGGAATTCATAAAATAAGTTCCTTTTATGTGCAAGTTAACAAGGGTTACACAATGTAGGCAGTACATAAATAAAACAGGAAGCGGTGATATTATTGTCTTTTATATTTTCTGTGTGACATAATCGTAGGCTTCAAGTATAATATATATAAAAGCGATTTCGACTCTGCGTTAAATCGAAAGTAAAGAATTAATACAACAGTATACCAGTTTAAAATACAACAATGAAAAAATCGGATCTGCCCGAAACCAAAAAAAAAAATAACAGAGCCTACCGATCAAGCCTAAGGGGATATAACTCAAAGCAAAGGTTTCGCAGGGTTTCGCTAGTGAAACAGATATAGCATATGAAACAAGCTCTCTACTAAGACAATAACATTAAAAAACAGCAAAAAAAAAAAACCAACCAAAAACCTAGATTGGAACACTGACCTATATAACTATAACGCAGTGGGATGAACATGATATAGGCAGACGTGGGGACAATCTGTGTTTTTATTTTCTTGAACTAAGAGAAAACTAATGTTGTTATTTTTTGTGTGTGGCATCTACGGTTTCTTAAAATACCTTGACGCCATTTTTTTTTGTTACAGGTTGAGGATATTGACGGCTAGAAAGTAATTATTGCAAGTTTTTTTTTGTTGTGTGAGTACGCGCACGCGCCTGTGTATGTTTTTGTATCTATTTGTATGTACGCTCCAGCAAAAAAAATGTCAGAATATCATATCGATGCAGGGGCAGACAAGCTCGATGTGTGTGTGTGTGTGTGTGTGTGTGTGTGCGTTAGTGTGTGTATGATAAGCAGACGATCATTCATTTCACAGTCGAGCGATGAAGAGGTGGGAGGTGTAGAGGAGTGAGACAAATAGGGAGAGAAAGAAAGGAAGAGATAAAGGGGAGGGAGAAAGGCGGAGAGAGAGAGAGAGAGAGAGAGGGAAGAGAGCGGAATAGAGGTGGAAGAGAAGGGGAGGAAGAGAAAGTGGGGGAGAGGAAGAGAGATATTGGGTAGAAAGACAGGAGGGGAGAGGGGGGGAGAAAGAGACGACTTCAAAAAGTTTGAGAATCGCTGCCTCAATCTACAGAAGTGAGCAGGGCCGTAGATGGCGTGGCCTGTGGAAGTTGATATGTATTGGCGCCCTCATTCGTATCTAAAAAAAAACCCACAGGGGGGCCCAGTGTGGTCGCACCACCAGCAAAACGCCTCTCTGTGGTCGCACCACCAGCAAAACGCCTCTGTGTGGTCGCACCACCAGCAAAACGCCGCTGTGTGGTCGCACCACCAGCAAAACCCCGCTGTTTTGGTCGCACCACCAGCAAAACGCTTCTGTGTGGTCGCACCACCAGCAAAACGCCGCTGTGTGGTCGCACCACCAGCAAAACGCCGCTGTGTGGTCGCACCACCAGCAAAACGCCGCTGTGTGGTCGCACCACCAGCAAAACGCCACTGTGTGGTCGCACCACCAGCAAAACGCCGCTGTGTGGTCGCACCACCAGCAAAACTCTTCTGTGTGGTCGCACCACCAGCAAAACGCTGCTGTGTGGTCGCACCACCAGCGAAACGCCTCTCTGTGTGTGTAAGATGCTTACATTGAAAGAGGCGAGTGCAATAGGTGCAAAGACATGGTGCACGGAGGTGAGCCAGAGGAGCACTGAGCGGAGACTTAAGTCATCAATACATGTCCGTGTTTAGAAGAAATAATATATGGGGCCCTTAATACATGCGATAAGCATACAGAGGTCAATCAGACATGAGACGGTTTAAAAATAGGTGGTGGTGGAGGTGGTCAGTGATACGTGGACATCAGTCACGTTTGTTCAGAATACAATGAGTTTACAATGAGTGAAGTGGTCAACGGGACATGAGCAATACAAAGTGTTCCAAGCATATATAGTGGTCAGTTGTACATGGACATTATACAGTGTTCCAAGCATATAGAGTGGTCAGTGGTACATGGGCATTATAGAGTGTTCCAAGCATATATAGTGGTCAGATGAACATGGGCATTATAGAGTATTCCAAGAATATATAGTTGTCAGAAATACAAGAACATTATAGAGTGTTCCAAAAATATATAGTGGTCAGTAATACAAGGACATTATAGAGTGTTTCAAACATATATAGTGGTCAGTAGGAATGGACATTATAGTTTTTCAAGCATATATAGTGGTCAAGGAATACAATGACATTATATAGTGTTCCAAGCATATATAGTGGTCAGTAGTACATGGACATTACAGAGAGTTTTAGGCATATATAGTGGTCAGCAGTATGTACGATAATACAGACCGTTGTGAAGCTACATAGTACACGACAAGCTATAGAAGAAATATAGTGGTCAGTAGTACATGAACATTATAGAGTTTTAGGCATATATAGTGGTCAGTAATACATGGGCATTATAGAGTGTTTTAGGCATATATAGTGGTCAGTAATACAAGGGCATTACAGAGTGCCCCGAGCATTTATTGTGGACATTGCATCACTGACATAACGAAGTGGTCTCGACACACACACATACACAAACACTGACGCAGGCACACACAAACACTGACGCAGGCACACAAAAAATACACACAAAAAAAACACCAGTCAGCTATGACTGTATTGGTACATAATAATAAGTGTTACGAACACGAATCATCTTATGGTCACTACTCTAAATGCTCACAACATGGTCAGTACTGACCAGCCAGCTGACCGTTACATCCCACAACAAACAGACAAACCTTATACTCCTTTATAAGTCAACAACCATCGGCCATTTGAAATAAAAAAGAATATAAAAAGATTTAAAAAAAAAAGGAATTAATGACATCGTTTTATAACTTTGACTTAGATGGTAAAAAATGTTATTCCTACAAAACTTTAAATAACAAAACAAAAATCCAGTCCGTCATTTTAACTTATGACGTTTAAGATCAGCTTGTGAAATTTTAATATTTGTCAATACGAATCATAAATTTCAAAGTTAAACTTACAATTTTAAGAAATAGAAAAAAAAAGGATGAGATCAATAACCAAATATTTGAGACTGAATTAATTTTTCCCGATTATATTTTTAACTATTTTTTTTAAAGATATTAACTTTATTATTATTATTTTTACATAAAGATATAAATAACACTAATAATACAATTGTTACTGTTATGTTCATTCAGTTCTTACAGTTGTCTTCACAGATTACTTTATCGATAACTTCAGAATGTAATGCAACGGTATATAATTGGAAATGTAGTGCGCTCGTATCTATGAATGTAGTGGCCTCGTGTCTATGAATGTAGTGCGCTCGTGTCTATGAATGTAGTGCGCTCGTGTCTATGAATGTAGTGCGCTCGTGTCTATGAATGTAGTGCGCTCGTGTCTATGAATGTAGTGCGCTCGTGTCTATGAATGTAGTGCGCTCGTGTCTATGAATGTAGTGCGCTCGTGTCTATGAATGTAGTGCGCTCGTGTCTATGAATGCAGTGCCCTCGTGTCTATGAATGTAGTGCGCTCGTGTCTATGAATGTAGTGCGTTGTAGCCTAATACTATTATAGATACAGACACGTCAACACACACATATATATGGACGTACCTCAATATGAAGCTGACGGAATTAAAAAAAATAAACATAAATAAATAAAAAAAAACCAAAACATAAAGAAATAAAAAAACCCAGAAAAGTAAAAAAAAAAACATAAAATAAACATAAAAAACAATAATTCAAACATTGAGTGATGTAAATACAAAAAAAAAAATGAAATTAAACATAGATAAATTTAAAAATTAAATAGCACGAGAAAACATAAAGATAAATAAATCAATCTAACTACGATAAAAAAATATATAGACACTTATGACGTGTACAAAAATAAAAAAAAATGGCATTCATTGTTTATCGAGCATCTCCTGATACTGAAATCGTCGAAGTAGGTTAGTTATTCCGAAAGTCATCCCAGACTGATATTTTTAATCAGCAGTCTATCACTCGGTTTATTAATACGATATTTAAACGGGGCGACGTTGTCTTCAGACTTCATTGTTGTTGTTGTTGTTGTTATTATTACATCCATGTCGGAAGCGCATCTACTTTTTTTGTTGTTAATACAAACTGTTATTGCACATCGATATTTAGGTGCTACAACGACTGGAAAGCCAATAACAACAATGGCGGCATTAATTTTAGTCACGTGACAGGGGGCCCTTTAAAATTAGTGAAGCACTTTATGAATAATTTATATTATATTGTACCAATTATTTACATAAGACAGATCGATAAATCTTCTAAGACAATTAACAGCATATATATATATATATATATATATATATATATATATATATATATATATATACAGCCAGTGTATGGACCACATACAACTCTATAAATACAGTGTATGGACCATATACAACTCTCTATAAATACAATTATGGACCATATATACAGCTTTCTATAAATACAGTGTATAGACCCTTTACAGTTCTCTATAAATAGAACAAGCGGACATGCGCACAATAAACAAGAATGTCTACCATGATCTTGTTTTAAAAATTATCTTTTACTTATGTTTATTTTCTAATTTATTCGGTGTATCCCAGCCAAATCAATACCTGAAAATAAAGAGCCATGAGTGAGTGCTCCCCCTTTGTACGCCAATACCTACGTATTATCTTTCCTTACTTCTTCAACCCCCCCCCCCCCCTTTTTTTTTTCCTCCTCCAAGAAATTAGGTCAACCATGTCTGAGAGCTATCAATTATTCACCGCTCGGCGCACACACTCGTCACGCTACAGTGATGGCCTGACGGTACAGACCAGAGCTGCCGGGGGGAGGCTTGACCTCTTTGAAGGCCCCTGCATTTTGACATTCATTCAACATCATGACATGAGCTAACGTGTTTATTATTTAATGTAACAAAAAAATGTTTGCTGCCTACCCCTCAAGCTGCGAATTTGGACCCCCCCCCTCCGTTTTTACGCCTCTGTTGGTACTCAGAATCCGCAACCAGAAATCTAATTGAACGCCATTTTTTTTTTCAAAATTTTTATAACATTATCATTCACCATTACTCTGTTATTATGTGCGTCCCTAACCCTAGGCAGACATCACCCATGGGCTTGAGTCAATGCAGTTGTTACTTTTCTTAGTGCTAACAAACTCTTTTTTTTTAAATTCATTCATTCGTTGCAGTTTTATTTCTGTCTGTCTTTCTTTACGGTGGATATACCATTTAATATTAAATAACCGGATGTATGCGCCTATACTTCAAGGTCAAACGCACGGATTACAAAAAAAAAAAATCATTCTGATTGGCTAAGCGAAAAGAGATTTGACCTTTTCATTTGTCCAGAATTTAGATTTTAAAATAAAAAAAAAAAGAGTTCGTCAAAAAGTAAAAATAGACTAAAACACGATAATAATGACTGGTTAGTTTCAATGCTACTACACGCCACGAAGGTAACAGGATTACGATATACTTGCAGTAAACGGGTAGCGAGGAATGTGATTCTGAATTCAATATATATATATATATATATATATATATATATATATATATATATATATACGCCACTTTTCAGGAGAACGTTTGAAGTATTTCATAAACATTCTCCGACATTTGCAAGTCAGTTGTGGCTTTTTACGGCTAAAGAAGTTGTTGTTTTAAAATATCTTTTATTGTACATTTTTTTTTACTTGTATGTATATTTTTCGTTGTCCGGCGGAAAAGATGGAACCGTTAACGTAGCATGAAAATTGGGGAAAGAGGGGGGGGGGAATGATGGGTTTCTATTGTCTTGGAATTTTTCTTCAAATTTAATCAATTTTTTGTGTGATAAAAATTGGTATCGTATCAACTGGTGCAGAAATGAACAAAGTTTAATAAAAGTTCATTTTTTATTTAAAAAAACAAACAAACAACAAATGGTGTAAATATTTAAAAAAAAAAAATTCTTAATCCAGCCTTTGCTAATAGACGGGTCGCCCCCATTGTACCGCTTCAATGTTATTGTGGAGACATGTTATGCAAATCAGCCAAGGAATGAAACTTTTAATACGATTTAACTTGACTTTCCTCTTTCTTCTTCAATTTACTTTGTTTACAGATCTACCCACCACGGACGGTCGTGTGGTAAAAAACGCTCGGACTGTTGACCCGAGGCTACCCGGGTTCAATCTCCGGTGACGACCAATGGATATTTCAGGTCATGGTTCAAGTCCCCCGCTATATCTCCCCCCGTGGTTGTCTCCGAGGCCGTTGCACTATCGGGCTATGGTGGGGGATGAAAGAACGGCACTGCAGAAACCGTCACATTAGTGGTTTACAGGATCTGATATCATCTCGTCATTACAGGGGGACCACACACACACACACACACACACACAACTACTGAAAGCAAAATGATCATTTCACGAAGACCTGACCGTTGACACTTTTTAGTTTAGTGAGACTAATTTGTAAACAAGTGATCGGGTCTCATGGGCGTCACAAGTGGGGGGATGGGGGGCAGAGCCCGTGGCTTTGAAGACGTCGACGCGACACCCAGGATGTGAGGGTTTAATGCAACAGCGTCAAACGGGTGGGATCTGTACATGATTCACGTGCAGCCCCCGAATCCGGTAAATTGTCTTGACATCTGCATTAGTACCCGCCCACGTCAGCTACGCCAGCGATTTATCGATGAGAGGGGATTGATTTAACTGATTGATTTAACTGATTGATTTAACTGATTGATTTAACTGATTGATTTAACTGAGTGATTTAACTGATTAATTTAACTGAGTGATTTAACTGAGTGATTTAACTGATTGATTTAACTGAGTGATTTAACTGATTAATTTAACTGAGTGATTTAACTGAGTGATTTAACTGAGTGATTTAACTGAGTGATTTAACTGATTGATTTAACTGAGTGATTTAACTGATTGATTTAACTGATTGATTTAACTGAGTAATTTAACTGAGTAATTTAACTGAGTGATTTAACTGAGTAATTTAACTGAGTGATTTAACTGAGTGATTTAACTGAGTGATTTAACTGAGTAATTTAACTGATTGATTTAACTGAGTGATTTAACTGATTGATTTAAATGAGTGATTTAATTGATTGATTTAACTGAGTGATTTAACTGAGTGATTTAACTGAGTGATTTAACTGATTGATTTAAATGATTAATTTAACCGAGTGATTTAACTGAGTGATTTAACTGAGTGATTTAACTGAATAATTTAACTGAGTGTTTTATAGGATCTTTACATGCACAATGACGGACTAAATCATTCATAAGTCACTATGGGGGCGATGCAGCCATTCACCACATTCCGCCTATGGCCCGAATCAATAATTTATCGGGGGCCTCTGATGGTTCCCGGTCGTCTTGCCTCTGTGTCCCAGGCACACCAGAAACAGAACTACGTGCATGCACAAAAAACTGCAACTCACCAACGGCGTTGTGACGGGAGACCGGTTACACAAAACGTGAGTGTAGTACTTCATTACTGATAAATCTATACTTGCCCAGCGGCGGTTACTGCTCTACCACACAGGCATGCAAAGACAGACGCACACAATGCATGTATAATTGCATAGCCCCCCCTCCCCCTTTCCCCACCACCACCACCACCTTCTTAAATTGTCGTGCCGAGACTTAGGAATTTATAGGAAAGAACAATTCTTTTCCTATGGCATCTCTCTCACTCTCCCTTTCTCACTCTTCCTCTCTCCCTCTCTCTCGTTGAAAATTTTATGCCTATTTATGAGCGAGGCAGCAGAGCCCTGACGAGATTCGTCACATGATTCTACATCGATCGGAAGAGAGATGTTTCACCTTTTCTTTTTTTTTAATTTGAGTTCTTCTGTCATTCACGTCACGTCATTTACAAATACTGACAGACCCACACATACAGACAGACCACACACCCCCCCTCCACACACAATCACATACACAGGCAATATGACACCATTTTTTTTTCATTTTTTTAAAATAATTTATCCTACTTTCGTTTTCGGAGTCAAGTTTTCGTCGATTTTAAAAGAAAGAATATACACTTATTTTTTTTTTTTATGTTAAAAAAAAATTAATAAATGTGAGATGTTCTTGTCTGCTCGACATGACAGGTGTATCAATTCACCTGACAGTGACAGGTGTTAAAATAGCCACACAACGCGTGGTGAAAGAACGTAATCCGCGGTCATATTGTCGTCTCTTCACCACCCGCTGTTTTCAGATTTTTATAACCGAAATTTTCCTCAGTGGTTCTCCAACGTTTTCGTTCCGGGACCCAATTCAAAAACCGGTTCAAGTTTTCGAGAAATATTTGTAATTACAATAACAAAAAAAAAAAAAAAAAAGATATGTTGACATTATGCTGTATCTATTCAGTGTAACAGAGAATTATTTTATTCGCATGCGGACAAAGTCAGCTTTAGCTTGTTGACATTATGTTGCATCTATTCTGTGTAACAGAGAATTATTTTATTCGCATGCGGACAAAGTCAGCTTTAGCTTGTTGACATTATGTTGTATCTATTCTGTGTAACAGAGAATTATTTTATTCGCATGCGGACAAAGTCAGCTTTAGCTTGTTGACATTATGTTGCATCTATTCTGCGTAACAGAGAACTATTATATTCGCATGCGGACAATGGCTGATTTAGCTTGCTGACATTATGTTGCATCTATTCTGTGTAACAGAGAACTATTATATTCGCATGCGGAAAATGTCAGCTTTAGCTTGCGGACAATATGTTGCATCTATTCTGTGTAACAGAGAACTATTATATTCGCATGCGGACAATGTCAGCTTTAGCTTGCTGACATTATGTTGCATCTATTCTGTGTAACAGAGAACTATTATATTCGCATGCGGACAATGTCAGCTTTAGCTTGCTGACATTATGTTGCATCTATTCTGTGTAACAGAGAACTATTATATTCGCATGCGGACAATGGCTGATTTAGCTTGCTGACATTATGTTGCATCTATTCTGTGTAACAGAGAACTATTATATTCGCATGCGAGTCCCTGGGCCGATTGTCGACTGCGGTGCCCTTTTAATTTGCCCTTTATAAAAAAAAACGTTTACCATTGGGGCAGTTAGGTGACAACAGAGTCTCCTACAGAGCTGGGCCTGGGGTGGGGATCGGATGACCTAGTTCTCACATCCCCTATACCTGCCCCTCTAAACGTTTTGACGCCCGCCCACTCTGTCTAATAGATATGTTTTATCAGGCCCGTAGCGTGCCGGGGGGTGGTGGTGGCAGGGGGGCCGGGCTCCCTACGTTTTGTCTGGCACCCCCCCCTGCTTATTTGTTCTATTTAGTAAAATGTATTCCCTGGCCCCCCCTCCCCCATCTGCTATTGCCTGGCCCCTGCTGTAGAATGCCTGCCCCCCCCCCTCCTGTAGAATTTTCACGCTACGGGGCAGCGTTTTATCCTACATGTACATCGAGATCCCCAATACCTGTATGTATATTGTGCAATGTGCAATGCTGCAATTTACCACCCCTCCACCCCCACGCCCCACTAACATAAGGGTTGACCGGCAGCAGGCATGACATTTCGTCTTGGCATTAGACACAGGATGTTTAGTACTTTTTTTTTGCGCGGCGGTGCGCGCTTGTGTGTGTGTGCGCGCGCGCGCGTGCGTGTGTGTGTGTGTGTGTGTATGATGAAGGCGTCTATTACCTTCCGTCAGTGTAGCCTTGTGGACGGCGGGTTACTTCCATCAATACACTCTCGTCTGCTGCTGTGCTATTAATAGACTGCAATGAGGAAGTTGTATCCTGGAGGCAATGATAACAGCTCGTGTGTGTGTGTGTGTGGGGCCGATGGAGAGCCCCCCCCCCGCCCCCCCCCTCCCACCGCTATCCACTTTATGAATTAATGGGCACCATCTCAATGCTACTTGATAATAACGTATCATATGAACAGCTTTTCAATCACTTATCGATATTTATATCTCAATGAAATGCGAAAGTATGGCCTTGGGTTTTTTTGTACAAAAAGTTGAATTGATTTCAATTTATATTGGTACCCGTTTATTGGAAGTGACTCATCCAATCAATAAATCACATCTACTTCTCTTTCATACAAAAAATACAGCATTTTCGATTTAGATTACATTTCAATGATTTCTCACCAGTTCGAAATGAATCATCTGATCAATCAATCAATCAATCTAATCCACACGATCAACCGCTCAAGCATCGATACGCACATCACTCTGGCAGCACTGCCCTATATAAATCATTTCTTCAGAATTATTAGCCGACAAAACAAAAGGTTAGGTACGGTAACGAGGATTACAAAAATCAATCTATCTGTTCCTGTATCAACGAAAAGTATTCGACCCCCCCCCCCTCCCGGCCCATCCGATCAGTACCAAATAAAATCTCCATTTTCCCAACAGCTGCAGGTAAACAATAGATAAATACAAACACATTAGACAAACAAACAAACAAACAACAACAACATACAAACACAACAGAGCCGTTTTTCTGAATAGATTGAACCAGGCGGGTACTGGGGTCGTCGTCCGTCCCCCCATGCCTAGGGCACCCAATCCTGATCTGCCTAGGGCCCCCAGTCTAAAACTGCCTAGAGTCCCCTAAATTAGTCTCCCTAGGGGCCTCCAAACGTAATCTGCCTATGACCCTACCCCCAAAACCTAACCTCCCTAGGGGCCTCCAGACTTAATCTGCCTATGACCCTACCCCCAAAACCTTACCTCCCTAGGGGCCTCCAGACTTAATCTGCCTATGACCCTACCCCCAAAACCTAACCTCCCTAGGGGCCTCCAAACTTTATCAGCCTAGGGCCCCTTAACGTAATTTTCCCAGGGCACCTGAACGTTTTCTGTGTAGGGCCTCCTAACTAAATCAGCCGAGCCCCCCCCCCATCCCCAACCAATACAATGTAAGAACGGCCCTGCATGCACAGACAAGACACAGATCTCCACTTACGTCACTGGTGCCGGAGCCGAAGAGCAGGAGGTCAAACGGGATGGCGGCGATGGCGTCGATGACGAACCAGCCCTTGACGTAGTTGATGGCGATCTTCTGCTGGTCGCTGACCACCTCCCCGTTCTCCACGTAGGTGGTGCGGAAGTTGATGAGGATGTCCGCGATGAACATGAGGTCCACCATCAGGTCCACGATGACCAGCGGGTCGATGCGGATGGTGTCGGCGTTGGTGTTCCTGGAAGAAAGAAAGAAAGGAAGGAGGAGAGAGTGACCACTGAATGACAGGCCGGGTCGATGCGGATGGTGTCAGCGTTGGTGTTCCTGGAAGAAGGACGGTGGGGGGAGGGAGAGGGAAGGAGGACAGACTGACCAATGAATGACCATATATATATATATATATATATATATATATATATGCTAGGAGTATACCTGACGTTGCCCGGTAAGTCAGGAGTTCAAACGTGACACTTGAAACATTTCTAGCACACCATCAGGTAAAAGATATGGGTGCTAATTTACGCCACCTACCTAATGTGCAGAAATGATCTACATATCATACGTCACAATTTACGTTTTACCAGTCAACGCTAATAACTTAGGATTATTAGTTTAAACAGTAATTCATTCTCTCAAGGTTAAAATCAAAACAAAAGCACAAATAAAGCTTTTATAAAAATGCATTGAAAAGTAAAAAAAAATAAAAACTTCATTATGACATTTTGCAGCACAGAGGCAAGTTGGCGTGGCACGATGCAGCACCAGCGCGCACGTTCAATTCGGCTTCTTACTTTCTTGATTTCTTACTTACATAGGTCATGGCTGTATTTGTTTTTTTTTTTTTTGCAAGCAATGCTGAAGTAATACTATGAATGATCAGCTACAGTTATGTTGTGAGATGGGATCGTGACTAGACAGGCTGTTGGACTGACAGAGCCAGGTGTGCGTGTGGACAGTCAGTGTAGATACCTCGCACGGTGACGACGTCAGGGCCGGCATTACGAATTGCGGGGCCCTATTTAAGGGATGATTGCGAGGCCCCATCTTGTAATTTTTTTAAAAACCTGTGACAAGATCCATGTCTGATAGTGATATGCTAAATGTAAATTGCGGGGCCCCTTACAAGGCGCAGGGCCCAATTTGGAGAAAATAGGTCAAATCGGCCTATTGTGTATCATCGCCTGTGGGTGTGTAGTTATTGAGAACTACGTATGAACGTCTGGCGTTCTATTCAAGGACCCGTTTGTATCATTCGTCACCCTCGTGTCATTTCGTAATCATCACGTGACAAGTGTGTGCGACAGCGTCAACCCCCCCCCTCCCTCTAGACCAGCGGCTCTCTACGTTATCCCGCGACTGAACCCCCAAAGATGCCCTTACACGTTAAGTTCTTCAATTTCTTGGTCGTTTTTTAAAACAAAAATAACAGGTCTCTGCATACCCCCTGGCATAAGCTTTCCCCGTACCCCTTGGGGTGCGCGTACCAACGGTTGAGAAACGGTCCCCAGAGAGAGAGAGAGAGAGAGATAAAGAGAGAGGGGAGAGAGAGAGAGAGAGAGAGAGAGAGAGGATGAAGAGATAGACAGTTTTGACTTATAGAGAAAAGGGCTAGGACATGGCTGCTAAGTTTTAATTCTCCAGCTCTGACATGATTTCCTACCTCATGTATCACGTATAACGAAATAGACCCTTCGCCCCCGCCATGGGCAATGGACAAACTGTATCACTCAGTGAAATTGTGTTTTTCTTTAACAAAGAGAAACCACCAGGTTTAGGCGTAGTGTAACTCAGATAATTATTGGCTTCACTCTAAAAGGGACAGACCCACGCCCCCCCCCCCCCCCCCCCCAAAAAAAAAAATTGCTTCCCAGACGTTTAAAAAAAAGTTTCCGCCAACTTATCAAATTAACTTCTACGACATAATCCAGTATCAAGATCTAATAAAATGTTACTATCATCATTTCAACCAGATACGGGAGAACTTTAAGTAAACGAAAGATTGGGGGAAAAAAAAAATTATTTTTTTACTGGGTGACCTAAGATGTCACTATTTTTAGTCTCGGCTCCAAAATTAGAAACTTTTAAATTGAATTCAATGGCCGAGGCTAGCGGAGGTTTTTAATTTCTCCCTCTTTCCTCAATCAATCCATCCGACACCCCCCACCTCCCTTCCTCTTGACCCCCGCCCCATCACTCTAAGCTGTTGAGTAACCAGGTCCTAGGGGGGGGGGGGTCACTCGAACGAACGAACTCGTCCACAAGTTTAACGCTGTGCATTTGGTTTCTCTCTCTTGCACCAGGAAGTGAGACGGGGGTGTGACTTGTTTCCCGCCAAATTTAGCAGGCTGGTCTGTCTAATCCTCGCTTGAAATGGTCTTTTTAGTTGTTATTTCTTAAGTCGTTCATTTCGCAAGTGTAATGAGATGTTAAATGGGTCGTTTTTGTTTATTATTATTATTAATGTTTTGTTCACAGTTTCTTCCCCTTTTATGTGACAGATTAAAAAAAAATGTGGACATTTTTATTCTAACGGAACAAATGATTCCGATTGCATTGTTTGTTTGTGTGTGTGTGTGTGTGTGTGTGTGTGTGAAATCTTTGTTTATTTCTTTGTGCCGATGTGTTTCCACTGACCTGGTTAAATGTCAAAAATGGAATGAAATGCGTCTTTGTCCTTAAATAAATTTGAACTCTTGAAACATTGAAGGAAACCAGGACGTTTTCTTATGTGATTGTTTACTGGTGAGTGCATGTGATTGTCTGTGAGTGTGATTGTCTGTGAGTGTGTGTGATTGTCTGTGAGTGTGATTGTCTGTAAGTGTGATTGTCTGTGTGTGTGATTGTCTGTGAGTGTGATTGTCTGTGAGGGCATGTGATTGTCTGTGAGTGTGATTGTCTGTGAGTGTGATTGTCTGTGAGTGTGATTGTCTGTGAGTGCATGTGATTGTCTGTGAGTGTGATTGTCTGTGAGTGCATGTGATTGTCTGTGAGTGCGTGTGATTATCTGTGAGTGCGTGTGATTGTCTATGAGTGCATGTGATTGTCTGTGAGTATGATTGTCTGTGAGTGTGATTGTCTGTGTGTGCGTGTGATTGTCTGTGAGTGTGATTGTCTGTGAGTGCATATGATTGTCTGTGAGTGTGATTGTCTGTGAGTGCGTGTGATTGTCTGTGAGTGCGTGTGATTATCTGTGAGTGCGTGTGATTGTCTGTGAGTGCATGTGATTGTCTGTGAGTATGATTGTCTGTGAGTGTGATTGTCTGTGTGTGCGTGTGATTGTCTGTGAGTGTGATTGTCTGTGAGTGCATGTGATTGTCTGTGAGTGTGATTGTCTGTGAGTGCATGTGATTTTCTGTGAAGGCATGTGATTGTCTGTGTGTGATTGTCTGTGAGTGCATGTGATTGTCTGTGAGTGTGATTGTCTGTGAGTGCATGTGTTTGTCTGTGAGTGTGTGTGATTGTCTGTGAGTGTGATTGTCTGTGAGTGCGTGTGACTGTCTGTGAGTGTGATTGTCTGCGACTGCGTGTGATTGTCTATGATTGCGTGTGATTGTCTGTGAGTGCGTGTGATTGTCTATGATTGCGTGTGATTGTCTGTGAGTGTGATTGTCAGTGAGTGCGTGTGATTGTCTGTGAGTGTGACTGTCTGTGAGTGCATGTGATTGTCTGTGAGCGCATGTGATTGTCTGTGAGTGTGATTGTCTGTGAGTGCATGTGATTGTCTGTGAATGTGATTGTCTGTGTGTGCGTGTGATTGTCTGTGAGTGTGATTGTCTGTGAGTGCGTGTGATTGTCTGTGAGTGTGATTGTCTGTGAGTGCATGTGATTTTCTGTAAAGGCATGTGATTGTCTGTGAGTGTGATTGTCTGTGAGTGCAAGTGATTGTCTGTGAGTGTGATTGTCTGTGTGTGCGTGTGATTGTCTGTGAGTGTGATTGTCTGTGAGTGCGTGTGATTGTCTGTGAGTGTGATTGTCTGTGAGTGCGTGTGATTGTCTATGATTGCGTGTGATTGTCTGTGAGTGTGATTGTCTGTGAGTGCGAGTGATTGTGAGTGTGATTGTCTGTGAGTGCGTGTGATTGTCTATGATTGCGTGTGATTGTCTATGATTGCGTGTGATTGTCTGTGAGTGTGATTGTCTGTGAGTGCGTGTGATTGTCTGCGATTGCGTGTGTGTGTCTGTGTGTGTGATTGCATGTGTGAGTAGTGTGTTTGCTAGTTTGAGAGTATCAATGCTAATGTGTGGCGTAAGATTTCTAGTGAAAGTGTGTAGACAAATAAAAGTAGTTCCCTTAAAACTCCTAAGGGCTCATCGGGGGGGGGGGCAGATGAGGTGTAGAGCTCATCTGTTTCTATATCCTCGGCATGTGGTTAGCGGCATGTGGTTGTGTGGTTGGCACAACGCCCAGCCGCCCTCACTCCCCCCAACTAAAAGTCGGGCACCCATTTAAAGCTGGGTGGACTTGAGAAATTTCACTAGGACATAAAAAAATCTCATTGAGGTTCGAACCCTGGGACCCTTCCGGATGACAGTCGAGCGCCCTACACCGCACGACCACCCATCCCCTGTTAGCGTGTGGGCCTCTAAGGGAAAAAAAATAGTCTCAGTTCAAGTCTCTATCACGCATAGGATAATCTCCCTTTAAAATGTCCATCTCTGGTTGACCTGTCCACTTGAGGTGGAACGAGCCTAAAGTGAATTACACACTGGTCACACTAGGGAAATAAGCAATTTACTTCATCGCTGTCCTGACCAACGTGTATTGTTCTCAGTAGGGCCACGCCTTTCTTAAGACCGGACCTTAGCACTGGTCACACATCTTTTCTTTTTCATCAAATAAAACATTCCCGGATATACTGGGTTGTCCCGGTGTCCCGCCCGGTTGTTGAAATTGTCCCGGTTTAGATTCAGGGCCCAGTTTCTTGGAAATAATTGAGCAAAATTATTAGATCAGAGAATGATTAATCTGCTCTTGTGCGATCAGTAACATTTTGGTAACATTTTGGTAAGTAACACAGTAATACAAATTTACAGAAGTGAAACATACGAGTGGTACAACAAGTAGAAAACTGTTTTGTTTTGTAAAAATATCATGTTTGTGTACCATTATGAATAAAATAACAAAGATTATCTATTCTATATTTTAAGTGTTTTTTACATTACTGTTTTCATACCCCCCCCCCCCCCGGAACCGACATCCCTAAACCTAAAGTAAAAAAGACAGAACTGTCCCGGTTGGTCCGTGAAAAAATATGGCAACCCTAATTATAAATAAATATATATAACTTGATATGATGATATATGTTACATAAATATTAAGACAGATCGAACCAGGGACCCTCACGTCGACAGTCGAGTACTTTGCCCCAAGACCACCCGTTTCCACTTTCACGTCAATAACGGTACAACATGTCAAAGTTTGGTAAAAAAAAAAAAGGTCACAGTTTTGATAGTTGATATATGTGTCACTTACCTGGACCCTGGGGCCATGTTCAGCTTCATCCGGATCTCGTCCTCCTTGAGGAGGAAGGCAGCAGCGTAAGGAGTGAAAACAGCAGTGTACAGCACCAGAAGGAGGATGACCCAATCCCAGACAGCCTGTTTCCACGTGGAGTGTGGGTAGAGGTGGGGAGAGGGGGGGTGGTGGAAGAGAACACATTATTACAAAATATTATTACAAAAATTTCAGTCTATATAAGGAAAGCAGTAAGTTTAGTTTTAGTGCCTTAGAGCGGCATAGGGAATGTCGCGGATTTTCGCCAAACGTTATTTCGGAGACTCTACCGCAACGTTTCTTCGCGCATGCACATTTACACCAGAGCGCGCAAATGTTTAATGTGTCATGCCTACTGTACCGTAACTTCCTACCGAAGTTTCGCACAACCTTGACAAAATTAGAAGGAACCACATACTATACAGCATACAGAAAGCGAATAACTATTTTTCAAAGTAACTTTTTAATGACTGAAATAGATGACGCCATTTGTGTTATTTTCCTTTTCAATAGTGCAAGCATCTAAACATTGTTAGACAAATCATTAAATGCAAGGTAAACTTGGCGATGCGGCATCATGTATAATTTATAATCAATGGAGGAAATATTTGTAGTAGGCTACGTACACTCAGAAATAAAGAATGATTGACTGAAGAAAAATGATTTTGATAAATATGATGCGCAATAGCGAAGTACGCGCGTAAACCGTTTGGGTATGATTACCGTTAGGGTAAGATTACCGTTTGGGTATGATTACCGTTTGGGTAAGATTACCGTTTGGGTAAGATTACCGTTTGGATATGATTCGTTCCACAGGCAAATAGGGGAATGCTATTTAGTTGTTTTCATACGCATAAACTGAAGTTTTACCTTGAATGGTGAGTAATGGAGGATGATCCACTTGGATCTGTCCCTGGACATCCGGGATGGAACGATAGCCATTGGTTCCAGTGACCTGTCGCTGCCATCTCTCTCCAGTTGGGGTCTGGATATGGTCAGCTGTGGAAGGAAGGATATGGCCGTAACAATAATGTGTGCGAAGTAGACGAATCCAAAGGAGTCTAGCGAAGTAGGCGTATATAAAGGCATGTGTTAGGTAGGCGTATATAGAGGCATGTGTTAGGTAGGCATGTTTAAGTGGGATGTATTCAGTAAGTCAATTTAATGGGTGAACTCATCTTGCGCTTTCAGTGTATGACAGATGCGTCTGTGAATTAAGCGTGAGTACACTGCACACATGAACACAACAATCATGTACACAACAGATACGTGTATTAAGTTTGTTACAATGACATGTACTCTTAAGAGTGCTCAGTAAGCAAGTGTACAACTCTAGCCGTGCTTTTGTGTGCGGTCATTCAACAAGGTGTGTTAAGCATGTGTTGTGATTATTGTCTGTGCTAATAGAACAGTCTCTTCACGGACGACTTGTTGCTATTTCAACGGGGCGATACTCGCGTAGACTATCATACACGTGCTATATTTAGCCAAAAGTCATTAGATGTAATATTATGAAAAAAAAAACGAAAAAAAAAAAACAAACAACTACAGATGTGTTCTAATTCCCCGACTCTCAAACTTTATCGCGACTGTACCCCAAATGGTGCGCAGGCATGTCCGCCGGTGCCCATCACCAGGGCCGGCCTCGGGCCGATTTGACCTATTGCTCCAAATTGGGCCCCGCGCCTGGCAGGGGGCCCCGCAATTTACAATTTTTTTTATTAATAGTAAAAGTTGTTATTGTAAAAACAAAATTAGAGGAGGGGCCTCGCAAGCATCCGTTAAATTGGGCCCCCCGCCCGCAATTCGTAAAGCCGGCCCTGCCCATCACACATCCGCTGATCAAACCCTTTGGTTGTTTTACACGATTAGTGTATGTCGCTGCTTCGTACCCCTGCATACACTTTGCCCGTACTTCTTGGGGCATGCACTTCTTGGGGCATGCACTTCTTGGGGCATGCACTTCTTGGGGCATGCACTTCTTGGGGCATGCACTTCTTGGGGCACGCTTTTCTTGGGGCACGCACTTCTTGGGGCACGCACTTCTTGGGGCATGCACTTCTTGGGGCATGCACTTCTTGGGGCATGCACTTCTTGGGGCATGCACTTCTTGGGGCATGCGTACCGCCTGTTGAGAACAGCGGTTCTAATTTTGTATCTTTCTATGATCAGTCCGTGCGGACTGAATGTCACTGCTCGACTGACCACAAATAGTGCCCTCGGACGTCATGTACGGGCGCCTCACCAATAAAGGTGCATACTTAACGGTAATGTTACCTAGCAACGTTTTACCAAAGGCTGTTGACATAACAACATATGACTAACGTCAAACAATAACAGTGCACATATAAAGTACATTGGCTTAACACTACACCTAAATTAACATAAAGTACTCTGAAAAATAAATTGTCTGTCTATAAAATGAAGCCAATAAACTCCACCTTTTCTCTATCTCCATCCAAAGTTTAAAATGCACAAAACATGTTTCGAGGTTAGAATGTGGAAGCCAGTACTTGGAAACCAGTACAACAATCTTTGTATGAGTGTTGATTGGACTCTCAACTCACCCCTATTTACCCTGTCCACTCCAAGCACGTTAAAGAGCCACCTTTCTTTCTTTCTCTCTCTTTCTTTCTCTCTCTTTCTCTTAATTTCTAAAAAATCAGACCGCTCATTGGTTAACAGTGCATCTCCCTCTCACCCCACGTGACTTGTACTCAGAGGCGGATTTAACAGAGGGCGCACATGGTAACCCAGACATTGGAATGGCTCATGGTAAAAGCCTCAATTACACTTTTGTTTCAATACCATCAAAGTAGGTTAGGTCCAAAAGGCTCAATTTTAACAACATGTACAGTAGACCTATTTATCTATATATACGGCTGGCATGTTTGTTATTTCCATTCTCCGCGTCTCTTTCTTTTTTTAGGAGCCCAATATTTCCTTCACCCCCTCGCGGGCCTCAATCGACCTCAATCCAAACCTGCCTGGGCTTTACGTGAATCTTCGCAAAGAAGTGTTTGATTGAGATCAACATAAACGTTCATACTGTGCCGAAAAGGCCTTTATGTCATATGGGCCAATAGCGAGTGGCCATGATGTCATATGGGCCAATAGCTAGTGGTCACTATGTCATCTGGCCAATTAGCGTTATTCACCTAAACAGTGATGCACAATAGCACCATAAACACAAACATGGCGGCAATCGGAAATGTCAATTTAAACTGACGATGTGCATTTTGAATAATTTATATTTTTGTGCTGGCAAAAAAAAAACATTTAGACTCGGTCTAAATATACACAAAGCGAATACCGCTCACACAAAAACACACAAATAAACGTTATATATAAGTTTAGTGTAATCTAAGAGTTTTCTATGGTCCAACACTTTTGCAGGTCAGTGATGCGACCCAATCCACTAAAGTTGCAGACGACAAGGCCAGGCAGTGAGAAGAACAGCCGAGAAGAAAAAAAATAACCAACTCACTCTCTCTCTCTCTCTGTCTCTCTCTCTCTCTCGCCTTGAGATTCAATATAATTTATCGGCTACTGATTTCCTTCCGCTTGAGATGTTTTGCTCTTCCTAAATTATTTATTTTCTAAAAGATTTCTATTCTTTTAAAAATATTTTTTAAAGTTGCTGTAGGGTTTCCTGCTTCAAGATCATTAATTACTTTTGTTTTAATGCATTTCCGACATTTTTTGTTTAGTGTTTGATGCCCGAAATTGTATTTTATTATTATTATTATTTATTTTTCTTTTTATGAACTTCCAATCATCCGAATATTCGGTGGCAAAATTAATGAAAGAACAAAAAGAATCAAACGCTCCGAAGAAATCATGCATGTGAAAAATAAAAACGAGTTTGAATAAAGCAAATGAGGTCATGCAACTCTGATGTCCTCAAGTGAGGAATGAACCATCGTTATTTTGAATATTATTATTTGCGTTAATTATAATTATTTGTATCTTAATAGTATTTTAATTTTATGGTAATATTTCTAAATTCTCTATCTTTTGTTTTGCTTGGTGTATTACAGTTGGTTATACAAATAAACAAGTCAACAAATTATTACTTACGGTAGGCTATTTATGAGTCGGCCATGACACATATTTTACTTTTTATTTTGTTGTTGGTGTGACCTCTGCACTCAGGGGCTGTAATTCATGTCTATCAATGTTATAAAAACTGAGTTGTCCGTATTGTAACTGAGTACAATGTTGAATTTTGCAGTTAATTTAACCCAGTGACCAACTGGAAACTAGATATAGTGTGTGATGAATAGTCCCTGGGCAGGGGCGTCTAAAAGCATGGGCCCCAACGAGTATTGGGGGGCGGCGGGGGCGCATGTTTTATTAACGTTTTTAATTCTATCTGTGTGAATATTGTATGGGAATTCGTAGTCGGGGTGAGCTGGGAGTGTGGGGGTGGGAGGGGGGGTTGGTGGGGGGCGTTACTGCTGTTCATGCGGCTCTGCCAAGATGATAGGAAGATTAGTGAAATGACATAAAGAGAAACAAACTTTCACCAGCGAATTCTGATCCTCCAACAACTGGAGCACCACTGATCGCAGACCCACTCACAAATTGTCTGTCATTATTACGACAAACGGGGATTACTAAAGGCAGGGGCCCCGTGACATTTGTGCTGGGTGCATGGGCTCTATGGCCCGAATACCTGAATCGATTCTCTCTCTCTCTCTCTCTCTCTCTCTCTCTCTCTCTCAAACATTTCTGGTCCGCATAAGGTTAAATAAGGGCACGCGGCGAGGTAGTGATTCCAACTGCCATAACGAAGGGAAATCGAGTAGCAGCCCTTGTTGTTATTATGAGGGAATCACACAGATTAAAATAGGGATAGCAGAGGTTCAAACCCGTGCTCGTAGTATTTCAGGCTGTCTCATTATACTCAGTGCCAATGGATAGTTCATTAGGGGCCACTCACCTATTACATAACACTTAAAAAAAATGTTTTTCCATTGCTTTTCACACTTCGTCTATATCTCCTAAAGGCGTTACGTTATAAGTGAACGGCCCTTAATGTTATCGCATAGCTTCTATGTTATTACTTATCAGTGTTAAAGACCAACTTGTAATCCCTGAGTTTCTCCGGTCGCTTTTGAAATGGTGTACGTATTTATTTATTTAAATGCGACATCGTGGCGAACGGGTGGACGGAAAAGGGGGGAGAGGAAGCCAAAGGAGTCCCAGATGCAGCCCCGTAGCCAGGGGGCACTGGGGGGGCCTTGCCCCCCCCCGCTAGGTATGGAGTGCCCCTCCCGCTTAAAAAAGAAGAAAAGAGGAAAAAATAAAGAAAAAGTAAAGGTGCCCCCCCTTGCTGGGTATTGGTGCCCCCCTGCTTACTTTGACCTGGCTACGGGCCTGCCCAGATGTCATATTTTGTCACCCCCACCCCCATTCAGAAATTCACGTATCTTGTGTTGATTTCACATACATATCAGTTCTGTTACACCTACATAGACTGAATTGTGTGTTGTTTTTAACCAAACCAATAAACTATGTCATATAATACTGAACACACGCGTGTTGTTTTTAAAATCATTTAAGAAAACATACAAATATTCTCTTCAAGGCCATTTCTTAACAGCACACACATGAAGCAACAAGTTTTTCAATGTGTTATTATCTTAAATAAGTCGAATATTGCATGCCTGAGAAAGATATTCAGCTACAGTTCATTACGAGGTCTGAGTTTATAAAACAGACATCTTTTCATTTTAAAAATAATTTCTTGTAAACACGAACGTCTCTTGTTTTTTTAGATGCTGTTATTATTGTTTTTTTTATTATACACTTTCTTTAATAAAGTTTACTGGGATGATGTATGCTGAAGATTAAAGGATTATGTATCTGAATATAATCCTCGGAATTAAGACAGGTTTCATTACGACGAAGCGACGGATGACGTGAACACTACTACGTCAGTGCCTTCACATCAAAGTTTTTGATTTGGAAGTCAAACATGGCCGCAGAGCAAAAGAGTCATTAGAAGAAATAAGTCAGTGACTGATGACTGTTATGTTATTAAAACATAACAAACAGAAACAATTGAAAGAAAAATGTGTTGAACAAAGCTTTCAAAAGGTCATGAACCAATATGGAAGAGAATGAAAAACAAGGAGATGCCGTTTTGGGGGGCTCTTGGAAAAGGTAACTGGGGGGAGGGGGGTGGGAGGGGGGCGCTTCGTGTTAAAAGGGTATTAAGACCGCCGCTTCCAAAACTTGGGCCCCTAATGGACTTAAAATAATGCAGCCCCCTCCCCCCATTTACATTAGGGATACGACTGACCTTCAATGTCGCAGGTAAAAAAAATGTCGACAGAGAGCCCACTTGGTAATGTGGGGAGGAGTGAGGTGGGGTGGATGGGACGGGGCGGGGCGGGGAGCTGGTCAGTCTAATATTTTAACCGGCCCTATCAAACTGACCCGTAGATAGCCTTCTATTGTGTGGGGGCTTTCTACTTTGTGGGGCTTTCTACTGTGTGGAACCTTCTACTGTGTGGGGCTTTCTACTTTGTGGGGCCTTCTATTGTGTGGAGCCTTCTATTGTGTGGGGGCTTTCTACTTTGTGGGGCTTTCTACTGTGTGGAGCCTTCTGCATTGTGGGGGCTTTCTACTGTGTGGAGCCTTCTACTGTGTGGGGCTTTCTACTGTGTGGAGCCTTCTATTGTGTGGAGCTTTCTATTGTGCGGGGCTTTCTACTTTTTTGGGGCTTTCTACTGTGTGGAGCCTTCTAATGTGTGGGGGTCTTCTATTGTGCGGGGCCCCCTACTGAGTGGAGCCTTCTACCGCACAGGGATGGGACGGATGGTCGTGTGGTAAAGCACTCGACTGTCGACCTGAGGGTACCTGGTTCGATCTCCGGTGAGGAAAATTTTCAGGTCATGCCTTAAGCCCCCGCTACGTCTCCCGTGGTGCCTCCATGGCCATTGCACTGTCGGCTATGGTGGGGGATGAAAGAAGGGCACCATAAAAACCGTCGCATTAGTGGTATAAAGGATCTAAGAGATTTCATCTCATCCTTACAGGGACTTCACACTCCGCACAGGGGCCGATTGGATGTGAGCGGTCTAGATGGATTTAGGCCGGGCCTGTTCACGGCCATCGCAGTCACATAGAAAAGGGTACCACACACAACTAAACCCAGTCCCTTATTGTGTTGAAGGATTAAATTAGTTACATGATAATAAGTATCTGATCCAATCAGAAAAGATATTGAAAGATAGGAAATGACTGACAATACATCCAGGTGAATGAATGACATCGGGAAATGACTGACAATACATCCAGGTGAATGAATGACATCAGTAAATGACTGACAATACATCCAGGTGAATCAATGACGGCAGGATTTAAAACAAAAAAGAAAGACAAAGAGAGTAGTTGGCCTTTAAGCCCACCGAACACATCGCAGTGTTGCTAATGACAACATATTGACGCTTCACTTCCGTCTCACTGATGCATGCGGTTGCTGCGGAGATCTATGTATGGTAGAGATAAGACTCGAACCAAGTGCATTAGGCTTGCTTGTGCGATGTTTTTTTTTTCTTTTATTGTATGAACGCAGGCCATCCCATAAAATCTCTCTCGTAACCGACCTTTCCCCATTCCATTCCCAGAAAAAAAAAATATAGAAAAGATAAAAAAAAAATATATGATTATTCGTATTCTATAAATCCCTTGTAACGTCACAGCTATATATAGCTCCTAACGCCACATACTATTTATAACTTTGTAATAAAATCTGTGATTCCGATACATCATACAACCCACCAACTCTTCCTCTAAAATTTCGTGTCCGATTAAGCTCCCATTTCCGATTCCTATGTATTGTTGAACTAATAAACTGTATGGAATGTTTGACAATTAGGCTATATTGGGGCCAAATTAATCAGATGAGAAATCTGGCACTGGGGGTATTGAAAACTCCATGAATACGACTTCTAAATTCCCCCCCTCCTCCCCCACCTCGACCCTAAACCCACCACCTAAGAAAAAAAAAGTCTGATTTAATTTACGATTCAAGATTCCGATTCGTATGAATCATTCTATCGCTAAATGTACTAATGAAATATACAATCACAATCTGACGACACACACACACACACACACACACACACACACACACGTCATGATGAAGGTCATGTAATGTAAATTAGACATCAACCAAACCCTCTGTAAGTAGGAAGACATTCTAGCCCGGCTGGTGTAATAACACTGA
>JAGDYQ010000036.1:2200393-2334028 GCA_021962125.1 Bulinus truncatus | reverse complement strand
AAAAAAAAACGGACCGTGTGGTAAAACGCTAAAAATCTTTGACCCCCCCCCCCCCCCCCCCCCAAGAGTGAATCAATAAATATTTCAGCTCGTGGTTAAAGTACTCGCTATATATCCGTGGTAATAACACTATCGGCTATGGAGAGGGAGGTCTGTTCTGTTGTTTTTTGTTTTTTTTTTGTTTTTTGCAAATTTCAAATTTCTCTCTCATTTCACAGCCCACGTCTGCTCACTTCCTGCCGACGCTGGAACCTGCACAAAAAACACCAGCACCAAATACTATTACAGCACATCTAAAAAACGATGTCTACAATTTACCTACGGCGGTTGCGGTGGAAACGCCAACCGTTTCAATGATAATAACTCATGTGTTGCAACGTGCAGCTAGCCGAGATACGTGCAGTTAGTCGTAATACCTGCATTTTGTATTAAAACATTTAAAAAAATAGAACTCTGCCTTGTTCCATATATTGTTTTTTTATTATTATTATTTTGCTTGGCAATATTTGATGAAGTAAAAGTGCAATATTGTTATAATTATTTATATTCATCTAAAATGCAAATTTAATTTATATTTATGCGGCCCGCTCTTTCGTCATTCTCTCTGTTATCCGGCCTTTGAATAAAGAAAGTTTGATGGCATCCTTCCTTTTATCCGGCCTGATGTGAGGCTTAGAGACACTAACATACAGCTAAAACACACTCACACCCATAAACTAACAGCAAAATTTTAAAAAAGGCAAACATATACAAACACACACACACGCACGCACGAACAAGCGTATTTCAACAATGCACATCAAACACACACGGCTAATAAACATTCAGACAAATAACGCATACATACAACTAAAACACACACACACACATCCAAACAGAGTTCTGTGTTTCGCTTCTCAACATTTATATACATACGTATCCTTGTAATAACAGTAAAAAAAAATAATAATCCAAAAACAAAGGCCAAATCTGGACACAGCATCGTCTGTTATAAAGCAATGACGGATCAGATTCTTAGCTTGAGGCTAAGGAGATAAGGACCTGCAGCGGTCAGATAAATGACCACTGACCTATAAACAGTGTCCAATGACGAATATTGTAAAATTGCCCCCCCCCCCCCAAAAAAAAAAAAAGCGGTTTGTTTCAATTGAAAATAAAAAAAAAGGGATGAAACTTTTTCTTTGCACATGTTCTCAAACGTTTTATTCTCGACCAAGAAACATGTTCGGCTTGGCGAACCTCTCCTGTAACATGAGGGACGCATCGCTAATTTCGTAATTTTAATGATTCAAATCTTATGTGAGCCCCGATTCAAATCACCCAATTGGCCACCACCTACAAAAATTAAGAACCACTAATCCACGGTAGTTGTAATGTTAATTTGAGCACATACAATTTTTATGACTTACGGTGTGTCACAGTTGTCATTTCCCTTACGGCGCTACTGTTTGAGGGGGAGGGAGGTGCGGGAACAGGGTGACTACCACCAGGGGCGAACGCCTGAGGAGGAGGAGGGGGGGGTCATAAGTAGACCATTTTTTTGTCATAGAGCTGGAACACAAAACAAACTCTGGGCCTCGCGCGGGTGATGCCCACTCAAAGCACTGCCCTAGGCCCCTCCCCGTTCCTCGTAAGCAGGCCCACCGACAGAAATTTCGGGAGGGCTATCACGGGCACCACCCCCCCCCGTGCTGATAATAATATTTTCAAAAGTTGATTGGCCAGCTCAGTCCAGGCCCCTAAAACTCGCCCTAAAACTCGCCGGGCCCCTGGGCATTTGCCACCCCCCCGCCCATCTTTCGGCGGCAATGCTCATAAGGCCGCCACTCCCCACAACCCAACCTCCCCCATCTCCCCCCCCCCCCCACGCATAAACATTAATCAACGAAGCAGTTTAAAAGTTTTAACAGTAATTCTGTTAGAATCCAAAATGGTCGCTCGCGACTGTTGATACTCACTAGCCTGATACAAATAATACGTTGTTTTCTCAGCGTAATTATCAATACAATGTAAGATATGTCGTACAAAGGATTGTAAAAATGCTTGGAGAAATTTTGCATTGAAGTTGAAAGAAACCTTCATTTTGAGCAAAGAGTTGTCTTGTCGCTGGACAAGTCCTGTCACTCAAATAAAAAACAAAATTGATCTTGGCCATAAAGTGACTTCACTTGCATTACGTGCTCGACAAATTTTACTCTCATTAACGCGGGTAAATAGATATTTATCCACACGAATGTATAAACTTCATATTATATGTAGAGTTCCATCAAATGCTTGAAAAATGTAAAGGGAGCATTGGC
Organism: Bulinus truncatus; assembly: GCA_021962125.1. Lineage (NCBI taxonomy): Eukaryota > Metazoa > Mollusca > Gastropoda > Planorbidae > Bulinus > Bulinus truncatus. Next base: position 2,331,728 of record JAGDYQ010000036.1, on the reverse strand, counting down.
TTTGGGCGGTGGTCGATAAACTTATCAGCCAAAGAGCCAAATATGAACATTACAACAATTTAAAACAAAAACAATTGGGAGCCAAATCTGCTCGTTTAGTAAACTTTTATTACACTAAATTATATTACACTAAATAAGTAGTACACTAAATTAAACTAAATGCCAGAGCCGCACTTAAGGAGCCAAAGAGCCACATGGGTTAGGGTGTTTACATAAAAGATCTTTCTCTAAATGTATTGTAAGGCCGATCGTGTTTAGATAATGTATTGTAAGTGAAGATGTTGAGTTAAATCCTTTTTTTTGTAAACTTTTATCGTTTTAAAAAAAATTGACAAGACACATATGAACGTTTATTAAGCTAAGGCAGGGATCACGAATATGCGGCAAGCGTGCAACAATTTTGATATGCCAAAAATCTGTTCTAGCACGCCAAAACTTTAAAAAAAATTAATTAATTAAAAAAATATACTATTAATACTACTATTAAAAAAAAACAACATAAGGTATTGATTGACACGTAATTTGCACTCGCAAATACATTTTATTTTTATTGGCTCTATTTTTGGAACGCGCAAATTTTTAAAAATTTCATTTGCCTTTTTGGCACTTTGATAAAGCCATATTCGCCATCTCTAGGGTTTTCGTTATGTAATTAGTGGAAGGAGGGTCCTGAATTTTTTCGTACGGGGGTGGGGGGGGGGGTTTACACTCAGAAGCGTATGAAGTGTATTGCGGGTGGTGGGTTCGCTGAAATGAAAGGGCGTCGAAAGAGCGCTGTTAATGTTGTATTTTTTTTTCGTTGCACTCTTCACATTGAGAGGAGGGCGCCAAATATGTCACCCCGCACAGGGCGCCACAACAGATCCAAGGCTACAGCTCTGGTTGGACTCTTTATAATTTTTTTCATTATTTTATTATCGAAACGGCCCCCAAAGAATGCCCATGTATATCCATGAATAAGTCCATGTATGTGTCCAAGTACATGTCTAGATAAATGTCCATGTATAAGTCCATGTATAAGTCCATGTATATGTCTATGCATATGTCCATGCATATGCCCATGTATGTGTCCATTTATATGTCCATGTATATCAACATGTAAATGCCCATGTACGTGTCCATGTATATGTCCATGTATGTGTCCATGTATGTCTATATTCTGTCTGTGTCTGGGTTTCGTTTGTCATTCAACCTACACCCATTCGTGTGTTTAAGTCTTTGAAGAACATTATCAGAGTGTCTAGAAAGTAAAACAGACAGTTTCGCAGCTGAAAAATTTGATGAAGACAAAAAAATAAAGGAATTTCAACCAGCAGACTATTATCTAACAAATGCCGCATGGTAACATATTTATAAGCGATTACCGCTCATGCTAATGCTAAAATACCACAATCTTTCACACTACTCAGTTTACATGTAAAGAAGAATAAATTACTTCAGATATCAATACAAAGAGAGTTTCGTGTGTGTGTGTGTGTGCGCGTGCGTGTGTGGGTATGAGATGTTTCATCAATACACTGTAATACCTCGCCGCCCCCCCTCCACCCCCACCCTTCCTCATTTACTTAAAAAAAAATTCATTTGAACACTAACCCGCTGATGAATCGGCGACATTCTCTCGACATTCAGTAGGACAGAAGGCGTTGTTATCCATATGCTATTAAACTAGCATAGGTGGCTTGCGGGCTCGTATATATATATTTTTTTCAGCGCCCAGGTTCCTCAACCGACCCAAGTCCGCCTGTGAAAACAAGGAAACTGTAAACAGTTATCGTTAAACACTTACCCACTCCCCCCCTCCCCATTGTACATTTCTGTAATAGAAACTGTTTCTTAAGGTCATTTTTAGTCTTGGGCTACTACTACAAATATATATATATATATATATATATATATATATATATATATATATAAACCTCTTGAACGGCTCTTGAGCATGGACCTTTAAAGCAGAGGCGTACCTGGGGGTGGGGGGTCCAAATTCGAAAGTTCCCCCGGGCCCCCGTTTGAGGAGAAGGGGGTCCCTAACATTTTTTTACATTAAATATTAAGTACATCATCTCATGTCACGATGTCGAATGTCAAAATGCAGGGGCCCCCAAAGAGGCCATGCACCCCCGTGCCCCCCCCTAGGCTCGACACTGCTTAAAAGGGTCACTCAGGAGAAGACGAACAAAAAAAATATAACCAACTAAACAACTAAATAAAGAACGCATCTTCAGCAAATAAGTTTCGTTTCCTCATTATCAATAAGGTAAATGACAATGCACTCACCAATTGCGTACTTGCATTATTCCGTACCAATTCTAATAGACAGACGGACTGACAGGCAGACAGACAGACAGACAGACAGACAGATAGATAGATAGATAGATAGATAGATAGATAGATAGATAGATAGATAGATAGATAGATAGATAGATAGATAGATAGATAGATAGATAGATAGATAGATAGATAGATAGATAGATGGATGGATGGATGGATGGATGGATGGATGGATGGATGGATGGATGGATGGATGGATGGATGGATGGATGGATGGATGGATGGATGGATGGATGGATGGATAGATAGATAGATAGATAGATAGATAGATAGATAGATAGATAGATAGATAGATAGATAGATAGATAGATAGATAGATAGATAGATAGATAGATAGATAGATAGATAGATAGATAGATAGATAGATAGATAGATAGATAGATAAAAATGTAAGCCTAAAAGACCTGGCCCAATGGGAACCTCAAAAAAAGTGGCTCACTGGGAACTTCCAAAAAAAAAAATGGTTTAATAGGAGCATAAAAAAAGCTGGCAAAATGGAAGTCAAAAATATATAACTGGCTCAATTGGAAAAAAAAAAACTATTTGTGAGTCGAATTAATTAGTTACCCAATGTTGAGTAATGGTGACCGTACAATAGTCCCCAATTCGGGACTAAAAAAAAAACTCTTTTTTAAAAAAAAAATGTTTAGGCCATCTGAATTTTACTTAATGATATTCAACTTCATATGTTTTATGTGCTTTTTTTTTTAGAATTATAGGCGTAGATTATAATCGGTTATTCTATACTTATTACACCAGAAAGCTACAACAAAGGGAAATAATTACAAAAAATGTGGGCAACATGAAAGTAATGGATAGTTCCCCCCTGATGAAACACAACACCGTAACATGTTGCCCATCCAGTAATTCACAATTCAGTCAACCGTGTGACGGAGTTAGGAACTGACAATATATATAAATGTTTCATAACACTGTCCGGAAACTGCTAAGTGTTGTCCAGTACTGCCGAGTTATTATTTTTTTTGTTTAACAGGGGCCCGTCGTCACTCGAATAGCACAACACGATGGCCTTCTGTTATAGCCCTTGTTGTCATGGCTCTAATTGCAAACAATGTGCTCGTGGAAGCTCTGGGTAAAGTATCTTTCTGTTTCCCAAACACTAAACTTTTTAGGAGTACTTCTACTGATACTAGTACATGTACTTCTTGCACATTTGGGTACTTTTACCCGTACTTGGGGTACATCTACATGAACTTTGTCATTGCAAATTGTTTTGAAGCTTATCTTTGTTTTTTATTTCGAAGCTTATCTTTGTTTTTATTTCGAAGCTTATCTTTGTTTTTTATTTTGAAGTTTATCTTTGTTTTTATTTCGAAGCTTATCTTTTTTCCCCGATGAATTTAAATATCAAATTAATGAAAACAATAAAGAAATTAGCCATAACATAGGACAATTATTATTGAATTTGATTAATCAGTATTGAAGATATCAATTACATAGAATAAATAAATTTGATAAGTTAAAACATTTTCACTTTATTTTCAAGCTACCATATTTCTCATATACTTAGTCAGAAGTTGATATGTTTCATTATTATTTTCGCATGGGCTATCTCAAGATAAGACATTATTAAGCATACACTGTAAGGATGTATATCTTTATTCTATAAACCACTAATGAAACGGTTTTTTTTTTGTTATTATTTCACCTCCACCACAGACGAGCGAGCTACGGCTATGGAGGCACCACGGGAGACATTGGTAGCTGGCTGAGGCTTAAACCCCATATTAAGTGCACCAAAGCAAATGCGTCACTATGGCGACCCGTGCTTTGTCCACGTTCTCGGCTCGATTCCCTTCCCCCCCCCTTCGACGGCTGACCCCTGACCCTGAACGACCCTGGCCACATGAACCCTGACAGTCCAGCATCCTACTTTCTTTATTACTTGAATGGTCAACCAAATTATAATTCGTTTATTTATTTTTTTTTTAATGCATTCCTCCCACAGATCCCATCTGTACACTTCCAATGGATCCAGGGACCTGCAGCGTATTCTCCAAAATGTACTACTACACCCCTAGTACAGGATTTTGTCAACCATTCAAGTACAGAGGCTACGGTGGCAACGCGAACAGGTTCCCAACAAGCATGTACGCCATGAATGCCTTCTTACCCCCCCCCCCCCAACATATTGAGATAAAATAAAGAGTGAAACATCTCTGCTTAGAATAATAAACAACAGTTTATTTATTAAAGATGCTTTATTTACTTTTTATATGTATACGTATATATCTTTATATATATATATATATATATATATATCTTTATATATATATATATATATATATATATATATATATATATATATATATATATATATATATATATATATATATATATAAAGTAGGTCATTGTCTGTTCCTGTTTACAAACTTTAAACAAAGCAAATTAAAAAAAAAATTTTCCTGAATTTTTTTAAATTTAAAAACCAGAACCATTCTTTTGGTCTTTAAGGGTTCCTGGATAAGGATCTCTTAGCAGACGTGAGACCGCTATTATTTATATAGATTAATAGACTGAAAAGGGAAGAAGGGCTTTTTTTGGCAGCCTGTGCCCTCCAAGGCGTTTGTCTAGTTTATATGTCTTATAAGGCTGGCTATGCAAATAACGGTTGGGGCAATTAATCGGTTAATCGAAAAACCGATTTTCCACAGAAGCGGCTTAATCCAAGGGCCTGTAATCTGGCTTAATGCTTTAGAAAGGAAGTAACTCACTTTTTCTCGTCATTGGCAGTAGGAACACCCCCCACCCCGTACCTGTGCGTCATAAAGGCGTATGCAGCCGTTGGGTTTAATTTTTTTTAGCATCATAAGCATCTAACTTAGAGTTGTCGTCTTCATTGCCAAATATCAGGTCCGCATGTTAGTAAGGTCAATCTGAGTAACTTCACTGACCCTTGGGCTAAAGAAACCTAGATGGGCCCCCATCTGTCAAAGATAATTAGGGGAATCTTTTTAGATTTACCAGCAGTACCAAAAAGTTCTTCAGACTTTTACTTAAGGCTTGCATTGCCCAGGGCCTCAAATGTAATTTTGCCTAGAGCCTCAAATGTAATTTTGCCCAGGGTCACCAAACGTACCTTTTCTTATGGTCCCGCCCAAATGAAACTTTGCCTAACGTGCTACCCGCGCCCCGCCCACAGCCCCTTCTCTTTGCCTAGGACCCTCGCAGAAACGTAAAAACTGCTCAGCACACACACGCACACACAATCTGTGTGGACATCCTTGAGGAGTTTATGACGTTTCTCAGGAAGAAACATCTCTGACTACATGGGTTGTTTGCAGAATAGCATTTATAGTGGGCGTAACTCATTCGGCAGTGGCCCCTGGGGGGTGTGAGTAGGGGGGAGGTTCTGTCATATTTTAGCAACAGATACTTCTTGTCACGGTAATTGGTTGATATTTTTTTCGTGCGGCCCCCCCCCCCACCCAGCGTCCCCAAACACTCGACACGCCATTGCATTTCTATCAATTCTTTCCTCCTCTCTTTATCTCTCTCTCTCTCTCTCTCTCTCTCTCTCAGATCTGTCTGCTTGACTTTGGCATGGGGCTCTCATGGCATGCACGTCTGCTGACAGGAGGTGACGGTGTCGAACCTGTTGTAATTGCCCCCACAACCGGTGTATGTGAACCCTACGCAGTTTCTCACTACGGTGTCGTAGAAATATCTTTTGAATGTTCCCTTGCAGGGCCCGACATCAATGTGGTCATCTTGCAAAGGACAATGGTCAGAATAAGAGAAGAAAACTGATGGGACTAAATAGGGCCCGGGCTTAAGGCCGATTTGGACCGATAGCCGCCCCATGTACGAACTGTACCAAGAACCAAATATAACAGCTGAAATCAAAATGAATAGATTGAGGTGGGTAAGGCACGTAGACAGAATGGGAAAACAACAGAGGTCCAAAAGCAATATATGAGACAACACCAATTGAGAAAAGGCCTAACGGCAGGCCAAGAAGTATTGGGTTAGAGGAAGTGGAGAAAGACCTTAAAGTCAAAGGACTGAGAGAGAGTGAAGGTAGAAAACCATAGATCGGGAAAATTGGAGAAGACTAGTATGGTAGGTCAAGGCCTTAAATGGGCTTTAGAGCCAAATACACACACACACACACACACACACACACACACACACACACAAACACACACACATTTTAGGCTTAAGATGTTAACGAAATATTTTTTTTTAATTTCTTTTTAAAATGATGCATTCGCTCGTTCTCGTTAAAAAAAAGTTGTTTTTTTTTTTAAAAAAAGCAACAAATAAATAAGGTTTGGGGGGAAGGGGAAAGGGGGAGGGGGTGTCACGTTGGGTTCCGTAAAGATCACAATGTAGCCAGATTTTATTTTTCATCGCACGGGAACATAGTCACGTTTGTCCTTGTAGCAAAAAATATTAAAACCATAATTAAGGCGAGTAGGAAGTGGGGTGGGAGGGGGGTCCGGGAGGGGGGGGGGACAGTCGCGTAGCGAGCTAGACTCGCGCCAGGGGCACAAACACCTTTTTAGCGCCTTCCCCCTCACATTCGAAAACCGTTTCATATTACATATTTTGAGGACCATGTATGTGTCCATGTATGCGTCCATGTGTGTGTCCATGTATGCGTCCATGTATGAGTCCATGTATGCGTCCATGTATGCGTCCATGTATGTGTCCATGTATGTGTCCATGTATGCGTCCATGTATGCGTCCATGTATGTGTCCATGTATGTGTCCATGTATGCGTCCATGTATGTGTCCATGTATGCGTCCATGTATGTGTCCATGTATGTGTCCATGTATGCGTCCATGTATGTGTACATGTATGTGTCCATGTTTATGTCCATGTATGCGTCCATGTATGCGTCCATGTATGTGTCCATGTATGTGTCCATGTTTATGTCCATGTATGCGTCTATGTATGTGTCCATGTATGTGTCCATGTATGCGTCCATTTATGTCTTTTTTCTATGTAAATGTGTCAAAGCTTTCCCGTGTCATTCTATCTACACCCACATGTGTGTGGTTGAGTCTTTGATTAGCATTATTAAAATGTCAATTTGATGGGGGAAAGAAAAAAAAATGAATTTAAACCAGTAGAACATTATTTAAAAAAAAATGCCCCATTGTAACATATTTATAAAACGATTTACATCCAACGCTATTATTGAAAATCTTTCACACCCACATAATAATTACATGTAAAGAAAAATAATTATTTCAGACATCAATACATTACAGAGGCTCGTGTGTGCCAGTGTTTGTGTGCGCGCGCGCCTGTGTGTGCGCGCGCGCCTGTGTGTGTGCGCGCGCCTGTGTGTGTGTGCGCGCGCCTGTGTGTGTGCGCGCGCCTGTGTGTTTGTTTAAAATATTTCATCAATACACTGCAGTACCCCCTCCCCACCCCCGCCTAACCCTCCCTCCCTCATTCACTTAAAAAAAAACACCGATTCAGTTAATCTCTTAATCCGCTGATTAATCAGCTAACAACGTAGCGGCTTCAGCAAGACAGGGGAAAAGGGAAGGGGGGGGGGGGAGCCGTCGTTTGTTAGACATACGCTTAGTAGCAGAGATTGGTTTCTCCATGGCGGGCGCATTAGGAGTAGGCGCACTAGGAGTAGGCGCGCTAGGAGTAGGCGCGCTAGGAGTAGGCGCGCTAGGAGTAGGCGAAGTAGGAGTAGGCGCGCTCGGGTCCCCGACATAATATGGGAGGCCCCGCTTTAACACTTTTTTTTTTTGTTTCCGTTCTCTCTTTTGATTTCGGGCGCGATGTTTTCTTCTGCGCTCTGGTGGTCATCAACCGACCCAAGTCCGGCTCTGCAAACTAGTAAAACTGTAGACAGTTGTTGTCGATCATCACCCCATTCCACCACAATCACCCCCCCCACTCAACCCATTCCACCACAATCACCCCCCCACTCAACCCATTCCACCACAATCACCCCCCCACTCAACCCATTCCACCACAATCACCCCCCCCACTCAACCCATTCCACCACAATCACCCCCCCACTCAACCCATTCCACCACAATCACCCCCCCACTCAACCCATTCCACCACAATCACCCCCCCCCCCCCACTCAACTTGCAAAGGAGACTTCACGAGGTATTTTTACGACGTTGGTAAAGGAAGCTGTCAACCGTTCAAGTATGGAGGCTGTGGTGGAAACGCCAACAGATTCGTCACCTTGGCCGGTTGTCAACAAGCATGTACGCCATGAATGTGTCTTCCCCCTTCCCCCCTCAACCCCCCTCCACCCCCCACCCCCACAAAATCAAAGTCATATTGAGATAAGAATAAAAAAAAATAGTGAAACATCCCTGACCTAGATAAACTAACCAACAACAGTTTAATACTTTTTTAGATGATAAATTTTACTTTTTTTTTTGTTTGTTTACAAACTTTAAACGAAACAAATAAAAGAATTTCCTGCGTTAATTGTTTGTTTGTTTAGTTTTGTTTTGTTTTCTTCTTTAACCTTAAATGGTCAGCTCAAAATAACCAAAACCTTACTTTGGCCTATTGAGCTTCCTAGGTGTAGAAACATCAAGTGATATCTAGGGGGGGGGCCCTCAGTGCCAGCCGGGCAGTGGCCTTATCATTTTTGCAATGGGCCACCATAATTTCTGGAGAATTTTAATTTAGCCCTCCCTCCCCCCATCGCCTCAAGGAAAGGCCCCAAATGTAAATTTGCCTAGGGCCATAAATGTAACGTTGTCTGTGGTCGTAAAAAAAGGTAGCTGTACTCAGGGCCCCAAATGTAATTTTTACTTGTACTTTTCTTCTTCAGCATCTCATTGATATGGTGACGTAACTCATTGGGCCCGGGGAGGGTGTTCTGCCATAATTTAGTGATGGGTACTTTTGGTACGGGGAATCTGGCGACAGTCTCTGAAGCTGGACACGCCTCTGCATTTCTGTCATTTCTCTCCTCCTCTCATTATCTCTCTCTCTCTCTCTCTATCTCTCTCTCTCTCTCTCTCTCTCTCTCTCCCTCTCTATATCTTTCTATCTATCTATCTATCTATCTATCTATCTATCTATCTATCTATCTATCTCTCTCTCTCACACTCACTCACTCTCTCTCTCACTCTCTCTATCTCTCTCTCCCACACTCTCTCTCTCTCTCTCCGTCTCTATATCTTTCTATCTATCTATGTATCTATCTATCTATCTCTCTCACACTCACTCACTCTCTCTCACTCTCTCTATCTATCTCTCTCACACACTCTCTCTCTCTATCTCTCTCTTTCTCTCTCTCTATCCCTCTCTCTCACGCACACATACACACAGACTCACGCTCACAAACACAATGATACGAGTACTTGTAAATAAATGAACTAAGTGTGTGGACAAACACTAGTACTTTTTATTATTACTTTTTCACATTATGAACCAAAATCAAGTTTTAAGTTTCAGTTAATAACAACAAAATAAATAAACAAGACACGATAAAACAAACTATTTTCTAAAAAAAATTTTTTTTTTTTTTAATTTTTGCAATGAATCAGTAACCAGTAATCACGTTCTCCAGCTGTGAAATGTAGCATTTTTAATAAAAGGGAAGTAGCCCATTTATTAGAGACGTCTATCAAGGCTAAATAGGGTTATATCCCTTAATGAATATGAGAATTATTTATTTTTTTACTCATACATGTATTTGTTTAAAAAAAAAAATTCAAAAAAATTAATTCATTGCAAAATGAATTGTTCAATCATGCATCGCCATGGAACGAGAACATGTATACAAAATTCCAACAAAATCTATCTTAAAAAAAAAAATCTCAAAAATCGATTACAATTTTTTTTCCTAATAAATAAAGAATAAAAAAATACATCAGAGAATAAAAGAATTAGGAAGAATAGATTTAGATTTAAATTTAACTAAATCATTCTGAAGTGTGTGGAAGCTGGCTTTGGCCTAGGGGGCTCTCATGGCGTACACGTCTGCTGACAGGAGGTGACGGATTCGAACCTGTTGTTGTTGCCCCCACAACCGGTGTATGTGAACCCTACGCAGTTTCTCACTACGGTGTCGTAGTAAAATCTTTTGAATGTTCCCTTGCAGGGCCCGGCATCGTTAGGAAGTAAACAGTTCGCGGCTAGGAAAAAAAGAGGTTCAATAATTAGGGTGGCACAATGTGGTCATCTTGCAAAGGACAATGGTCAGAATAAGAGAAGAAAACTGATGGGACTAAATAGGGCCCGGGCTTAAGGCCGATTGGACCGATAGCCGCCCCATGGGCCCGTGCATAAAGGTTTATATGCGATGGTGCAATGAATTGTGATGGATTTATATATCGTAATCGGCTATCGAATGATGGGGGATTTGTAATTGTAAGATTTTGACCTAATTTCCAATTAACCTGAGCGATTCTTCAGAAACAGTATTCTCATTTAGTTCTGTGTACATGTAGTGGAATCGCTAATTGTATCGGAATCGGTCAAGGCTTAGTAATCGATCCATCAATGGAAAATCTGATTATAGCTTATCAGTTAATCACAGCAGCTGGAACTCAACTAAATTGTTTTCTAAATGGGCTGCACATTTCCTAAGACCCTTTCATCAAAGAGCTGGATTGTTCGACATGATGTATGACGTAAGTTTACTAAAAAAAGGTTTTTGAGTTAAAGCGGCCAGTTTATTTACAGACGGATAGGGTTTTCCCCGTTGCGGGAAATTACTCTCTGTAAATTTGGTGTGTGTGTGTGTGTGTGTGTGTGTGTGTGTGTGTGTGTGTGTGTGTGTGTGAAGTCCCTGTAAGGATGAGATGAAATCTCTTAGATCCTACAAACCACTTATGGGACGGTTTTTATTGTGCCCTTCTTTCATCCCCACCATAGCCGATAATGCAATGGCCATGGAGGCACCACGGGAGATATATCGTGGACTTATGCCATGACTTGAAATATCTATTGGTCCTCACCGAAGATCGAACCAGGGACACTCAGGTCGACTGTCGAATGCTTTGCCGCACGACCATCCGTCCCGCTTCTGTTAGCAATACCCATAGACAAGGCCGTAGCCAGTGTGGCAGTACCACTTATCAAAACGTAAAATGCATGTTATAATATATCGATGCAATGTATCAATCTGTGTTGTTTATCTTTTTACTTGGAATCGACCAACTATCAATTCAGATGGTTGGGTATTCTTAAAAACTTCAATCATTTCATAAAAGGAAAACGATATTGTAAAGAACGAACCACCACCCCCAATCAAAAAGTGATTTCAATGGTCAAAATTTGATGACGTCTGTCTTTAAACTCCAGACTCCAGAGGCGGATTTAAGCATTTGGACGCACAGGGCGCGCGCCCAGCCCAGCCCCCCCCCATCCTCCCCCGAATATTTACGCCCCCCCCCCACATAGCCAAAATTTTAAACCCTTAGATGTCTATCTTTCTCTAAAGGGCCTAAAAATTTTCTTCTGCACCCGCGGCCTCAACTGACGTAAGTCCGCCCTTGATTATAGTATTTATTTTTGTATGTAATAAGTATATTTTCATTAAGTTGAAATGTTTATAAATACATTTAGTGCAACACCCCCCCACCCACCCCCGGCCTCCTATTGATGTGGCGACTAGAGCCAGCTATATGAGATCCTTTTCTCCTACCTAGCTGTAACTTTAACTAAATTCGTAATAGTGCCGAACCTTAGGATTTGGTGGCCCGGGGGGGGGGCGGGGGGCTGGTCTCTTTGGGGCGACAGTACGATGGAAATTTTGACACACGACACCATGACATAAGATAATGTACTTAAATATTTAATGTAAAAAAAAAATTTGGGCCCCCCACCCCCTTCAAAGGTCGGGCACGGGGGGCACTTTCAAATTTGGACCCCTTCCCAGGGTTGTTAACAATACTCTTAAACTGCATCGTCAATACCAATACCAATACTTCATGAAAAAATGATCGCCAATACCAATACAAATACTCAAGTGAAAATGTATTGCCGAAATCGATACCAATACAATGCCAATACTTTTGAGAACAACAAAATATTTTTTATTTAAAATATAATGAGTGCAAGTTTTTCAAGTTTTTAAAGAAAAGTAAAAACAATAAAATACAATGTCAAAGCACAATTTTAATGCTAATCACTTCACCACTTGGCAGCACGAAAGAAGACAATCATTTCAAAATGATCGTTGCTTAGCCTAGAACATAATGGCATAAAAGCACGCGCACCCAATGAAACCAGTCGCTCAACTTCAGCACTAGCCGTAAGTCCAGTGTTCAGTTGCAGGCATAGTTTCTTGATGCTTGGGTAGGCTGCTAATGACAGCATTTCTGATGGGTTATCTTCAAGATATATGTCTACTTCAACAGAACTGTTATTATTAAGCAATTCGTCCTAGTTCTGCCACGTTGCAGTAAAACAAGCAAAAAATCTGTAGATTCAGATATCTGTACTTCTGACTGTACTGAAGCTGCACAAACCTGCCGAGTAAGTTGAGTGGGAAATGCACTCAGTGCACTGCAGGCACGCTTTATGGTTTGTACAACTTCAGCCTTGTGATCCAAGTTGCCTTGGTAGGTAGGTGGGTGGTGTTAATATTGGTAGGGTTGATGGCTATGATTACAAGTAGTAGTTGAATGTATGTAGATTACTTTTAAAACAAGGTATTAAAATCGATGTTTGTTTTTCTGCAAATAGCTAATAGTGGCAATAGAAAAGTATTGGTATCGAGTATCGAAAATTTTCCGTTTAAAATGTATCGTCGATAAACAAGTCAATACTTGATATAAAAAAGATCGGCAATACAGCAGACAATATTTTAAAAAATATCGCCGATACCGATACTTCAATACTAAAATCCCTGCCCCTTCCCTAGGTACGCCTCTGAAAAATTCTTAACCCTTCATAGAATACTCGAAAAGGTTCCCTCGTACTGTCGCCCCATCTCTAAACACCGCTCCTGATGGACTGTATTTGATATATAGTTGAGACAATCAAATATCATCATTAAATGAATCATTAACAATAAGTAAATTTACAAAAAAAAAATTATTACCGGTTAAAGACAAAATGATACTTACGGACAAGAGCGTCAATGAAAACGGTATTGGCAATCAGAACCAGGACTACAAGGGTGATAACTTTGGTGGTCATGGTCAGTTGTTACGGGAGTGACTGTTCCTTGCTGAGCACATTAAGTGTCTGACAAATTCACAGGGTGAAAAGCGGGCTTATGCTTAGCCCCCTAAGTATCTAGAACTTTTATAAAGCCATGGAGGGATTTCATTAGGCAGTTCAATGGACTGAAACAGTTTAATATTTTTTTAATTGCGTTTTTTATTTTTTTTTTTTTTTTGCTTTTGAAATTATTTTAGACACGCGTGTATATTTTCTGTTCTCCATTTTTCCAGTCTTAGTTTCGTTTCAGGACCGTTTTTTACGAAGATCAGGGCTCCAATGGAGTAAAATTAGTCTCATCCCGGGTTCAACAGTGTTGTTTTAAATACATCATGCATAACCAGCCTAAATAACACCAACAAGGGGCGGACACAAAACCGTACAATGGGCGTTTTATGTATAAGAGTCGGTGAGGGGCAACTTTGATAAATGGACCCGTCAGTTTAGAATACATAAAAAAAAAAAATCGTTATTTTTGGTACAATACCACAGTACTGTGTTTTTTGGTTCTTATGGTGTTTAACTAATTAACTTGTAATTATGCACACGCGTATTGCCTATTACGCAACAGTTATTGTTTATTTTTCTTAGCGACCCAGATTTTAGTAAATGTGAGGCCCATCCGTGGGTTACGAGTCACACTTTGGGAGCCACTGCCTTAGAGTATTTCAAACTACAAACAATTTGCGTTATTTTGAAGGTCTTGAATACAAACATTAAAATGTCATTACCGGAAATTACCCTAAGATTTTTCAACCGTTGAATTTAACGCAATGAGTGTGACCTTACAGGGGTTCTGTTAGGGTGAACACAGCAGAATTAGCTCTAATGTAATACAGTAATGGTGTTATAATGTGTTAATGTTACAATGTAAAAATGTTATAACGCAGTAAGGTGATAATGTAAGATGAAATAATATAACCATGATACGATGTTACAATGTTAAACTGTAATAATGTTCTAAATGAAATGAAACCGCTCTCTGAATATAACAATTAAGTCGTAAAGTACAATATATAGAATTTCTTTCGAGCAGTACAAATATTTTAGGCTTAGATGTTAACGTAATGTTTTTAATTTTTAATTTTTTTTTAATGATGCATTCCTTCGCGTTTCGTTAAAAAGATTTTTTAAAAAGTAAATAAGGGGAGTGGGCGGGGGTCTCACCTTCGGTTCCATAAAGATCACAAAGTAGCCAGATTTTTTCACCTTCGGTTCCATAGAGATCACAAAGTAGCCAGATTTTTTCACCTTCGGTTCCATAAAGATCACAAAGTAGCCAGATTTTTTCACCTTCGGTTCCATAAAGATCACAAAGTAGCCAGATTTTTTTGTTCTTCATCGCACGGGAACACAGTCACGTTTGTCCTTGTAGCGAAAAATATTAAATCCATAATTAAGGCGGGTAGGAAGTGGGGGGGGGGTCTGTGGAGGGGGTGGGGCAGTGGCGTAGCGAGCTAGACTCGCGCCCGGGGCACAATACCTTTTTAGCGCCGCCCCCCCTCCCATCCGAAAACCATTTAATATTACCAAGCACGCCGAGATGGAGGGGTGTCGGGGGGGGGGTCATTGCCAGGGGGCCGCATTTGTAAGGGGGCCCGGCCGCCTAGACCATGTCAATTTTTTCACGACTCATTGTTTATTAAGGGGCCCGCAATGATGTCCTGCCCTGGGGCCCTTGTTGGCTCTCGGCGCCCCTGAATATTACATGTTTTGCAGACCATTTTGGCGCCCCTTTGTGAGTAGCGCTCGGGGCATGATACCCCCTTCCCCCCTCTCGCTACGCCACTGGGGCGGGAGTGGTCCGTGTTTCTTTACAGGAACACTAGTGGACATATACCTCTCCCTCCCACCCCCCCCCCGCTCATATACCTCCCAACCCTCCCCATAGCTACATGAGTAATACAGGAGTTGTTTTCAGATTTTTTAGTGATTTCAGAATTTTTTTTTTTTTTTCTTAAATGCTAAAAAAAAATTTTTTTTAATCCTTTCACTCCGGCTCATTTATGACTCTCTCTCTCTATTGGTGACGTATCGTTCGTGCAACATCTTGTAAAAAAAAACCGGTCGTCCAAAACGAGGCCAACGCTTATTAACCCCAATTTTTTTTTTCCACAAGGGCGTTCAATACATGAGTCAGGGCCGGCCTTACGAATTGCGGGGCCGAATTTAACCACTATAACTATAAAAACTTGCTACCGCATGCATTTAGTAATGTGGCAAAAAAATAGGCAATTTAAAGAATATCTTGAGGTTCCACAGTTGACCTAAAGTATAGGCATATTTCGATAAAAAAGCAATAATCTTTAAAAAACCAAATATGTATATATACAACATATTCATGTTGTTGTTTACCTTTATAATAGTCTATACAGACGTTACATGTAAAAAGAACCATATATTTGAAGGGAAAACACATGGAAACCGTCTAATATGTTTTTATAGCTACAAATGATTTTGGGCTTTGGTGTCCAGTTTTGGCATTTTCGATCTCGATGAATGCAAATGTAAATGGGTGGATGGATGGATGGATTAGTGGATGGATATGTGGATTAACTGTTAAATAGGTAAGGGGCTAGATGATTGTTTAAATGGATATATTGTTGGGTGGATATATTGAAATTGCAATACGGGTGTATATTTTTTTTTCCCATTCATGTTGTACTTTATGCGCCCACTAATGAGCTACCTTATATTGTTGTTGTTGTTGTTGTTGTTTTAAATCTTTGATTGTCAACATAATTTGCATGTCGTTGCTTATTTCCAGATACTTCAAAAAAAAAACGTATATCTCATTAACAGGACAGGGGTGCTTGTCTCATTATCAGAACAGGGGTGCTTGTCTCATTATCAGAACAGGGGTGTGTGTCTCAATATCAGAACATGGGTGTGTCTCATTATCAGAACAGGGGTGTGTGTCTCATTATCAGAACAGGGGTGCTTGTCTCATATTCAGAACAGGGGTGTGTGTCTCATTATCAGAACAGGGGTGTGTATCATTATCAGAACAGGGGTGTATGTCTCATTATCAGAATTGGGGTGTGTGTATCATTATCAGAACAGGGGTGTATGTCTCATTATCAGAACAGGGGTGTGTGTCTCATTATCAGAACAGGGGTGTGTGTCTCATTATCAGAACAGGGGTGTGTGTCTCATTATCAGAACAGGGGTGTGTGTCTCATTATCAGAACAGGGGTGTGTATTTCATTATCAGAACAGGGATGTGTGTCTCATTATCAGAACAGGGGTGTGTGTCTCATTATCAGAACAGGGGTGTGTGTCTCATTATCAGAACAGGGGTGTATCTCATTATCAGAACAGGGGTGTATCTCATTATCAGAACAGGGGTGTGTGTATCATTATCAGAACAGGGGTGTGTGTCTCATTATCAGAACAGGAGTGTGTCTCATTATCAGAAGAGGGGTGTGTGTCTCATTATCAGAACAGGGATTTATCTCATTATCAGAATAGGGGTGTATCTCATTATCAGACCAGGGGTGTAACTCATTATCAGAACAGGGATTTATCTCATTATCAAAATAGGGGTGTATCTCATTATCAGAACAAATTTTATCTCATTATCAGAACAGGGGTGTATCTTATTATCAGAACAGGGGTGTATTTCATTATCATATCAGTGTCATCCCCCTTGTCCTCAACAAAAGACGAATGTTGTCATGGTTGAATCTTGTGTTGAGAGTGATTCTCTAACGGTTAACCACGTGACATTTTAGAGAAACATTATTAAAACGTAATACTTCCACATTGGTATAAAGGTTGAAAATGTGTACTGGTGTCTTGGAATAAAACAAGGGACGTTTGGTCACCGTCCATTGGGTAAAGATCTTGTCATTCCATGGCAATTAGTATAATTTACTATGTTAAACCAGGGGCGCCGAGAGCCAACAAGGGCCCCAGGGCAGAACATCATTGCGGGCCCCTTGTCAAAATACAATCAATTCCGGATATAGTCATACAAAGAGTATATACAAAAAGTTTTAAACTAAATTTAAAGAATGAGTCGTGAAAAAATTGACATGGTCGGGGCGGCCGGGCCCCTTTACAGATGCGGGCCCCTGGCAATGACCCCCCCTGACCCCCCCTCTCGGCGTGCCTGTGTTAAACCGTCCACAGAAAGCCTCTTGTATCACTGATTAACAAAATACTCTTTCTTTCTTCTTTCTTTTGTGGGTGGGGTGGCCGAGTGGTGTAGATACTTGACTGTCGACCTGTGAGAGTCCTGGGTTCTATCCAGGGTGAGAACCATGGGAATTTTCCCCGGTGAAATTCGTTTCAAGGTCGTCCTCCACCCAGCTTTAAATGGATACCTGACTTAAGTTGGGGAAGTAAAGGCGGCTGGGCGTTGTGCTAACCACACAATCCCTTCATATGGCGAGGTTATAGAAACAGATGAATTATACTCTTCATCTGCGCCGATGGCTCTACAGGGCTAAGAGGACTTTACTTGACTTCTTTCTTTGGCTCTACAGCCCATTTAGGGCACTTTTTCCCGATTCATGATCTTCTTCCTTCCAGGCCCGTAGCGTGAGGTGGGAGGGGGCAGGGGGCCGCCCCCCTGCGTTTTGTTTGCCCCCCCTCCCTGCTTGTTTGCTCAACTTAGTAAAATTTATTTCCTGCCCCTCCCCCCTGTTATTGCCTGGCCCCTGCTGTAGCATTTTCACGCTACGGGCTGCTTCCTCCACACACTCACTTCTTTCTCATTTTCCTCCTACCGTCTGCTTCTTGGTCTGCCCTTATTATTGCCTTTGGACCCTCTGTTGTTTTTCCATTCTTTCTATGTGCCCTACCCACCTCAATCTTATTATTTTTATTTCAGCTTTTTTATATTTGATTCTTCGCATAACTCACATATTTATGAATTATGTCATACTTCTCCACTCGTTATTGTCCTTTACAGGCTCGCAGTGCTGTTAATCCGGCCCTGACAAAAAAAAACTGTTATAAAAACTTAAGGTTGATGATTAAGTGATAAATATAAAGATGTCACAAGTCGCAAAATTGTATAAATGCACTTCACAATAATAATGGTATAAATTATATATATATACTAGTTGCAAGTACCCGGCTTTGCCCGGGTTTAAAATAAGGTTTTCTGTTTACCTTCTGTTTTCTCCCTACCCCCTCTCTCACTTCATCTCTCTCTCTCCCTCCCCCTCTCTCCGTTTCCCTCCCTCCCTCTCCCTCCATCTCCCTCCCTCTCTCCCATCTCCCTCTCTCCCCTCTCCCCCTCCTTCTCTCCCACCGTGCATCCTCCCTCCCTCCTCCTTCCCTCTCTCTCCCTCCCTGCCCCCTCTTTCTCTTTATCTCTTCCTCCCATTTCTTCCATCCTCTCCCTCTCTCCTTCCCTCCCCTCTCTCCCTCCCTAACCCCTGTCTCCCTCCCTAACCCCTCTCTCCCTCCCTAACCCCTGTCTCCCTCCCTAACCCCTCTCTCCCTCCCTAACCCCTCTCTCCCTCCTTTCACCTTCCCTCCCCTTTCCATCTCTCTTTCCCTTCCCCTCTCTCCCCCTTCCTCCCTCCCTCATTTCCTCTCTCTCCCTCCCTGCCGCCCTCACTCTTTATCTCTCTCTCCCTCCCTCTCTCCCACCCCCTCTCTCCCTCCCTTCCTTTCTCTCTCCCTCTCCCCCTGCTCCCTCTCCCATCTCCCTCTCCACCTGCTCCCTCTCCCATCTCCCTCCTTTTCTCCCCCCTGTCCATCCCCCTCTGTAAATGTATAATTGTGTAAAGGTATAGAAGTGTAAAGATATAATTGTTTCGTGTAAAAATATAATTGTTTCGAAACAGTAAGATCACTTTTAATTTAACTAAATCCGAGTTTTTTATATTTCCGGAAGTAAGAACGAATTTAGACAGTTGAAGATCCACTCTCGTATAGGACAGACGTGTCATTGTAGTTATTCTGAGTGATATATATTATTTATTCTGAGTGATCACGAGAGAGTTATAGTTCACCTCCATGTTGGAGATATTGTGCTAGACAGTTTATTATATACATGTACTTGGATATTATAGATGGATCCTTTGAACTTGATTGAGTTCCTATTTGAATGTGATAATTTATTGGATTGATTTCTACAATATGTACTCGGAATTTATTTCATCATTTTTTTTATAATATTATTGTGTCGAGAATAAATACTTGAATCAGCTAAGAACTCTTGTATCAAGTTATTTTTGATGTTGTGATTTGTGAATAGGAAAGAACCGCCACAGCTACCATAAACACGCCTCCAGTTCACAATCTATATTGATACAGCAATGAACTTAATACCCTGTCAAAAATTGGGAATAATTATACGTTGACAAATGCTGATAGCAGTGATAGCCCAAATAATATACCCTGACAATGGTGGCAGCGTTTACGAACTGAACCTGAAAACTGAACAATAAGAACTACGAACACAGGAAAGTACAACTTCCATTTTGCTGGACGAGCTGAATTCATCTTCCAGAGGCGGCACCAGAAATCTGATAAATTGTGGCCAACATGGAGAACCTAAGCATCCCGAAGACCAGAGAGACCAGTATACTGTTAACAGTTTGCAAATAAAAGTTCATCTTCCAGAGGCGGCAACAAAAGTTGATTCAACCCGACGGAGCCCCACGGTGACCCACACCACAGTGACCCACATTTGCAAGTCGACGTGTCCGACACTGAGGTCGTTAGCAAGTGACACCTCATTTTGATCGCGGCATACCCTACTGCCCGATTAAAGTCACACTTTGGTACCTAGTTGCCAAATATAAGAAGATATACTTCTTACAGTATAAAAATTCATCATTATTTTCTCTCTGCTTGTGTATTCCGATGACGTCAGCACCTTCCCGTAGACGGCGTGCAAACCAGGTCAAGATGGCCGCTTGTTTTCTTGTAGACTGAGACTACACTACACATCTCAGACTGTGTTTGTTTACCTTGTACATTCAGGAAGAAACTTTCATTCACTGTTGGCCAGTGTTTACATTAACACTTTCATTCATCTACGGAAAAGGAGGCAAGGTCACAGGTCAAGATGGCTGTTTGCTACACTAAAGACTGTGCTTGTTAGTGCTTGTATTAACATTATTAGGAACCAGGACAAGAAGATAGAACAGCAGAACAAGGAAGACAAGTAAATATATTTACTTTAAATTTAAATAATTTTTTTTTCTTCTCTCCTATCTTATTTTCCCCTTATAATCAGTGTTCATTTATGTTATTTGTTTCATTAATGGGTGGTGGAGTGGTGAGTCAGTTGAACTAGTCATCTGGCGCTTTCTGTTAGGACATACTGATTTTCTTTCTGGATCTTTACACTTAATTGTGTGTTGATTGATTAATTTTGGATCCAGATAGATTATCGATATCATGTAAATATTTAGTTGTCTGCGACTTGTTTGTTCATTGTTTAAAACCCTTTGTTTAAATATTGTCCGAAATTTTTTTTTTTTCTACCAGTTTTGTCGATGTCTCGTCTAGTTTAATCATTATTTTTCTCTCATGTGTACTATCATACTCTATTAGGAATTTTTTTTTTCGCTGATTCTGTTATCGTTTAAGTCCTGTCTTGTAAAAACCTTATTTCTTCATAATTATTTTTTTTTATTATTTATCATTTATTGGACACTGAACACTGACCCCCCTTCTATTTTTGTTACTTCAATGTACAATATTGTATAATGATTTTTGCCATGTAGTCAATGCCAGTTAGTAATATTTAGTGCCAATTAATATTGATCAGTGCCAGTGAATTTTTCTTGAGGTTACATTGATTTTAGATTTATGTATTGCCAGTGATACAGTATCAGTATCATATTTTTCTATAATAGTGATTTTTCTCACTATATTTCCCTATTTGATATATCTGAACCGGCAATATGGAGGCTAAAAATATAGAAGACAATTTATGGGAAGTATATGAGAGGAGAGGTGAAAAATATGGTCTAACAGGAGAGAAACTCCTACAATTTATTAAAGAAAACATTGAAAAAGAAGAGAAATTAAATAAAGAAAGAATAGATAGAGAAGAAAGACTTGCTCTTAGAAACCTTGAAAAGGATAAATTAGAGGCAGAAAGACAGGAAAGGTTAGAGAAAGAGAAATTAGACAGACAGGAAAGGTTAGAGAAAGAGAAATTAGAAATGAAAAAGTTAGATGCAGACAGACAGGAAAGATTAGAGAAAGAGAAAATACAGTTAGAAATAAAAAGATTAGAAGCAGAAATAGAAATGAAAAGAATAGACTCAGAGCAACACACAAAAACACTGCAAAAGAATAATACAGGTGGTAGACCACATATAGCTCAGTTTAATTCTAAAGATGGTAACATTGATGCATATTTGGCCAATTTTGAATCTATACTTACAGTTAACAATATACCAGAGTCTGAGTGGACTAAATATGTACTAGAAGCATTCCGTGGTGAATCAGTAAGCGTATTGCAAATGTTAGGTCGACCAGAACATAAATCATATAATGAAATTAAGCAACACCTCTTAGATTTTCATAACAAAACTGAGGAACACTATAGGAATCTGTTCCACAATTCAATAATGACTGAAACAGAACACCCTACAGCCTATATAAATAAATTGGAGTCCTATTTAAATAACTACATTAAAATGGCTGGCATAAATGCATCTGATCCCCAACAAATTATAGAATTAATGCTAGTAGACAAAATTTTAAACATAAGCTCCAGCAAATTATTCTCTTTCATTAAATTAAAGAAGGTCAATTGCAAGAAAGATCTTATTTCCACATTATCTGATTATAAAGATAGTAATCAAGATGTCCCCATGTTCAAAAGTAAGAATGACAATACTTTTAGTGCCATTAGACACAAAAACAAATCACAATACAGTTACAATGATAATAGATATAGAAGCTTACCTGCCAGATTTCCTAATAGGATGCAAAGGACTTGTTATTACTGTCATAATCCAGGACACAATATAGCCAAATGCAAGTTATATCTCAACAGAAATAGATATGTGAATAATGGTCAGGTACAAGAAAGCAGATATATACCCAATAGACAGTATCATAGAAACAGTAATGATAGATCTTCTGGTAGATATCAAGGACAGTATCAAAATAGACAGTCACCAAACAATAGTCCTCCTAGACATAATAATGATAGAGGCAGATCCTTAAATAGAAATAACAAAGTACATAATGTTAATGCTTTGTTAAGTAACAATGGTAATTTGATATTTTACCCCTGTTTTCTTAATAATAAACCGGTTATGTGTCTTAGAGACACAGGTGCTACATGTGTAGTGGTAGATGTATCTCTTGTTCCACATGAGTGCATGATGGACAGTTCAGAAGATATTAAATTAGGAAATGGTCACACACTTAGCTGTAAGAAAGCCATGATAGATATAGACACCCCATGGATTAGTGGGAAAATTGAGGCCATAGCTATGACATCACCAGTAGCCCCTTTGATTATAGGTAACATCCCAGACATTAAACCAGATAATTCTCAAGAGTTATTTACACTTTGGTTAAGTAACAAAGAAATAAACATACAAAAAGTACTGAAAGCTATAGATAGGGACCCGATAGAAAGTGATACTACTACTATAATACAAACTATGCAGAACACCGAACAACCACTTAAAATTCCTAGATGGAATGGTTTAGGCAATGTACTTAATTATATATCTCTGGTAGAGAGTCATATGTCAGATGTCCCTCAAACTGAAATATCGGCAAGAATTGTGGACTTGTTGATAGGACACAAGCATGCACATAACATTGCACAAAAAATTGAAAAGAATTATAAGGGTGACTTAAATAAAATGAAAGAAGAACTAGAAGAAAAGAACAAAGTAGAGAAAAATAAAAGAATAGTTATTAAGATAGATTCTGAGGATGATATAGAGCACTCAAAACATATAAAATTAGAGCAAATATTAAATGTCACCACCAGAGCACAAGCTCTTGTTAAATGTGAAGAAGTACCTCAATTAGAGAACAGTGATATATTTACTATCTTGAATATCACTAAAGATAATTTGATTAAATTACAACAGGAAGATAAATCTCTACTTCCACATTTTGAACAATTAAATAGGGTTAGTGACAGACAAATTTCATATTTATTGGTGGATGATGTCCTTATAAGACAATTTGTAGGTAATAAAAGCTGTACACAAATAATGATACCTGAGTCCCTTAGGACTAGAATATTAAGTGTCACATGACAGTCCATTAGCTGGTCACATGAGCTATAGAAAAACATTAGATAGGATAAGAGAACATTGTTTTTGGCCAGGCTTAGAGAAAGACATAAAAATATTTCTGAAATCATGCCAAATCTGTACAACACTTAATAAAGACCCCTCAAACCATAAAGCTCCCATTCAGGAGATGGACACAAATCACAAACCCTTTTATCAGATAGCTATTGACATAATAGGACCAATACCACAACAGTCCCAGAGAGGACATAGATTTATCTTAACTATAATAGACTTTGCCACTAGATGGTTAGAGGCTATTCCTCTGGTGAATGTCACCTCAGAGTCTATTTGTGGTGCATTATTGACTGTTTTTACTAAGTTCGGATTTCCTCAAATTATTTTATCAGACAATGGGACACAATTTGCATCCCAGATAACTCATGCCTTTACAGACATGCTAGAGATTACACAGGTATTTTCCCCTCGTTACAGACCCCAAACTAATGGTGCTGTAGAAAGAGCAAACCAGACCATTAAGAGCATGTTAAGGAAAGTAGTTGTTGACCAGGAACATAATTGGGATAAATTTTTACCTCTGGTATTATTTGCCTACCGTGAAGTGCCGCATGAGTCAACTAAATACTCCCCCTTTGAATTAATGTTTGGTACAAACCCTAGAAGCCCCCTTAAAATTTTTAAAAACAATATTTTACCTTCTTTACAAGAAGAAAACATTCAAACCTCTGACTGGGTTGAGCAGATTAGAAATAACTTGACTTATGCAAATAAATTTGCAGAGGCCAACTTAAATAATAGCAATAAGAAAAATAGACTAGATAAAAATAGAAATAGAAAATTAAGGACACTAAATAAAGGTGATAGTGCATATGTCTTATATCCACAAGACAGTAACAAATGGAGAGGTCCATATCAGGTTAAGAGTAGAAGAGGCAAGACAAACTACATATTAGACATAGAAGGGAAAGATACATTATGTCACATTGACACCCTAAAGAAATATATTGACAGACCAAAAAAATATTTGAACTCATTCTTGCAAACAGATAGATCCTCATTGAAGTATTTAGATAGTTTAGCTACACAATTAGTTCAATTTCAGAACTGGGCTATCAATAAAAAGGAACCAGAAGATGACACTATAAAACTTTTTAAGTATGCTGTCACAAAAGGCATTAATCAGAATAAACTTAATAGCAAAGACATTGATTCCTTCCAAATTAACCATTTTCATCAGTTGGAAAACTTGTATGAATCAATTGCCAATAACTTTACTAGTGATCAGGTGAAAGCAAACCAGTTAGTTTTAGACTTATTGAATATTCATTCTGTGTCTAATGATCCTCAATTATTAAATGTTATATCTCATGACACAGAAGACAATGATACTATCTGTAAAGAAATTCCAGTCATCAGTGAAGATCTTAATGATCTTACAAAAATAAATTACTCCTTAGACATATCTATTGACAAAAAGACTGAAGTAGAAAAGTTGATGCAGAATTTCAGCATGGTAATTTCTAATAAGCCAGGGAGAACAACTAGCACTCAGCACAAAATTAGATTAATAGAAGGAAAATCATTTAAAGCTAAATGCTATGATATACCATATAAATACAGGGAGTTATTAGACAAAGAAATAAGGAGCTTGTTAGAGAATGGTCTTATAAGACATTCTGAATCATCTTACAAATCCCCAGTAGTTCTAGTTAAGAAAAAGAATGGGACTATGAGACTCTGTTGCGATTACAGAGGTCTTAATACAATAACACAAATAGACAAACAACCTCTAGCTAACGTAGATGACTTAGTGAATGATATGGCACATGCCAACATTTTTTCTCATTTGGACTTAACGCGTGGCTTCTGGCAAATACCCATGGAAGAAAACTCTAAGAAATTTACAGCCTTTGCTACACATGACAATTTTTATGAATGGAATGTCATGCCATTTGGGTTAGTGAATAGCACTGCCACATTTACTAAAATGATGTCATCCATTTTAAAAAACCAACCTAATGTTAAACACTATGTGGATGATGTCTGTATTTTCACTCAGGACTGGGATACTCATATGAAAACACTAAATGACCTATTAATTATATTCAGAGATCATAATCTCACAGTGTCCCCAGACAAAATTAAAATAGGTTTTCAACACATAGATTTTTTGGGCTACAATATAGGTCATGGTACAATAAAACCCACAATCACTAATGTTAGCAAAATTTTGGACATAAAAACCCCTGAAACTAAAACACAAGTTAGAGCCCTCATTGGACTATGTTGTTATTACAACAAATTTATTAAGAACTTTAGTGATATTATAGACCCACTTAGGGAACTCACTAAGAAAAACATGAAACAAAAAGTTATATGGACCAGTGAATGTCAGTCTGCACTTGACAAGATTAAAAATCACTTTAACAATCCTCCCATTTTGAAAGCCTTTAATTCAAACAGTAACTTGGTATTATGTAGTGATGCTTCAAATATTGCCATTGGTGCGTGCTTAATGGAAGAAGACAATAAAGTAAATAGACCCATATTTTATCTGAGTAGGAAACTGACAGAGACAGAAAGAAAATACTCTGTTATAGAGAGAGAATGTTTAGCCATAGTCTGGTCTATAACTAAATTACAGAAATATTTATTAGGTAGAAAATTTTCAGTGTGGATAGATCACAAGCCACTGATAGAATTTAAACATAAACAAATAAATAATTCCAAATTAACAAGATGGTCTTTACTTTTACAGGATTATGATTTTCATATAAAACATATCAAAGGTTCAGACAATTTCATACCAGATATTTTATCAAGGCTAACTGAATAAATTGATCAGATATTTTGTTGCTGGCATAATAATTAAATAACAATTAATAACATACAAAATATTTTTCTTGATTGTTAAATGAAATTTATCTTAGACTTAACTAGTACACATATATACATACATTGATAAATAATAATGTGATTTACATAGATATTATAAATGGAGAATAGTGATTTGAGTTAGCATATTTGGTAACACATAGTAATTTTTTTTTTAGAAATTCTTACTCAAGAATATAAACTCATTCAGCATGATATATTATGATTATATTTTTTGTTGATTATGGCACATTGTACTTCATGTTAATAAATGACTTAGCAATAATTTTTTTTTTTTTTT
The DNA here is from genome assembly GCA_021962125.1 of Bulinus truncatus. NCBI lineage: Eukaryota > Metazoa > Mollusca > Gastropoda > Planorbidae > Bulinus > Bulinus truncatus. The sequence goes on along the minus strand of JAGDYQ010000036.1, from coordinate 2,304,873 downwards.
GAAGATTGTTAATGTTGGGTTGGTGTTTAAAAACACTGACATGGCAATTTTTTTTTTGTAATAGAAAGACATTGTGAACAATTTATTCTATATAATGGCATTGAACAAATTTTTTTTTGAGATGGCATACATTGGCATTGTAATTTATATTTTTTTTAAATATTGCATGAATTGACATTGATTAGCAAATTATTGTATATAATGGTATTGTACATTATTTTTATCATTTACTTAGTACATATTAGGAAGATTGTTTACATAGACTTTGGTAACATGAAATAACATTTTTTTTGTGACATGATTAGTTGTTACCATTACTTGTAATTATTTGGATACCACAAACTTGTACTTGTTCACCAAATTTTGCGGTGATATACATATTGATATAACAGGATAAAAAAAAAAAAAAAGTATACCACTGTTAGACATTGTGTAATTTGAAACTGTGGAATATATTATGTTGGTACTATGAATTAGTTATAATGTTGAGATGGAGTTAGGTAATATTGTTCATAATCATTTGTTTTTTCTCAATTAGTTATTGTACTTGGTTTATCCAAGGGTTGGTCGGAAAGGACCATATAAGCAGCAGGGACGCTGTATGTTGATTGTACCCCATGAGATCCAGCCAGGTGGCTGATGATTATTATTTATTGAATTAAGAGTATGGACATCGGTATTGTCATACTGTCTTATTTGAATTTCTTCGGATAACTACGCATATATTTAAGTTGGGCATAGGAATGCCATGATATTGTAATTGAGTTTAATGGGGATATTGAATATATTTTGGCATCGCTTCGGCACGATATGCCATGTTGTATACAGTAACAATTGATAAAATAATTAATTTGATTTTGACAATGCTGTAGTATTAAGATACCACATTGTAAGACATATAATTTATGGTTGTAACTTCTGTCAATTTTTTTCATGATGTTGATGCAAATATATGCACCTATAATGTTATTTTGTAGATAACTTATTATAAATAGAAATACAAGTGTATATATATTGATGTATATAGTTACTCTAGTTGCATAGAGTGGAATATTTTTTTTGATACATTGATTGTAACTTATCATAAATTAAGGATGGTACAGATCTATAGTGCAATTAATAATAGTTTTTTTTTAGAGAAATGTTGCACATTTTTTGGTGGGTGGGGAGGTGTAAATGTATAATTGTGTAAAGGTATAGAAGTGTAAAGATATAATTGTTTCGTGTAAAAATATAATTGTTTCGAAACAGTAAGATCACTTTTAATTTAACTAAATCCGAGTTTTTTATATTTCCGGAAGTAAGAACGAATTTAGACAGTTGAAGATCCACTCTCGTATAGGACAGACGTGTCATTGTAGTTATTCTGAGTGATATATATTATTTATTCTGAGTGATCACGAGAGAGTTATAGTTCACCTCCATGTTGGAGATATTGTGCTAGACAGTTTATTATATACATGTACTTGGATATTATAGATGGATCCTTTGAACTTGATTGAGTTCCTATTTGAATGTGATAATTTATTGGATTGATTTCTACAATATGTACTCGGAATTTATTTCATCATTTTTTTTATAATATTATTGTGTCGAGAATAAATACTTGAATCAGCTAAGAACTCTTGTATCAAGTTATTTTTGATGTTGTGATTTGTGAATAGGAAAGAACCGCCACAGCTACCATAAACACGCCTCCAGTTCACAATCTATATTGATACAGCAATGAACTTAATACCCTGTCAAAAATTGGGAATAATTATACGTTGACAAATGCTGATAGCAGTGATAGCCCAAATAATATACCCTGACACCCTCCCTCCTCTCTCCCCCTCCCTCCCTCCTACCCTCCTACCCTCCTTTCCTCTCTCTCCACCTGCCCCCTCTCTCTCTTTCTCTTTCTTTATCTCTCTCTCCCTCCCCCCCCCTCTCTCTCTCTCTTATTATTATTATTATGGCTTCACACTTCTTCTAAAATCCTTCTTCATTCCTTTATCTTCCTCAAACTGTACACATCAGAGAGCATGAAAAAACATCAACAATTCTTTGCATCTCAAAGGCACAATACAGCACCAGCGCGCAAGTTCTATTCGAACATCGGGAAATGACGTCACAGAGGAATTTTATTTATGGCGCCGTCGAAATTAGTTTAATATAGTAAAATACTAAAATAAAAAAAAAATTAATTACAATTAAACTACCCATCGAGATGAAACGAAACCTGTCCTATAACCTTCCCCATGTAATTATGTGTATGTGTAACGAATTTCACGTTATTGGTTTGTCTGGATCTTGAGTTATAAGGGAACAGACAGACAGACAGACAACAAGTGCGTCTTATAAGTATAGATATATATATATGCATGTAAATATGCATCCATCTACATAGACGCCCAAAGCTAGACTAAATATAAAACAAAGCATGTGTTCCCAACTGTCGGTAAATATACGTCATTTGTACCAAATGACGTATACACTAAAGCTCCCAATATTTACACTCAAGATGGCGGAATGACGCCATGGATACTGCGGTGGGCGGAGCCTAGCGAATTGCGTCATCAAACTTAGACTATATTATTTTTCCACATTTCTCCCCTCTACCTAAGCATGATGTAATCATGTAAAACCCAATACTAATAGCGACAAAAGAAAGCCACATGAAACAAAGTTCAATCATAGAACATATCCCAAATCATCATAACAACAAAATAAATTATCCAATGATTAATCAAATCAATATTGCATGAAAGCATAAATCAATACATGCAAACAATATAATAAATATCATCAATTATATATGCATAAACATATTGAATTAAATTCAAATTTCTCATCATTTTTCTTTTTCGTCACTGATATTTATTATTTTATTATCTTTTTTTTCTTTCATGTCACTTGTATATCTTTTCTTTTCTATTATCTTTTTTTTTCCAGGTGACCTTTTTTTTTCATGTCACTAGTTATTCTTCATTTTTTTTTCGAGTGACTCCTCTTTTTTTTTTCATCATAATCAACAAATATTATCAGGCATATTATGTCATCATATACACATATACATGTAAACATGTCATCATATGAACATAATATGCATGTAAACATACACATCATGGTGAACCAAATTTCTTACTGCCAAGACATAGCTTGGTTAAGAGAGAATATTAAAATCTCTCCAATTCCCTTTAGTATTTCTCTCCGTGGTTGGAGTGAAACCATAGTTCGCTCTTCTACCCTGTTTATAAATCTTACAGTCATTCTTGCAACATCTCAACAAACATGAACTGTGGTAATGAGGGATAAATTCTGGCTCATTAAAATTTACTACATGTCTAACATAGGGATTTTTATGGGGATATCTACTGCAATTATTATAAGTTAGACATCTAACTGTGTTAACATGGTTGTATCGACTAATTGGTGGGTTCTTCCATTCATGGTTTTCATTTCTTTTATCTTCTTTTCCATACGACCATCTATTTGTTTCTCTGGTTTGATCACCCTTACGTCCAGATTTCTTGATTTGAAAATCATAATACCTTCTTTGTTTCTTTTGATTTTCACTGGGTACAATGTGATTTTTGTCTGACAATAATAGTTAGGGTTCTTTCTTTGTTCCCGTATTATAATTCTTGAAGTTTGCTTATTCATTGATTTAAGTTCTTCTCTATGACATTCAGTGGTAAATGGAACCGAGTGTTTTACAATTGTACCTGTAGCATAAGATTTATGTTGGATTTCTTTATTTACGTGTTTGCTTGCCTTATTATCTTGATTAATTAATTTACCATCTCTATTTCTGGGTATGGTTCTCTTGGCTACTTTGATATAACAGGCGTCTTTATTTCCAACTGACGATTCTACTTTATCCAATCTGTTAATTTTATCCTTCAAACTTCCATTAATCTTTGTTTGAGAAGCTGTAACCACATCGACTGATTCTATTTTCTTAACAAGTTTATTTACAATCTTCTCTATTGCTTCTACCCTAATTGGTAGGTCTTCCAATGTAGTTTGAGTCTTTGATTTAGTACGTAGGTCATTTTCCCTGTCTAAAATCAATTTATTCAGTTCTGCCTGTATTTTTTCCTTCTCTGACTTGAGACGTTTATTTTCCAATTTTAACTTCTCATTTTCTTCACGTATGCTTTCTCTATCATGTTTATCATCTTCAGCCTGCATTAATCTAGTAACATTGGTCATTTTATCGCCCTCCACACTGACTCCAGGGGTAGCTGACATATCAAGCTCTAAACGCCTTTTTTCCTTCGCGATTACTGCCTTTCTCATTTCCCGTTCTGCCGCTTTTTCTTCCCTCTCTCTCTGTTCCTTTTCCTTTCTTTCTTCCCTCTCTCTCTGTTTTTCTTCCATCTCTTTCTTTTCCTTTTCCTTTCTTTCTTCCCTCTCTCTATTTTCCTTTTCTTCTACCCAGGTTTTCAATTCTTGGCCTGTAAGGCCAAGTGCTTTACCAGCTTCAACAATATTTAAAATTGATGACATGGCAGTAACCAAAACCAATTATAACTAATAAGTAAAAATGTTTGATACTATATATCATGCACAAAAAAAATTCTATTATGTCATCAACATACGAGTAATAACAAAATAAATACAATATTCCTTTTCGAAAAAAAAAAAAACCCAGCAAACTAAATGTTTTGGCTGCTCAGGGTGGACCCTATTTTAACCTCTACTGTATTGAATACAGAATTCCACCAAGAACAACAAACAAATAATTACACCAGATTTCAATATTCTAATAATAAATATATACAAAAAAAATATGCCAACTTACATATAAAGAAATACACAATCGTAAATTCTGTTCCTTGACTTTGATGGTTGATCCTCGGTGATCCCGGTCCGCGATATTCGATGTGGGGTTGACTCACACACGGGTTGATCCTTGGTGATCCCCGTCCGCGATGTTCGATGATCCTTGGTTGATCCTCGGTGATCCTATGGTGGGGTCCTCTGACGATGAGGAGGTGATTCCCAGCCACACGGTAACGTCGGCCCCGTCAGTACACAGCAACTCTGGCCACTTTAAGCAGTAAAGTTGGCCACTTCAGTAACAGTGGGGTTGGCCTCTTCAGCAAACAGCAAGGTTGGCCTCTTCAGCAAACAGTAACGTTGGCCACTTCAGCAAACAATAGGGTTGGCCACTTCAGAACACAGTTTTCACGGCGCGCACCCAGGGTGGTGGCCGCCACGTAATTCACCGATGAATACTTAACCGGTAATTACAACGAGTCTTAATGTCAGCTGCTCCTGAATCCAGCTAAGTCAGTCAGTTCGACGTCGGAGGTGCCAAATATATGTTACGGGTCCTTATATTGAAGATACTTGTAGAAGGTGTAATAAATCAGACAACACAAATCACGAAGTTAACTCCAGTGAAGTAACATCAAACAATCATTTAATACTTGAACATGAACTGACATAAAGGTAGAATCAGGAGGAGTAGCAAACTGTAAATATGCATCCATCTACATAGACGCCCAAAGCTAGACTAACTATAAAACAAAGCATGTGCTCCCAACTGTCGGTTAATATATGTCATTTGTACCAAATGACGTATACACTAAAGCTCCCAATATTTACACTCAAGATGGCGGAATGACGCCATGGATACTGCGGTGGGCGGAGCCTAGCGAATTGCGTCATCAAACTTAGACTATATTATTTCTCCACAATATATATATTTATATTTATTTATTTATACAGTGGATTCCGCTTAATTGGGACACCGCTAAGTTGGGACAGCCGCTTATTTGGGACAAATCTCAAAGAAACCAAACCAAGAAGCCAATGGTAAATTTGTATGTTTAATTGGGACAGCCGCTTAATTGGGACAAAAAGCCTCGGTCCCGATGTGTCCCAATTAAGCGGGATCGACTGTATATATATATATATATATATATATATATATATATATATATATATATATATATATATATATATATATATATATATATATATATATATATATATTAGGGTGGCCCAAAAAACTTTTTGTCAAATTTTTTTGGAGCATTTTGTTTTTTGTGTTTCCTTTGACTTCAAAATGGCACGGAAAAAATTTCATGAATATATGACTTTATTTAGTACTGCCTCATCGACACTGAATTTTTAAATCATTTTGAATGAATTTTGAATGTGAGTATGTATATCTAAAGCACACAGAAAATGCTAAAAGGTTCTGGAAAGTTTTAAAAAAATCTATACAATTCTAGAAGGTTCTATGAAATCTCTAGACGGTTCTAGAAGCTTCAAGAAAAACGTGGAAAACTTGAGAAGGTTCCGGGAAATTCTAGAAAACTCTAGAAGTTTTGATTTTCATATAAATAGCCAGCTTCACCAGTGCATTTCAATTTAGTTATAAAAATCAAGTGCTATAAGATCAAATGTAGCGGCTGTATAAATATAATTCATTTAGTTATGACTACTAGGTCGAAAAGTGTTGTTCATTTAACTGGCATAGAAGTTGACACAACTCCTGTTCATTGAGCTAGTTACTACTGGCCAATGGTATGTTTACAAACACAGCCGTCTGGCAGTCAGCTGGTACTATTTTTTCATGACCTATTTCTTTGCTTGTATACTGTCCAGTTGCCATGGCAATGTTTATTGAGCTAGGTACTTCCCCTAATTGAGCCTACTGGCCAATGGTATGTTTACAAACACAGCCGTCTGGTAGTCAGTTGGTACATTTTTTTCATGACCTATTCTTTGCTTGTATACTGTCCAGTGGACATGCCAATTTTTTTTATTGAGCTAGGTACTTCCCCTAATTGAGCCTACTGGCCAATGGTATATTTACAAACACAGCCGTCTTCAATAAGACATTTGAGGGTTGTACAACTGGACCGGATGTGCTGCTATTCAAGCGCTTTAAGACGTTTAGGCCAAAAATAAGACAGGCAGAATTTAGTATATGCCATGATGTTCGACTAGAGCAAAATCTCAAGCCATTAAAAATAGATGTCATCACATTTTGTGCAAATATCCCCAAAATGAAAGACAACTCAAGATATTTGCCACGTGAAGATTACAAAGAACTTCTGACTCTGAATCTTATCATCCTGTGAGGAATTCCCACCTCTCCCTTTGGGGTGCGTTTTTCGTGTTCCAGGAGCTTATCACCATGCAAAGGGGATGTCTAAAATAATCTACTCATGAAGATTTATCTCTTCCGTAATCAATTCAAGCTGACTAAGTTGGAAGACAAATCAATTGCAGAATTTGGTATGTTTGCATCCTTTGTTTACATTAAAGCTTGGATTCAGTGTACCATTCTAACAGACGCACCTATGAATGATCTGGATTTCATCAAGCTTGTTATTGATTATAAGAATGTTTCTTCCTTCATTTCTCAGACTGCATTGAAAACGATTGGTCGACATCTCTGGTACCTTAGTGCAGAACTCATTCATCTGGTTCTCTTTTCTCAACTTATCTCAGTGGATGAGAAAAACAGCCTTGCTGCTTGCTTGAGGCAATTCATGGAGAAATCTTCTGATGATTAGAAAGAAGAAAGGTGCACCCGCGGTACAAATGATCCTTCAGCACTTCATAATGTGACATTAAAGTATTTTGTGACCTCGTCATCGCTGCTCTTCTTTAATGCTTTTCTGCTTCCGACATATTTTATCATGACTGATGCTTCCACCTGGCAACAAACTCCATCATTTCAGAAGGCAACATCAGTGGTCTCTTCCTTGAAAGTTGTCAATGACTGTGTCGAGCGGGGAATTATACTGGCTTCATCATTCAACTCATCTTTCATCAAATCAGAGGAGGAAAAGCAGCACTTGCTCCAAATTGTTGAACAGCATCACAGTGCTGAAGAGATCGCAACTTGCAGACCCTCAGGACTCAGAAAGCACAGACTAAAAAACTTTTCAAGTGTATTTTTGAATGGCGTACATAGAACTACTCTGCAATACAACCAGGTTAATGTGTCATGTAACTAGTATTATTTTACTGTTTAATTCCTACTGTGTAATATAATTGTTCTTTGTATCTAAAAAATAGCATTTTAAACCTTGCAAAATTTTCATTTAATGCAACTGCCGAATACCATAAAACACGAGATAACAAGTGCACTGAGGCAGTATTTATAGGAGCCTAAATGGTGTTAAATTGGGTATATACATTTTTTAAATCACAGTGAACCAGAAAACTAAAATGCTCATGATAAAAAATCAACTTTATTTTTTCCACTATAAACTAAGCCACCCTAATATATATATATATATATATATATATATATATATATATATATATAACACCTTCATTGTATATAATATTAAAAACGGATATGAGGCTGTAATCTATTTAAGCGTGGCGTAAACTGCAAAATTACATAAGTAGCATGAGTTAAATTGATTTTAAAAAAAAAATATTTTTTAAGTGTATTTTCTTCCAATCACTGTTTAGAGTTCCTATCGTTGCTATTATAATTTAATTTATAAAATAAATTAAAAAAACTGAAATTGTTTTATTGCACCCTAAATGGTCTGTAGTTTGTAATCGTAATTCTTTACACGTTCTTTAGATACTACTAATTAACACAAAATACACAAAGGGGAAGTATAACGAATCAATCATTTTTCCACCAAAATTTATGTGGTTACCTCGCTTTGTACATAATTTTCCCTTTTTTTTAAAATAAACGCCATCTAGCGGAAGACGTATACAAACACACCAGGGGCAATCACTAACTAGTCTTCTTTATGTAAAGAAAGTTAGATTGTATGGGAATATAACAAACGTCTTCCTTAATTAATGCATTTTACTTAGCTTAAACTAAAAACAAAAAAATCCTATTACTGTGTATAATTCTTTCAAATTATTTATGCATTTGAATTTTGTTTTTCTTTGCTCAAAGTTGCCATTCAAAGTTGAACGCGTTCCAAATTTGGAAGTTGACCCCCCTAACCTCGTTTGCAAATCGGTGCCTTGATTTCAACCATGGCGTTCGGCACTAGAAAGAGTTGTTGTGATGTTGGATGAAACTTAATTTCAGTGAATATTTAGGTTATCTTGATTCGGATATATTTAATATCGTTTGGTATCTTTTTAAAGAACTGTTTGTGAATTCTTATCTGGATACAATGGATAGGAGTTTCCACAGAAAAAATAAACGTCGGAAGTCCAGTGTTTTGGTGGACTCTAAACTAGTTTATGTTCTTTTCACATTTTCTTGGATACTTATTGCTGGCTCAAAATTTTCACACGCCGTTAAGGGTAAGTACAATAAGCTTTGTTTACATTCAATATGCATACTTGTCTTATAATACGTTATCTGAGATAGTGAGATATTATTTCAATATTTGCTGGTTGCACACACTGTTCATTGTCAATTTTCTCGTCCATTTAACAAATAATTCTTTTTAATCAATTTTGTAATTTTGATTGAATTTCAAATATAACGTTTTAAGATAACAATCCCCCCCCCCAATCCTCATAAAAAGTTTCATTCTGAGGTTAATTAAAAAAAAACTAAAATATTGTATAAAAAAAGTTAATTTAATATTTATTTTTGCAAGGCCTAAGTCTAATATTTCCAATGTTCAATCATTGAAGCTTATTTTAATTATAACTCATGCATATATCAAATTAAAAAGTAAAGTTTAGCTAAATTAAAATTTCATAAAGTAAATTTCCCTTAGGCTTAATCATTGGGAAATTGGGGGCATCTTTAAGTTTAAATGTTTCTGTAGCCACTGCTTCATATGGCTTATTTATATGGGATTGTGTGGCTGGCACACCACCTAAATGCTTCATATTTTTAAATATATTTATACAAGAAGTGTACTCAACACTATGTGGATTATGTTAGTCTGAATTGAAACGCTTTGTATACTTCTTTTAATAGGTAATTTTGTTAAACGAACACTTTTTAAATTTTTTTATAAAGAATAACTTACATAAAATGATTTTAATATCCTTCATTTATAAACAGTTACATTTTATTATGGTCATCTAAAACTAAATTTAAATTAAATCTGAAAAGAACATTTCAATTCATTGAAATGAATATTAGTATAATTTAAAATTATATAAAGAACGAGTGGTTGAGTGGTGTAGAGCGCCTGACTGTGGACCTGATATTCCTGGGTCTAAACCTCTATGAGAATCAAGGTACTTTTTCCATATCCTGGTTAAATTGGTTCACCCACCTTTAACTGGGTACTTAAGTTGTGGAAGTAAAGGCGGCTGGGCTTAGTGCTAACAACACAACGCCTTTATATGCCTAAGGTACAGAAACAGATGCATTTGCACTTTATCTGCTCTGATGACCCTCTATATAATGTATATTTTTGTGCAGAAAAGTTTGCCATCAACTTCACAAACATTGGGAAATTAAATTTCATTTTTTTAGTCCATTTTTAAATTAATTGTGTGTCAACTAGAATTAATAATTAAATTAAAATCTCATGCTTTGCATTTAAAATGCATTTATTTTTTTTTTTTTTATTCATTGATCTGGATATTTTGTAGTTCAAGATTTCTAGAACATGCCTCTTATATTTCTAATTTATGAATAGCACCATCCATAACAACATTTATTATTTATCTATTTCTGTTATATATTTTCACAGCTTCATTTATTAAAAAAAAACTTTCCTTATCTTGACATTATATCAATGGTTTTAAATTTTTTTTTTTTTATTTTGCCTGAATATATCTGTTAAGTATCAAAATAGCTACTAACTACCGCACTACACTTTTTTTTTTCTTTGGGTCGTTACTTGTAGATCCGCGACTTTTATGTTTATAAATATATTTTTCTAAGATCAAATGTTTATAGTTTTTGATAGTCACAATGATCTACACAGATTGTGACTGAGAACCATACTAAAAAAAAAAAAAATTAAATCTTGCACCTTAAAGTTTTCAATTTACAGATTGACATTATGTTTCATTGGGAGCTGTGACTCATCTTTTTTTTTTACCCTGCGGTACTGGGAATGGAAAGGTGGTGTGTGATATTTGACTTGGACATTTTAAGTGACTGGGGGAAAATTATTCATCAAGTGACCCATGTCATGTGTGATTTCTTACCCCTTTGGAGTTGATATCAGAAATTACAGATCACTGTGAAAGCTATAGTTAGATGATTCATTAGAGTCTGTCAAGAGTAAATGTTATCATTTTTAGTAAGATTCATTCGATTATTAGGTTAAAAAGCTACAAATGTTGGCTGCCCTTGTGATACCCCTAATTTTTTTTTAATCATTTAATAAAAAATATTGGCTTTATGTATATTGAAATAAAGTTTTGTTTAAAATATTGCATTTTTCTCTCCATTTCTCTCTCTATTTCTGTTATATATATATATATATAAATATATATAAATGTAACAATTTCAGGCATCCCCCCCTCCCCTTCCCCTGCATGGTCATCATTGAATTCAGCTCTCAAAACACGTCAGCCATTAGTCATGCTCGGGTGTCCCAATTGGAGATTAAAATAAAAGGGTTATGTTGGGGGGGGGGGGGTTGATGTAGGGTTTGTGTAGAAAATTAGAAGTATGTCGATATTTTTTTATCTATTTTGACAGGGTGAAAGTCGGTAAACACCCCCCCCCCCCTTTACGTATGTATGTAAGTGGCCAAGACAGAAATACTGTTAAACTAGCTGAAAATCTCAGAAAGGTTCGTTATGAAACCTAAACTTCAGATCTTTTTTTCTAACCTCCGAAATAACCATTCCTCAAGGATCTATATTTATCTTCTTTCTTTTTACAGATCAGAGCTATTTCCTCTCTTACAATTTTCTTTTTTTTTTTTTTAAAGATCCTACCAATAATAGTTATAGGAACACAGAATTGTAAATTGTATTGGCCAGATTTTTTTTTCCCAAGCCAGAGACTAAAGTTCTTAAATGTTTTATCAGTCTGTTTGCTCTTGAAGACTTTTTCTTTCTTTTTTTTTTTTAATGTTCTTTTTGTTGTTGTTCATTTATTCTTCCTCCATCTCTCACTCTCTGAAAGCATTGTCTTCTCGAATGTCCGTCATTTGCTCGCTGGTGCGTGTGTTTGTGTGTGTGTGTGTGTGAGTTAACAACAGACCAGTCCAGGCAGCTAATGATCATTATTTCATTTCTTCCAATCGCCCTCCCTTTGAACGTTGTCGAGAACAAATAGAAGTCTCTTCTAAAATATCAGTCTCTTTTTCTTTCACACCCCCCCCCTCTCCAACCTCGGGTTTTTTTGCCCTTCCCCCCCCCCCCCCAGATTAAGCTGCTCGTTATTAGTTGATTGGTAATAAAAAAAGACACAGGGGATTTATGAAGACCCCCACCCCCCAGTACAGTTCATGGAAGAGCGCACAATGGATGTCGTTCGTCTTTTGGGTGATATTTTTTTTTTTTTGTTCTTACAGCCATTCGATTGATGACTGGAATCAACGTGCCGAAACGTTTGAATACGATACACGTTGCCCCCCCCCATACACACACACACACAACCCACCCCCTCCTACGAGACTTGACCGGTCTCCTCAACTACACACACGGTACGACCGTTGGTCTGGTCGGCCACCTCTGCAGTTTGGGTCTGTCTGTCTGCAGTCTCTCTGTGTGGGTATCCGGACAAAACCCCCAGCGGACAAAACACCCACTTAAAAAATATTATTCATTAATTAATCATTACTTTTATTATAAAATGTAATATCCCCCCCCCCCAATCTTTATTATAAAATGTACAAAGTGAAAGTAGGTCAGGGCAGTTGGGATAGTTAAACGTAATTCGATATGAGACGGGTGGAAAGAGAGGGAGACAGAACCCATTAACTTTAACAGGTAGGGGAATTTTAGACAATAAAGAATAGTGTCACAGTAGAATTCCGGAAGATGCGTAGACGTGGGTAGTTCATGAGTTCAGGGTTAGGGGTGTACTACAATTGAATAAAGTTTAGAAACAGAGTGTCGGTTTGGAGGAATTCAAGTAACATGAGAAGTGCAATGTCACCTTTATTCTGCTATGTTCACCAAACTCTTAATTATGTATTGAATTGGGGTGGAACCAACAAACAGGAGACTTGAGAATGATAGGATATTTTGTTCCGCTAGCCTATATAAGAGAATGTAAGTTTAGTTCGGGAGGAATTGTTGAGCGTACTCGATTTGAAGTGTTTAATTTCCATATCTCATTAAGGGTTCTTTTTTTCCTCGTAAATTTAGCTTTTAGACACAATTTGAAACAAGGCTTAAAAATTTTACATCACATTCTTGTTATACATTATTAGCCGTTTGATATAGTCGGCTGCTGTATTGCCCTGTAGGATGTAAAAAGTGTAGCTTGTTCAATTCTAACTTTTTTTTTTACTCTAAAAATATGACATTTAAAATAAATTAATATTTGGCAACACTGGAAGGCAGTGGTCCCCGGGCCGCGAATCGGCTTCGGTCCGTGGATCGTATGGTTCTGGGGCGCCCAAGAAACATAAAATTATAACTCGAGCTTTTTTGTGAATTTTTTTTTATTAATGAATTAAGACATAATAATCATTTTAAAAGGGGCTAAATAAAAAAAAATAACTATGGCTATGTTTCATATTGAGCATTTATGATCAACAAAAACAGGTTTTAAATTCAAATTCATTTACATGATTTATGTGATTTACAAACCACCCGCTAAGCAGGTCACAGAAAGTTAAACTAATTAAAAGCTAATAATAATAAAAGAATTGTAGCTGCAATAAATGGCTTAAAACAATATTGTGGGGGTTTTGTCCTACACTCCTCTGTGTGTGTGTTGACTCTGTCCACACATGTTCGGTGAAGGGAATGACTGGAGCTGCACGATGCTGCTGTTGAAGTTGTTTGTTTGTTTTTTGTTGTTTTTTTTTTCTCTCATGCCCTTTCGTGTGACGTAAACACCAAAAAAAAAATAACAAAGGTCCCGGGGGGGGATACTTGCGTAAGTCACCCCCCCCCACACACGCTTTGAGAACCACTGTGTTGTTGTCTTTATAAATGTCTTGTTTGAGAGTATACTTTAGTCCCCCCCCCCCGAGCATTTGCGATCTGGGTTGGAGATCGTGCGTGGCAGAAGTGAATTAACCGCCCTTGTCTTTCATAGAATGTATTCACCGAGAATGCTCGTAGAGTTGGAATGCCGCTGCAATAAAGTTGGCGATCAATTTAAAAAAAAAAGAAATATGTACGGTCGTTCTCCCATACTTCAGCGTTCATTGAACTAAAAATAATGATCCGACATAGACTCTAAAGCTAGAAAGAAAAAAAAATAAAGTCTTTTTAAAATGACCCGAGCCACTTGTATGATTAACTCGAGCACGAAATGGCCGCAGCACTTGTATGTATGTATGTATGTATGTGCTATAAAAAATATGACCGCATACACGAAACACAAATGAACATTTTTGTTTTAATGCTAGTTGTGCGGTTGTTAAAATCATTTCGGAATAGACTACAACTACATCCGCACCACAAAATACCGTATTTCCCCATGTATAAGCCACCTTTTTTTTCCAAAATTTTCAAGCCCCAAAAAAGACAGTGATGATGAGTGTATGAGTGATTATTATGAATCTTGAATTTTGTTTCTTTGTAAATTTTCTTTCTTTATAACTTGTTTCTCTAATAAAATATTTTTTTCAAAACTACACAGTCCAAAAATTGGGAGGGGGGGGGGTGCTTATACGTGAGGAAATACGGTATATATCCTGCTGAAAGCGCAACGCTATTTAAAAAGTCCTCTTCCTATGACAAAAAAAAAAAATGCCACCATCTGTGGTTTTTTTTTTTCATTTTTTTTTAAAATTGTGTGGCATCTATGGTACTTGCTGAAACACAATAGAATAATAATGTGCAAATAAAGCGGCTTTCGAAAAAAAGCGATTTTTAAGTTGAAGCATTCTGTATCATTTATATTCTGTGCACTAGACAGGGATGGTGACAACAAACAACATTAACACAACAAAGAGTCACGAAGAACGCGAATGATCATACTTAAATCTATATTAAATACTTTCAGGGAGACATTCACGTATTATGTAACGACCGTCACCCCGCTCCTTCACATAACCCTTTTTTTTTTTTTACACTCTGTTTCCCCGCCCCTCCCCAAAAAGCGTTACGTAAAAAAAGTGAACGACCCCCTTCCCCCCCCCCATATCAATATAAATGTAGTCTTCGGAAAATGCACAGAACAATAAGGAGTAACATACAATATTATACACAAACCAAGCTGAAGATACAAGACGCAAATGTCACGTGACGAACGGTAATGAAGTCCTGAATATTTAAAATCCATTCGATCATCAACTAGAAAAAGCTGCCTCTCTCTCTCTCTCTCTCTCTCTCTCCCCCCCCTTTTTCCCCCATTTATTAATAAATGATTCAGTGGGATTTTTTCATTCACTCGTTTACATTTTTATTTTATCCCGGCCAACGGCCACAACAAACCGTCCGTCCCCTTCTATATAACCCATATTCATCTCATCTTGAGTGGTAATACTCTCTCTCTCTCTCTCTCTCTCTCTCTCTCTCTCTCTCTCTCTCCAGTCCTTGTTTTTGGTTTACCTTTACGTATCGCCTTGACATTTTTATATGACGAGCTTGTTATTGCCGGTTAGAGCGCAAGTTTTGCTTACGCCATAAACCTAGTCTAATCGTTCGTAGAGGGGGTCTACGGAAGGACCAATCTTTTAACGAGCTCAATGTTACGATCTGGCTGTAAATGGGCCCTGAGTGTGGTGGTGGGGGGGGGAGGCTGTGTATGAAAATTTCATCTCATAATATATGCCACATAATATATGCCACATAATATATGCCACTCTTATGGTTAACTAGACCGTAGCCCCGCGTAGCTGTTGTCAGTGAAGTATGTTCGTATGTGAAATATTTTTTTTTTGGGGGTGTAAAGTGTCCGATTGATATGCAGGTGTTTGCAAATGATTGATCATGTTCACAGGTGTTTTGCTCGTCTCACAGGTGCTGCTGTTGCCTGGCAGATTATGAATCGTGATTTGTTCATTTTGTTTTTTACCGTCTCAGGTTAACAGTGATATCATGCCCGCTCTTCAGCCTTGTGTACTTAGGAAAGCGATCGATGATGTTTTCACTGCTGCCCTCTCAAGGGGGGGGGGGCGGCGACGGCGGCACGGGCGCGACGGTTCCCCGGTATCCGGACAACCCCCCCCCCCCCACACTGTTGTGTGTTAAACACAAATGTGTAATACACCCATACCTCGCTTTACGGCCTAGATACGTTCGACGAAATTTGGCCGCTAAGTGAAAAGCCGTATAGGGAATCAATTGTTCAAGTACAAATCCATACAAATTCAATGATATCGGTTCCAAGTTGTTTAAATATGTAACATGATTTATCATTCAAAATATATTTTTTTCTTTTTATTTCATTTAAATTAAAGCTATATGCATTTGTACATAACATAATAACAAACTCCAACAATCAACACTAGTCTATAAACAAAAATGAAACAATTTCATGTTACATAAAATATGAATATGTATATTTTTTTTTTAAATGAAGACAATGAAGAAATGGTAACCTGCAGATCAATGACGTCATCATGTTTAGCTGGTAAGGATGGGCATGGCTTACAGCAATTGTCCAACGTTGTTTGTCTTGCCTCCTTGTCTAGTTCATTCTTCAATGAGTTATAACTGCTAATGAATGACTTAATTTTTTGAGTAATTGAGCGATATGTCTGACGTCAGGATCGTTTTCATGGAGGAGTTTCCCTATCAGCTTCAAGTAGATCAAGCACATCACGTTCGTTCAAACCTTCCAAGCCGAGATCTTCTATTAGATCCAAAATATTTTTCCTAATTTCAGGAAGAAAATTAACTTCTGTATTTAGTGCCGAACCTAGGGATTTTAGGGCACCTCTTTGAAGGTCCCCTGCATTTTGACATTCGACAACATGATATGAGATAATGTACTTAATATTTAATGTGCATTATACAAAATAATCAATATTTTTTTCACTTTTGTACAAAAGTATCTTTTTTTTGGCCGTTATAGCGAAACATTTAAGGCCGTAAATCGAAAACGTGCCATAAATGATGAAGGCCGTTATAGCGAAATGCCGTATAAAGGGCGGCCGTATAGCGAGGTATGAGTGTACACATATATATATATATATATATATATATATATATATATATATATATAGAGAGAGAGAGAGAGAGAGCGTATTTTCTGTTAGGCTTTTCAAAATGGAATTTTTTTTTTTTTTTTTACTTAGAGCACGGTAGATGAAGTTATTTTATCCTTTCGACCCACAATATGAAAAAAAGGCTAATGGTTGCTGGTACACCTTTAGCAAAATCTTTAATGTCTGCTTGTCTCTTTTTTATGTCTTAAAGGGGGAAAAAAACTGGACTCTGAAGAACTATTTGTATATGTTTTAATTCAATTATGTAATTGCTTTTTTTTTCTTTTAATGGAGGAGAGAGGGGGGGGGTGGAGTTGCAGGTTTACTACACTCGGTTCCCCCGACAGGGAACATAACGCCGTGCATTGTTTTTGAGTGACGCCCCCAGTTTAGTATACCCCTCCCCCCTCACCTCCCTGTTGGTCTACACGTCTGTATGTGATGTTTTTTTACATTGTGTTCTCGTTTTATTTTGTAATACTGTATCTAGTATCTTCATCTCGATCTGTGATATTCCTTACATAGTGTTCTCGTTTTATTCTGTACTACTGTATCTATTATCAGCCCCCTCAGTCGGGAACATTTTTTTTGTACCCGCGCCATAGCCGGCCGTGCATTTTCCGTAGACGTCATACACTGGATCTTCTGCACAGCCGCTCACCAACCGCTGTCGACATTCTCTTATTTTTTTTTTTAAATGTACAATGTTTGTTTGTGATATCATAATTAAATCATTTTTGTTACCAAGGTTACACCACGCCAGAGCGCCTGGCATTTGGATCCCGTCGTTTTTTGTTGTTTTTCTTGTTTTTCTACTGTGCCATTTCTGGGGGGGGGGATGGGATGAGTCGCTCCGCTAGGCCGTTGGGTCTGGTAACTAATGACGCGACCATCCATGAGGGGGGGGGGTCCAATGTAGCCTGGTAACAGACTCATTATGTCGAGACGGCGGATTGTTGTGAAATCGCGATGCTACCAAAAATAAAAAAATCGTCATACATAATTCATGAGACTCCCCCCTAGGTCGTATGTTGCTGTTGTTTTGTTTTTTCATGCAGGCTATCACACAGACCGCATTCATCTTTTTGGTCACGGTCGATGTGAATATGTGTTGATGATACTCGAGCGATCATGGTTATGGAGTTTCACTCGAACGTTGCGGTATCATTGGTAGGTCTCAGTGGGGCTTTTATGTTGTTGGGTTTTTTTTTTTTTTAATTCAAATGGAATCGCCGAGGTAGGGCCTGATGGCTATGGCCTCGATAGCGTGAATAAGGTTTTATGTAAAACACTAGCTGTACCATGCAAAACCTTTTCATATAGTTATATCCCCTTATGCTTGATCGGTAGGCTAGGTTATTTTTAGTTTCGGGCAGATCCGATTTTTTTCATGATTATATTTTAAACTGGAATACTGTTGTATTCATTCTTTACTTTCGATTTAACGCAGATCTCAAATCGCTTTATATATATATATATATATATATATATATATATATATATATATATATATATATATATACTAGCTGTACCGTGCAAAACCTTTGCATATAGTTATATCCCTTTATGCTTGATCGGTAGGCTAGGTTATTTTTAGTTTTCATGATTATATATTAAACTGGAATACTATTGTATTAATTCTTTACTTTCGATTTAACGCACACTGGAAATGAGTATTATTATATATGATGATATATATATATATATATATTATGGTTCCTGTCAGGCCGCTCGTGTGTAGTAACAATCTACTCATAACCGTAAGATGGTTACATTGATTTTTGTTTGCTCTTGTTGTGCTGATCGATAACCATGATATGGGCAATGATTAGAATTTAAAAAAAATTCAAATTGCAGACTATTGCACGGTATTAGTAAAAAAGGGGGTGGGGGAGCGCTGCTGCGTCACTCGCGTGTTTTCGTTCTAGCTGGGTTCTTATTCAGTGGGACCCGTTACACGTTTTAAACACACCCAAGTTTGTAGATTTTTAAATTGTTGCCCAGTCGGGTTCACGCGGTCATTATCTGCTCTCTCTCGCTCTTGTGTGTTGTGGATTGCGTTTTATTTTACACCCCCCCCCCAATCCGTCCCACTAGTTTTACAATAAACGGGCGCCGGCAGAATTTTCGATTGCATGATTTTAAAACATTTATTTTTCGCTTCAATTCCTCCCCCCCCCCCCTTTCCTCCTCAAGAGGACCATCTTGACACTGTTCGCTCCGATTACTCTGATGCCATACACATATCGACAGAGACAATAACTATTTTTTTTATTGTTACGCAGATTTACCGAGGTTGATACATTAACTATGTTACTTTACTATCCCTTGAAACATACTTCACTCTTTCTTGACATCTGCCTTGTTTATAACGGTTTACCCGCGGTTGTAAAAAAAAAAAATAAATAAAGGCGAATTATACGGCACTATCGCTGCTGTAAACCAACAACGTACCCGGGTATAAAGGAGAAAAATATATGGCCTGTTATCCCTCCTCCCTCACAGCTGACCCCTCCCCCCCCCCTTTCACTTATAAAGACTATAGTCGGACACATCTGTCGAAAATTTACAACTTTATGTCAGTATTATCTAACCGGATGGCATAGGGTAGACCCCGGGGTGGTGGGGGGGGGCGGCTACTAAGACGAGGTGACTTAAGGTCTAAACTCAACGTTTAGCCTGTCGAATGTCTTCGTCCGTCCATCGCGACATTCGATAAACCTTGAAGCGTCGTCTCTTTGTTTGCTTCCCCCCCCCCCCCCCACTTCAAGATCTCCTATAGCTTCCCCCCCCTCTTCCCCTCATATTCTGTTTATAGTACCTACCCGTGCCCACGCGCACAGAAAGCTTCATTGCAGCGGTAAGAATAACAGACTTTAAAAAAAAAACACACAACAATTCGAGAGACAACATTAAGATAAACAACTGCTGTAAAAAAAAAAAATGGCTGCTGCGCAAGATTTAGTGCTAGCTTCATTCGTAGGGGGACTTACCCTATGTCAATAGTGTTGTAATCTCCCCCCCCCCCCCCTTTTGTTCCAGCGATATCATCACTGCACTTGCTAAACAATGCACTAGTGTTGTTTTAGTCCCAGGTCCTATTTTAGTTTCAGTTTTTATTTCGTTTTTTCTGTAATAGTTTTAGTTTTAGACCCAATTTTAGTTTTCGTTTTAGTTTTCGTCGACTAAAACACCAGAGTTTTAGTTTTCGTCTTATTCATTTTAGTTTCACTTTTAGTTTTACTCTTGTAAACACCAATTACAAATAACATCATTGTTAATGACCAATTGTTGAAACAGATTGAAGCATAATAATAGTAGTCACAGAGATGACAGCTCAGTGTACTGAAACTGAGTCATTTCACTTCATTGTCACATTATAAGTCACACTATCACATTGTGTTATGTGCCAATACCATGACTAAATTTTTGACTATGTTGTAGACTATCAGACTTGCAGTGCATGTACAAAAAAAAACAACTAAAAACGTAATAACATTAAGAAACCGAAAACGTAAGTCAAAATTAAAACAAACGTGTTTATTCTAAGACCTAGCACTCTGAAATAACTAAACTAAGTAACAACAGTTTACTTGAAGAGTGAAGTAATTCTATTATTTTGATGACTTATATTCAGGGTTGTTAGTATCGAAGTATCGGTATCGGCCAATACAGTATCGGCGATACTTTTTTTATAATTGGTTGCTGTATTGCCGATCCTTTTTGTATCAAGTATTGATTTGTGTATCGCCGATACAATTTAAACAAAAAAATTTCGATACTCTATACCGATACTTTACTAGTGCCACTATTTGCAAAAAAACAATAGCGATTTTAATACATTGTCATCTACATAAATTCAATCCCTACTAGCAGCCATCAACTCTACCAATATTAACGACAGCCACCTCCCCATCAATACACCACGGTCGTCGAGTTGAAGGAAAAATTTAGCTTTAATCTTCTTTTGAAGACTCTTTGCGCGCCGAGGTCTATAAATGTTATTCTTAGATTCTTTCATTCATTTACTTTCTTTCTGTCAACTATTTGTTCAATGTTTTAATGAACGACAGAAAAGAAAACTTAATTTTTTTATTCATCTGTCAGTTATACACACACACAACACACCCACACACACACACACACACATATATATATATATATATATATATATATATATATACTGTAAGTGTTTATAGGTTATATAGTGATAAATTATATACCTTACTGTATTCTTGTGTGTATGTTTGTTAATTGAGTTGTTAATTCATTTGTGCTTATTTATATTTATAAATTGTTTTTATTTATTAATTCATTTTTTTTAGTATTTACTACATTTCATTAAAAATAATTAATTGAATGGTATTAAATTCTAAAACTGTATGTTTTAATTAAAATTGAAAACTTTGTAATAAAACAATATCATATAATTAACACATATTATATTATTAAATAATATGCCGAGTTCAACAAACAATACAATTTGGGTGGTTAAAAACAATTAATTGAATAGAAATACATGAACATCAACAAATTTTTAAAAAATACAGTGGATTCCGCTTTATCGGGACACCGCTTATGTGGGACATATATCAAAGAAACCAAACCAAGAAGCCAATAGTAAATGTGTATGTTTAACTGGGACAGCCGCTTAATTGGGACAAAAAGCCTCGGTCCCGATGTGTCCCAATTAAGCAGAATCGACTGTATCTTGTAAAACGACACTCTTTGATCTAACCGCATGGCAATTTCAAACTTTCAAAGCAAAATTTATATCGTCGGCTGTCATATTTCTTTTTTTTTTTTATCTTTTGTTGTTCTTTCTTTCATGTGTCAACATTATACCGGAAAAGACGATAAATGGGGATTTTAGTTTTTATTTCGTTGGGGAGTTTTAGTTTCAGTTTTTATTCAGTCTTTTGTCTACGAGATTTAGTTTTCGTCTAGTTTTAGTCTTGCTGATAATTTTAGTTTTAGTTATCGTTGACGAAAAGTCGACATTTTCGTTAACGAAGGTTTTAGTTTTAGTTTTCGTCGACGAAAACAACACTACAATGCACGCGCCATTGCATGCGTGTATGCATATACATATATATATATATATATATATATATATATATATATATATATATAGACAGACAGACAGACAGACAGACAGACATATAGATAGATAGATAGATAGATAGATAGATAGATAGATAGATAGATAGATAGATAGATAGATAGATAGATAGATAGATAGATAGATAGATAGATAGATAGATAGATAGATAGATAGATAGATAGATAGTGAACCAAGTATGAAGACATAAAGCACCTGGAGCTCCGGAGCTATTTACAGAAAGCCCCCCCCCCTCCCCTTTTTTTTCTCTCTTCAATTCTTTCTATATTACTATTATTATTATTATTATTTTAAATGTCCAACGAGAATGCTCTTGGAATTCCTGCTTTGTTTATAGTTTGTCAGACAGCACATACACCCCCCCCCCCCATATTTTTTTTTTTTTTGGAAACTCATCACAACCCTGTGTATTATTATTTGATGTGCGTTGTTTTTTTTTTTTATCTTTTTAATATGTGTGTGTGTGAACCTTCCCTTAACCTCGGCCCGTCACTCATGATTTTTTTTTTGTTTTTGTTTTGTTTTTAACTGGGTAGACAAAAATAGGTGAGGACTATGACGGTGTGTGGGGGTATTGGAGGAACAACGTGGAAGAAGGGGTGATATCACCTCAGCATTGGCGGAAGACGCTCAACAAATATCGCCCAGTTTCCCCCCTCAGATAACTTTGTACTTGAACATTCCCTGGTGTCCAAGTTGGCAGGTCCTTCACCCCCCTCCTTATCTCTCAGGCACTTGGAATTAGTCAGCGGTCAGTCCCGGCTCTTTATCATCTCCACCCTACACCCTCCCCCCACCCCCCGCTCCATCATTTCACACCATGTGTATTAGAATGACCTCATCTCCGGGTCAGATAGTGGGGAAGAATCACACCCCCCCCACCCCCAATCAACCAAAACAATTCTGTCCCCATCCCCCCCTCCCATTAAAAATGTTATTCGATCGCTCCCTCGGTGTCAGAGCCTGTCATTGCTATGAAGGCTGTCATAAAAATAACATTGTGTATAGTCTTAGCCTGTCTTAATGTCATTAGCTCCAGCTGGCATTAATTAATAATGTATCGACCTGCTGTCCGTCGCCGTGGTGGTGGTGGAGGCATGCCGCGTGATCGCTTTGACGGGGACTTTGCGGTGTTGCCAAATGCTTTTTAACGAAAGCCGCCGAAAATCGATGAGAAATCCTCTGAATACCCGCCAAATTTGGTAAAAAGTGAAAAGAATTGTCGAAGATTATTGAATCGTACTTCCAGATTTTATACGTCATTAAATTATTTTTTTTTCAAGTATTAACTTAATTTAAAACATTGAAGCTGCCTAATACCGCCAACCCGCTAGGTTTTCCAGTAAAAACACCGCCCATACAGGCGGGAAACCAGCTAATCTGGCAGCACTGACGGGGGAGACACTAAGAATTGAAGAAGTCGTTTGGATGACTCTTAAGGTTATCTGAGGAAAATTAGACACTCATCAACCAAGGGGCTGGCACTTTGAGCAGTAAAGAAATGTTTATCGGGTGAGTGAAATAGAAATGGACCGAAACATGTTTTTTTGGGAAACGAACTCTTCATAATTGCTCTGCCACTCTCTCTCTCTCTCACTGTGTGCAGTCGATATTTATCACAATCCTCACCTTGAACTGATACACAAAGTACCCCAGGCGATATAAAAGATGAATGGCTGCGAGGGACAAGCACTCTATTCAACCTTCCCATCGGCTTGTGTGAACTTTTTTTTTTGTTGTTTTTCACGTGAAACCCTTGATAAATTAAAAAAAAAAATATTTTGGAGCACCCTCTGTTTGTTATCTCACTTGACCTAGATAAATACGTACGTTGTTCCAGTTTTTAGGTCAGGCACATTTCTGCTCGCTACGTCATTCAAAATAGATGGGTTTAAAAAAAAGTATAATTATCATAATTTGAGTGTGAAATATATATATATATATATATATATATATATATATATATATATATACTTATAAGACGCATTTGTTGTCTGCCTGTCTGTCTGTTCCCTTATAACTCAAGATCCAGACAAACAAATAACGTGAAATGTGTTACACATACACATAATTACATGGGGAAGGTTATAGGACAGGTTTCGTTTCATATCGATGGGTAGTTTAATTGTTATTAATTTTTTTATTTATTTTTGTATTTTACTATATTAAAGTAATCTCGACGGCGCCATAAATAAAATTCCTCTGTGACGTCATTTCCCTATGATCGAATAGAACTTGCGCGCTGGTGCTGTATTGTGCCTTTGTGATGCAAAGAATTGTTGATGTTTTTTCATGTGCTCTCTGATGTGTACAGTTTGAGGAAGGTAAAGGAATGAAGAAGGATTTTAGAAGTGTGAAACCATAATAATAATAATAATATATATATATATATATATATATATACATACATAGAGAGAGAGAGAGAGAGAGAGAGAGGGAGGGAGAGAGATAAAGAGAGAGCGGGGGGGCAGGGGGGAGAGAGAGGAAAGGAGGGTAGGAGGGAGGGCGGGAGTGGGAGAGAGGAGGGAGGGGGTGGACAGGAGGGAGAGAGAGGGAATGAGGGAGGAAGGAAGGGGGAGAGAGGTGGAAAGGGGAGGGAGTGAGAAAGGAGGGGGAGAGGGGGGTTAGGGAGGGAGAGAGGGGGAGGGAAGAAGAGAGGGGAGAGGGATGGGAGGAAGAGAGATAAAGAGAAAGAGGGGGCAGGGAGGGAGAGAGAGGGAAGGAGGAGGGAGGAGGATGGACTGGGGGAGAGAGGGAGATAGGAGAGGGACGGAGAGAGATTTGAGAGAGGGAGAAAGGGAGAGAGGGGGAGGGAGGGTTTAAACCCGGGCAAAGCCGGGTACTTGCAACTAGTATATATATATATATATATATATATATATATATATATATATATATTCCTGAAATGGCCGCGGAGCCCATGATCGCTGCAAACGGATCACAACACCGCTGGTATATTTGTAGTTGTTACCGGTAACCTGGCCATAACAACGTCTCATTTAACATCAACGTTCGTCCGATGTAGGAAATAGCGAACGAATGCCATCCATCTGGGGGTGTTGAGATCTTCTCAAATGTATTTGGGATCAATGATTAATATAATCCTGCTATGTAGTGAAGCCTCCTTTTATTGATTCAACCTTTTGTATTGTTTTTTTTTTCTTTAAATATTAGTTCTTCGTTAATTTCAGTAATTTTTTTTTCCTGCACTTGCCGCGTATATTCCAAAAAAAAAAAGGGGGTTCGGGTATTCCCGTTCAGGACAGTGTAGCAAATACACTTTGGACTCTCTCTGTTTATCTGCGAGCAGGCCCGAGCAAGTTGCCCGACTGGTCCACCTTGGGGTTCCGCCAGCATGGGGTAGGTGGGAGGGTGAAAAATCAAAAAGCACACGCTCCGCGGTCTCCTCAACAGTTTGGAGTAGCGCTGGCACAGAGATGGAGGGTATAAAAAAAATACAACTATCAGTTGGAGGAGGTGTGCAAACGTCACAATGTTTATTATCACACCTCGCTATAAATATCAGTTTATACAAGATTTGGCAAACGTTTTCTCCTAGGGTTGCGAGATTAGCTGAGTGTGATAGTTGCGCTGTCTCTTTCTCCCCCCCCCCCCGTTCCATTGCCCCTCTCGATCCATCATTCAGCCTAATAATATTTAACATCTCCGTGTGTAAATTATCTGAGGAAATTTCCGTTTTTCTCTCTCCCGAATCCCGGAAGCCTACATGTATGTTTAAAATTAAATGCTTCGAGACAAATTTCTTTTTTTTTTTTTAATGCTTTCGGAGGGGAAAAAAACCACTTTTTTTATTATGGTGTATAGGACCTGTTATCATTGTAATTGGAGGCGAGATGGGGGTTTTGAAAAATTGCTGAAATCAAACACGATGTTTATTTCCGAGAGGCTCTGAGCAATCTCCGAGGAGGGGGTGAGGTGGGGGGGGGGTTATATTGGCTTTTGAGGATAAGCTTTGAGGCTGTGATGTCAAAGTGGATCAGAGCTGGATTGGGGGGGGGGTACATTCTCACTGAGTTCATGGTTATTAACCTTGCAATGTTTCAATTTGATATGGGATCTGTTCTAGTAATATATATATATAGGCTATATAAAATCAATACTCTCTAACCTTGAACTTTGTTTTGTCCCCTCCGCGCCCCCCCCCCCCTTTTTTTTTCGATTCTGTGTATCGTTTACCCCCCCCCCCCCCAAACCATCCCCCGAAACGCACATTCCATCTCTGGAAATAATTCGCACTTTCTTCTTTGTGGAGTATGCGATACATACGCGTGCACACGATTCAAAGTTGTACGGTCTGCTCCTGGGTCACTCACTCACCGTACGTCGTACATACCCGCCCGTGCGATACGTTTGTCCCAGCGGTTGTTATCTCGCTCTATCTCAATGTAAACCCCATTTTTTTTTTCCGTTTTTTGTTTTTGTTTTTGTTTTCCCTTCTTAAAAGGGTTTCACAATGATGAATGAACCGCGCGTGTCGTCCACCGAAGGCTGGGTTGGCAGTGAGCGTGAGGGAGGGAGGTGTGGGGAAGGGTGCAGCCATCTCTTTACTCTTTGTCTTGCAGATAACACTGTATCATTTTTGTGTGTGTGTATTCTGTTCTTTGAGGCTTATAAAAGAAGCTTGCCCCTTGTAAACCTTCAAGGAATGGAGGGGGTGGAAGGATTAAGGTTGGGGGGGGGGGGTTTGACAGACGTGCGCCGTTTGTTGCCCCCCCCCTCCCTTTCCAATCTAAAGAGTATCGTGTTTCTGAAGCAGAATGCCTCTGACAAATATGCACTCCCCCCCCTTCCCTCGGTCTCTTTTTTGTCTTTTTTAAAGCTTTTGGAAGTTGAAGTGTGTGTGTGTGTGTTTGTGGAATAGACTTGAGTGTTTTTATTTGTGAGGTGCAAGTTTGTGTATTGTGTTAAGGAGTGGAAGTTTGCATTTCTGTTTTTGAAAATCTATCATTATGTATGTATGTATGTATGCAAGTATGTATGTATGTATATATGTATCTTTCTGTCCGTCCATCCATCCATCTATCTGTCAATCAATCTATCTATCCATCCACCCATCTATCTATCTATTCACCTATCTGTCTATCAACCTCCCTTAATGTCCTCTCTGTATTGTGACTGGGAGATTGATGCAGTCTGGAGAATAGCTTTTATTTCGGATTATAACACCGTCAATGGTCCCCCCCCCCCCCCCCATAAACCGTGTTTGAGAATCTATTGCGATGCATGCACGCTCTTGGGGGTGATTCCCCCCCCCCTTTTTTTTATTATTATTATTATTTGTAAATGTATCAGCAAACTTCAAAAAATGAATTCCTTGCACGCAGTTAAGAGGCCAGACAGCATGGAGACTGTCTGCGACTCGGAGGCTGCTGCACGGCTAGTCTTGTACCAGAATTGTTTTATGGAAGCACATTGATGGGTTGGGGGGGGGGGTGAGTTTTCTGATGGTTGCGGGGAATCTCACCAAAAATATTGTAGATATACGTTTATTTCATTTCTTTTTATTCATCATAAAGAAGGCACATTCGTTGAAAACAAAAAAAAAAAGGTCTGGCTGACACACTTGCGCGGTCTTGTCTATTTAACGTTATATTACCGCGACACTCTATGTTTCACTCCCTGACCCCCTTCCCAAATAACTGTACCACCGCATAGACAAACGTTGGAACGGCATCGTTATAATTATGGCTGAAGTCTGGAGTTCCGGCCTGGTAATGGTGTGATGTCCCTGCGACTGGTGGTCTTGTCTTGTCACTGATGTACTGCTGTAGGTTAAGGTTGCCGCCGCTGGCATCTTTTATTAATGTCCTGCACCGTCATGGTTTCTGGGAGGAGACGTTAAACGAATGGCCAGCTGTAGCTGTGGACGTTTGGCTTTAGCTGTATTACCTTTCAACTTGCTTGACTTGATATCTGCATGTACGTGTACCACCAATTTCATCTCATTTGTGTGGGTAGTTTGTTGTATGCTTGTTTAACTTTGTTATGTTCTGCAATACTTCTGAACATGACTTTGGTGTGGTATTAAACTCTGATAGATCCACGTGATAGAGTGGGTTGGGCGGTGGTAGAGGTGGGGGGGGGGCTGCTTTAATCTGTCAGCGGTTTGCTTTTCAATATATATTTATATGAATTCCACCCCCTCCCCCCACATACTTCCCCACCTTCAACTGTTGATCGATAATTGTCTGCGGCATTTATTGGTTGGAACAATATACAATTTTCTGAGTATAAATCTCTCTCTCTCTCTCTCTCTCTCTCTCTCTCTCTCTCTCTCTCTCTCTCTCTCTCTCTCTCCCTCTCTCTCTCTCTCTCTCTCTCTCTCTCTCACACACACACTCTCTCCCCTCTTTTTTAAAGGTTGTCATTGCAATTTTAACTAATTGAAGATGATGACGCTTCAATGGAGGCATACATTATTTAATCTCATTTAAAAACACGTCCACTGAAGTTTAAAAAAAAAATAGTTTTAGCTGCCTTGGATAAGGAATCCCAGATGAATCCCAGAATTAACAACTGAAATATATACAGGTCGGTGATTTGGAACAGCATATGACTAGAAGATTTGCGTGTACTGCATGTATCTTACTCAACATGTCACCCGCTCTGTGTTTATGTTATGTGTTTCGTCAGGACCAACTCAGGTAGCGGGGGGGGGGGAGGGGGCGACTTGTCTGGGTGTTATTTCCTAGCCTTAGGCCCGAGGTCACTGACGAAATTTTTAATTTTAATTTATTCGAATTGCTGGGATGTAGTTGCAGTGGCGTAGGAAGGGCGTTGCGGGTTGTGATGCTGAACAGGGCGCCGTACTAGATTGGGGGGTGGGAAGGCGCCAAAAACAAGGCGCCACATTAGCTTGCTCTTTTTTTTTTTTGGGGAGGGGGGCTGGGAACATGGCAAGGGGGTGGTGGGGCTAGTTTTAAAGAGTTAGTCAGGGAGTCCCCAGATTATTCTGGCTGCGGCCCTGGTGTCTTGGGACCCCCCCCCCCTTTGTTGACTCATCGTTGTATGCAGGAGACTGCATGGTGAGTATATTTACTCACCAAGCGCTGCGCCTATTGGGGATGACTGCATCCGGCATTGAATGGAATCGAATGTGTAATATATGAACCTTATCTACGCACGCACACACACATATACAAACTCACGTTGTTTATTATGTTTCTCCTGCAAACTTATCCCTTCACGTCGGGTCTTCTTAATCGGGGGGGGGGGGGGGATGCACTTGTCACTCGACTATCTCTTGCTCGTTCATGTCTGTAGTTGCAGTATCTCGGGGTAAATGGGCCACGCTGGTAGTGGTGGTGGTGGTTGTAGTGGTGTGGGGCTGTGGAGCCACACATACCTGCGTCACCTCCATGAACCGCAAGCGATACCCGATGATGTCATGCATCTGACAGTGTGTGTCCAGATAAGAAGACTCGGCACGTCTGATGGAAAAAAAAGTTATTAGGTTTTTCTTTTTCGTTCTATTTTTATGTGTATAATTCTTGTGTACACCTTAATCGTTTGTTACAAATCCTGACAAGATTTATCGTCCCTTTTGTTGTTAAAATGAGATTTCATTGTGCACAAATACAAACGGGTGTGAGATAAATGTGAGATAGTGTGCCTTCCGATATCAGGTTTCTTCTGGCGGTTTTTTTTCCTATTCCAAGTCTGACAGACTTCGCTGTTAAGAAACCAGCGTTCAAGTTTTAATCTATCGATGTTTCGAAAAGAACAGAAAGATGTTTTCCCATGAAATTCACCCACAATCCTTTTTCTTGAGATACTAGCTGTACCCTGCAAAACCTTTGCATAGAGTTATATTCCCTTAGGTTTTGATCAGTAGGCTATGTTTTTTTTTTTGTTTCGGGCAGATCCGATTTTTTCACGATCGTATTTCAAACTGCAACACTGTTGTATTAGTTCTTTACTTTCGATTTAACGCAGGACCCACAACGCTATTATTTATATAGATTATATTGACAAAAAATGAACATGCTCTGGCTAATAACCTCTTATTTTAACGAGTAAACTGAGCCCTGGGTCATATTTGCCACCGTTATACCCACGCATCTTGTTAAATCTAAATATAAATATCCCATAACAGGTTGTGTACCCCTGAACCATGTTACGTCCATAATTCATCTTAACGCATTGTTATTGTTATTATCATGCTCATCCCACCCGAAACTTTTTTTTTTTGAGTTGTTACTTACAGCGGTGTTTTTACAAAAAGTATACGGGTTGAGAACATTGGGCTGAGAACATTGGGTAAATATGCGTGGCTAAAGAGGAAACAGTGAAATGAGGGGCAAACCATGATCGCAAAAACAATATATGCAAGTCTTTTTTTTTCCCCTGAGGATATTCATTATGACACGATAAATACAAATAAAAGGACGGTAGAGGGGTGTGGGGTACACAGATGTCGAACGTTTGGGGAAACACTGACATAAAGCATTCAGTGGTTAAAAGTCATGTTACATAAAAAAAATGTAAAAAAAAAAGTCAAAAATTTTAAATATTTCTTTTTTTTTTGTTTTACGTTTTTTTTTTCTTCAGATATTTTTTTTTCTTTTCCTTTTGAAAACTAAACGTATGAAATGAACATCTCGCGAGATTCCCCTTACCTTGGCTCTAACAAGCAGAACGTATTATTGTTGCTCCGCTAATTTGACCTGGCAGCGTGCGGCTGTTCCCCGATGTCGGAGGCAGTACGGTGTAAGATGTATGCAGCAGCAGGCAACCAGCACCTCGTGGGGTGGGGTGGGGGGTATCCCCCCTCCTCCCTGCTCACCACTTCACTCAGTTTTTTTTTTGTTGAATTTTTTTTTTAAATCATGAGATCAGATGTAGGGGTTAGCTCTCCTTTTTTGTCTTTTGATTGGTTGGTTTTTACCAGAGGCTCTAATGAGGCCAAAGGGAAATTTTTTTCGCTCAGCTTTTGTGTGTGTGCGTGTTTGTGCGCGCTTGTGCGCGCTTGTCAGTAAATGTTGGAAGTTTTCTCACATATCCACCGTTCGACGCGTGTTTTTGCTACACGCTAACATAAGAGGTGGCTCTGGGTACCTTTATAAACTAAATATACTATCCGGCCTGATTGGGCATAAAGGTTCATGCCGGATAGTTTCCAAGCCGGAAGGTCCAGAGCTCGCTAAATTGTCGTCTTCAGCTTCACTAAAATACATATTACATTAAAAAAAATCACACACACACACACAACCTCATTTTATGAAGTTTTTATATAAAAAGTAAGTCAGGTATTGCAGAATCAGGTGGATGTGCATGCCGATTTAAAAAAAAAATCCTTTACCATTGTCTACAAAAATGAAACCCACCAACAAGAAAAGCGGCCTGTTGCTAGGGATTTAAGGGTTCGCCACATACGTATTAATTAATAGAAACAGCAGTCGTATGAAAAAAAAAAGGGGGGCTTCCGACAAATCGATTCCTGAAGAAGAATGTAAACAATGTATTCCGAAAACAACGTGAACGAGACCGTATTTAAAATAACTGAATGATAGATTGCTACTTAAAAAAATAATATGCATGTCCTGCCTTAAGAAAAGTGAGTTATTTTATCAGTGAGTTTGCCGAAGAAAGTATTAGGAGGTGCTCGATACACAATGACCCAGTTTATGCATCACAGTACAACTTCTTCTTCTTCTTCCTTTGGCTCTACAGCCCATTTAGGGCCCTGGCCTGCCAATCACAGTACTACTGAGTTCACAAATCAGCCAATAGTGATCGAAACCGAGTGCTGCTCGATACACAATGACCCAGTTTATGCATCACAGTACAACTTCTTCTTCTTCTTCCTTTGGCTCTACAGCCCATTTAGGGCCCTGGCCTGCCAATCACAGTACTACTGAGTTCACAAATCAGCCAATAGTGATCGAAACCGAGTGCTGCGCGTTCTGTATAATTTATATTCTGCATGGTAGACTCTATAGTCTAGTCTAGTGTATTTTATTAAAATGTTTTTTTTTCAAATGTACCCAGAGCAGTGGTCGGCAAACTCATCAGCCAAAGAGCCAAATAGAACATTACAACAATTAAAAAAAAATCTGCTTGTTTAGTAAACCTTTATTACACTAAATAAGTAGTACACTAAATAAATAGTACACTAAATAAAACTAAATGCCAGAGCCGCACTTAAGGAGCCAAAGAGCCACGTGCGGCTCCAGAGCCGCACTTTGCCGACCATTGACCTAGAGTATGAATCTGTTTAACTTGTCTTCACAGAACGTCTTCTGAAATACAATCACGCATGCTGTGGATTGACAAAGTCTGTTTTTTTTCCCTGACCGTGAACAAAACAAAACAAAAAGATTCCTTCAGGAGCTTGTTTTTGGATAATGATAATAATAAATAACAAACATTACGTAGGCCGGGTAGAGCGACAGTGCTCTCCTCTTTCATCGCGGAGAACAACCTGTCAGAGGACTCTCGGGGGCCGTTTCGACGTCATTCGATACATTAATGGTCGGGTCGGAGCTTAAAGGTTACGTCTTGTTGATCATCTCACTGATTTGTTTCACAGACAACTTGGACGTATGTTCGTGTTACAATTTTTGTTCTGTTGTAACGACTAGGTGAAGGATTAAAAAAAATTATATATAATATGTGAGGGTCAGTGCAGAAGCTGTCTCAACCTTGGCCGTAGACTGTAGTTTGTTGACGGTAGTCTGATGAGGCGGTGCGGACGTGGGTGTGTACTTAGATAATTTGAATGGGGATTTAATCATGCCTTACATCTTGTAATGATCTTGGTTGTTGTTTTCTATTACCACACTATAACTGTCAGGCCTAAGAAAACTTTCTTGTTTCGATTGACGACGATTTGCATGTTTATTTGTATTTTGTTGCTTCCAGTCTCTCTCTCTCTCTCTCTCTCCCCCCCCCCTCCCCCCAACCTGATGTTAACTGGTTCATGTCGTTCAATGTTTCACTGACCCTTCGGTAAGGAAGGTCAATCTGACACCACCATCCACCGCCCATCCACTTGACTGACCGGCCAACAGTGTTCTCCCTCACCCCCCTAACCCCCCCCCCTACACACACCATATAGCGCTGTATTCCGGTTTGAAATGGTCTGAATAGACCGAGGAAGACGCTCCAAATATTTATCCGTTGGCCAGACAGTCCTATCGCCATTCACCGTCCTCCGTAGCCCTGGAGCCGAGGCTGTTTATCAAGTGTTTAGCTCGAGAGGAACGCGTCATGCCAGCGCCGTATCCTGTGCCGAGTTGGGGGGTTGTTGTTTTTTTCCTTCTTTTTTCTTCTCCAAAATTAAGAACAGCATATACCAGTAAAGATTAGCTCTGTGTGTGTCTCTATTTGAACTGTTAATCTCATTTTTATTTTGGGATAAACGTATGAGAAAACACGAGGAAGACAAATCGGTTATTTTTCCAGAATATATATATAGGCGCAAGGTTAACTTTTGCTTTAAAAACATTGGGCCATAAATCTGGCTGCGCATCCCTGACACCTACATACGTCCACCCGTAGTGCCTCCATGGACGTTGCACTATCGGCTCTGGTGAAGGATGAAAGAAGGGCTCTTCACATACAGTCCAATGGATGGTTTATAGGATGTAAGAGATAAACATCCCACCCTTTCCGGATAAATAATACCTCTCTGTAAACCAATTTTAACTTCTCAAAAAACCAGGTTGTGTTTATGCATGGGCAGCTGCGGTAATCAATTTGGCCCGTTTTTTTTTTTTGAGGTCAGTTAAATTGGTCATATGTACGACTTTGACCACACTTTAGTTATTTGCCAAGTTAAGCCGTGAGTGATGTAATCAAAGAACAAACCTTTGAGCACAGAATGGAGGAATATTTTCAAGGTGTACGTTTTTGCAATGCCGCAAGCGCGAACGTGGCGTTTGTAGCATGACGTAAACAACTCTTGGTGTATACGTGTTACCTAGACTGATGCCTGTCCCTGCTGTTTAGGCTAGTGTTTAACATGCAGGCCATGCCACACACCACCACCGCACCGGTCATCGAGGAGACATTTCCCTCGTGTGTGTTAGTATTGCCTTGTCAATACGATTCTCTCTCTCTCTCTCACACACTCTCTCTCCCTCCCTCTCATAGTTCAGTTTCCCCTTTCTCCCACAGGAACCATCAATGGGGACATATCTGTGAATAATTTTAAAGTGTCCCCGCGAGGTCACGTGACATATGTCTGTGTTATTTTTTTGTTGGTAATTTTTGTTTGTTTCTGTTACAGTGGTTGTAAATTCTTTTTTTTTTTTTACTTGAGAAGGTTTTTTTTTCAGAATTAATTTCTTCAAATCACCCACTTTATTATATAGCGTGTTTTACGAGTGATTGGTGCAGTGCCGAACCTTGGAATTGGAGGGGCCCGGATGCTTGATCTCTTTGGGGGGGGCCTGCATTTTGACATTCGACACCATGACATGAGATAATGTACTTAATATTTAATTGTAAAAAAAAAATTTGGGGCCCTTCTCAAGCTGGGGCCCGGGGGACTTTAGATTTTGGACCCTCTCCCCCTCCCCCCAACCACACCCTACGTACGCCTCTGGGTTTGTGTTTACTGAAGAAATTTCTCCTGTAATCGTGCAGAGACACCAGTAAGCCTCTCCACATCTTCTCCACTGAGCGTATTATTTAACTGAACTACATTTGTTTCCAGGGCATTCAGGATTGTAGAACGCAAGTGTGTGCACACCACAGCCTTTTTGCGCGACACGTTATGTTGGTGCATTTATAGAACCATCACACACACACACACACACACACACACGCACACACACACACACACACACACACACACACACACACACACACACACACACACACACACACACACACACACACACACACACACACACACACACACACACACACACACACACACACACACACACACACACACACACACACACACACACACACACACACACACACACACACACACACACACACACACACACACAGTAACGTAGGAACAGT
Source organism: Bulinus truncatus (assembly GCA_021962125.1). Classification (NCBI taxonomy): domain Eukaryota; kingdom Metazoa; phylum Mollusca; class Gastropoda; family Planorbidae; genus Bulinus; species Bulinus truncatus. Next base: position 2,269,596 of record JAGDYQ010000036.1, on the reverse strand, counting down.
ACTGCGGTTTGTGCAGTCTTACCGGGCACCCAGCTACTTACGAGGAGCACCGGCCACAATGCACTTTAACGTCTTTGGCACATTTTTTTTTTTTTTCAGTTCTTGACGAGGGTGCCGGAAAAAAACAAATGCATACTCGCGCAGGGCGCCACTTCTTTGCCTGACCTGTCGATTGCAGACATGTCGACCTTGTTATTGTGTCCAGCGTGCTGTTCGTCTCTCTCTCCCCCCCCCCCCCCCCGTTACTGTATCACTGTACCCGAATACCATGCGAATACCTCGCATGTCAGTTTTTAGAGCATTTTCGAAAAAAAATGCTCTATTGTCCCCGTTTTGTCTGTCTGTCTGTCTGTCATCACCCTAGATCTCAACAACCATAAGTCCTAGACCCATGATTTATATATCATTTTGTAGGTCTTAGCCTGCCATGTGTGCAGCAAAAGTTCATTTCGCGATAGGACCTCTGAGGGCCGGGCTTCAGGGCTCCTAAGGGGCTTATATATTATATATACACCTTGTACGTTCAATAACCCATTCATTTGGTGCGAAATACTGCAGCACGTAGTTTCACCAAGATTTAATAAGAAACTCATCAAATGAAGTAGTAAGCTTGTGTTCTGAGTGTAGTTGAAAGTATCAGAGCTATGCAACAATTGACGGAGTTTTCGGACGATTAAATGACTATAATTTCGAATGTTTTCAATTATGAGTCCTATTTCAGTAACCACAAACACTTGTAGTTAGATTTAAGAGAAAATAGTTTTTTTTCAAATATAAAGAAACGTCTTCATATTTTTTTTTACAGATATATGCATTACACAATTGAATATATAAACATTTCCAAACTTTACAAATATTTACTGAAAGCTAACAAACGTACTGATACATAACATGAAAATGCGCTAACACGTCCTGTGTCCAGAATGGAACAGGCTTAATTGCTTGTTTTTTTTTAAATCAGCGGGTCACTAGGTTATACCGGTCGCGGATTAACCCATTTTTTTCATACAACCTAGATCCAAATCTTCGGGCAGTGACTGCTTCACGTTTGATTATGACACGCGTATTGTGTGGTCCATGAACGCATCGATTGATTTTTTTTTTATGTGCAAACCCTTCACCATTTTTTATATGCAAACCCTTCACCATTTTTTATGTGCAAACCCATCACCATTTTTTATGTGCAAACCCATCACCATTTTTTTATGTGCAAACCCTTCACCATTTTTTTATGTGCAAACCCTTCACCTTTTTTATGTGCAAACCCTTCACCATTTTTTATGTGCAGACTCTTCACCATTTTTTATGTGCAAACCCTTCACCATTTTTTATGTGCAAACCCTTCACCATTTTTTATGTGCAAACCCTTCACCTTTTTTTTCTTTCAATTATTCACTTTTTATTTTATAAATCTCACATTTTAAAGTATGTGCCCAGCACACTTTTTTTTAACTCACGCCTTGCTTTGCATGTGCAAACATTGAAACGCGCAAAACATCTTGTCTGACTGGGGGGGGGGTAATATTCCCGAGGAAGTCCATCAGATGGGCATATATCCATAGATATGTGAGAGGGGCTTTGGATTGATTTCTCCATATTTAGCATTAGCCCCCCCCCCCTCATGAGCCGTATGAGTGATAAGGAAATAAACTGTCAAGATCGATGTAAAGAGCATCATGAAGAAAATAAAATCTCCATCCAACTCCCTGCGAGAAGACGTTACTTCCAAACTGACAAAATTTGTTGAGTGTCCGCTTGGAGGCGCCACCCGGGAGGGGTGGGAGGCTCGGCCTGTATGATAAATACCCCCCCCCCCGGGGGTGTTGTAACGGTGTCGAGGGATAGCAAATAAACAGACAGACTTGGCGGAACGTGGTGACAATTGATTGGTGTGTGTGTGTGGGGGGGGGGGAGATCAATACCCTGCAGGAAGAAGAGAAAACACACACAATCATCGCGCGGACACAGGATGGCCTGTCATCTATAAATGTTTGCTGTACATCAAAAACGGAAGTGCCCCGTTTCTCATATTATATCATACCGAGGAAATGTATGTTTGTCATATTATACCGTACCAAGGAAATGTATGTTTGTCATATTTTACCATACCGAGGAAATGTATGTTTCTCATATTATACAGTACCAAGGAAATGTATGTTTGTCATATTATACCATACCGAGGAAATGTATGTTTCTCATATTATACCATACCGAGGAAATGTATGTTTCTCATATTATATACCATACCGAGGAAATGTATGTTTCTCATATTATATACCATACCGAGGGAATTTATGTTTCTCATATTATACCATACCGAGGAAATTTATGTTTCTCATATTATACCATACCGAGGAAATTTATGTTTCTCATATTATACCATACCAAGGAAATGTATTATTCTTATATTATACCATACCGAGGAAATTTATGTTTCTCATATTATACCATACCGAGGAAATCGGCATTGTTTTTTTTAAAGTAGTGAAGGGGCATTGTTTGCTGACCACTAATCAAGTGGCCACGGATAAACCACGACAACTAACCTTACATCTGTACTTCTTGTTCTCACTTGCGCAGCCAAGTTTGGGGGGGGGCAGCCTTTTTATGATAGAGCACGCAGGCCTCGCTGTAGAACAAATAATCTTTGAAATAAACAAACATTTGATAAACTGGGGGGGGGGGGGAGAGATCTCCCAGTGAAACGTCTTTGTGTGTGTGTGTGTGTCTGCATGTGTGTGACGATGTCGAAGTGAAAAATTCATCCTTTTTTTTTTGACAAAAAGTCGGAACACAACTGTCGCGCTGTGGGATGGTATGACGACATACAGCATTGAATGGAACAGGGGCATGAACTCTTGAGAGTTTGGTAGGAGTTTACGCCCTCGAGGCCTGAGTTTGGTAGGAGTTTACGCCCTCGAGGCCTGAATGTGGGTGTTGAATAGAGATCATCAGTCGAAACCATTGCATGCGAATGTTGTTAGGTTGCATATCAGCGCACGGGCAGATTAGGACGATATTTGCATAACGCAGGTGGTGTCGGAAAGCATTTCGACTTCAATCACTGGCATTGACCGACTGTCATGTCTACACAGTGCTGTGGGTGGTGGGGTAAAGGTGGGGGGGGGGGGGGTGATAGAACAGTTCACTGTGAAGTAACCGTGTTAACTTTTTGTGAACCAGTTTGTCCTGGAGACACAGCCTGCCAGGGACGTCCCGAGATAAGACTTGATAAATGATGGGGGGGGGGGGGCTGTTGTAACCTGAGAATCATTTTGTCTTTGATGATGGCGATACGAGATGAATCGTCCCCCCCCCCCTTTCCCCTCCCGATGTCAATACTGTCACCGTGTCTGTCAAAAAATTAAGGGGAAATAATAAAGTGTCACGCACCTACCACTTCTCTTTAGCACGACACCAGGAACTCTAGAAACCCAGCTGTATGACAGCAGCACCGTAGACCAGGCAAGGGCAAACTACGTCCAGTGGGCTTCCCCCCCCCCACCCCCTTCCTTTCGCTCATTCACACCAATAACGATCATGAGGTCTTATAAAAAAAAACACACCCCACTTAACTGCTTTTGGGAACGGCCCTTCGGAAAAATATAAGAGCCCATTGTGGGCCGAGGTTCATAAAGTTTACCCCACCTCTGCTGTTGGTGTTGCCAGGTGGCCAGCATTTTTGATGCGTTGATGCAGTCGTTGTGATCTTTCATCCTTACATGGAATTCTCAAATCTGAGCCAGCCATTGTGAAATTGTTACGCGGCAACGTTCTCTCTCCCTCTCCCCCCGCCCACCTAGAGAATACCCCCCCCCCCTCAAAGAGTAGTTTCGGGTTCGTGTTAGGATCAAGAGATGATAATCTCCATCGACACCTGGGAGAAGAGATCAGCTTACGAAGACTTCGGTCATTTATTTGTGTTCTAAAGGAAGGAATAATAAGAATAAAAATGATGTAGCACCCCACTCTCAGGGAGCGCGTGAATGATGTGCAGAGTAAAGCAGTGGCGCTAATACAAAAAAAAAAAAACAATGTCAGACGATCTGCTCTCAGGAGACCAGGGGCGGCACACCGCGGCACGACGACCTATTTAAGTGGAAGCAGTAATGGCACGGTACATTGTCAGGACAAGGAATTCCCCCTCCTCACCCCTTCCCTCCACACACGCATACCCGGCTGTTACAGTCGGACGTCTCCCGACCTTTTTTTTTATAAAAGGTCACGGCTATATAAAATAAAATTGTTTCTTTCTGATCGAGCCATTCATCTCTACCCCCCCCCCGCCACTTCCCCTCGCCTATGTGATGTCAGTGTGAGTGGATAGCGTCCCCTGTGGCCACTTCCTCTTCTCCCCCTGCCCCACCCACCCCTTTCCTCTTTTCCCAGTGTTTGTCCCTGTTGTTGTTGTTGTCTGATGGTGTGGTACGATGAAGTGGTAAAGGCTCTGCCCCCCCCCCATTCCTGAAAGACGAGGATAACGTCACTGCAGATACTCTCGGGTTTGTTGTTGTTTATCTGTTGACATTAGAAACGAGAAGGAAAAAAGAAGAAAAGTTCTTGAAGAGAAAGTCAAGATGCTCAAAGAGACACAGGTAGCTCTTATGGGCTGGGCCAAAAGTTGCCGAAAAGGAAAGTAGAAAAAAAAAAAGTCCATAGTGCAGAGGTATAAAAAATAAAAAAAAAAAAGACTGACCTGTTCTTTAGTGAAGTGAAGTCTGTTTGACTGAAGTACGATCTGTTTATAGAAGGTTTCAACTCACTTCTCAGGCTTACCCAGCCCAGTGATCAACTCTGAAGCCGTTTTGATGTGATATATATATATATATATTACATGATGTAACCCCCCCCCCCTTCATCTCTCATATACTTTCCACTTTTGCCGTTATGTTAAACAGAGGGTTGTTTGAGTTTTACAGCTTGGCTTTAAGTGTTGTGCCTGAAATAGATTGAATCTCCCTCCCACCCCCTCCCACATACACTCCGTATGGTTTTACTACGATGCCATTATGGGCACTTGGGAGATAGTACAGCTGGGTATTGCTTCTATGATTCGGTGTGTGTGTGTGTGTGTGTTTAAGGTGATCTTCTTTTATCCACGTGATTCACCCCGGGAAACATTGCCGGGGGCGGGGGGGGGGGTGGAGACTTAAACCATGACCTGAAATCGCCATTAATCCACACGGAGATCGAACCAGGTACCATCAGGTCGACATTCGAGGCGCTTTACGGCACGACCATCAGAGACCACCACCTCCACTATCCTCTAGTGCGCGTGTGTTAGGTGTGTAATAGTGTGTGCTAGATGTGTAAAAGTGTGTGCTAGGAGTGTAACAGTGTGTGCTAAGAATGTGTATGTGTTTGACGGATTAGGTCAACTTGAAGGAGTGGGGGGGTGGACAGTGGCACGAACGGGTTTCTACATTTAATTTATTGTGGCCGAAACTTCTTACACCGTTTTGTATGTTGTTGTTATTTCAGGCCCACCGGCGGCGGAACGAAATATTTTAAGGGGGGGGGGGGCAAGACAAAATTCAAGGGGGGCGCCGCCCCTCAATTGAAAATTTAAGGGGGGGGGGCAAGACAAAATATGACCGAAAGTCAAATTTTACCCCCTTAATTCAATAATAGAATATCGTAATTCTGTAGCAAGTATTTAATCGATATTTTAAAAAAATATTATATTAAACAAATAAAAATGAACATTGAGCACTTCAGACGTCAACTGATTCGTAATGTCAGTTAGTTTTCAAATCTAATAGTGAAATTAGATCAGAAAATTACTGATTATTATCATGGATGATGATGATGAACATGAAACTGAAACCGGAAACGGGAAACTCAATAAACAAAAAGTAATTTATGAAAAGATAATAAATAATTGTATTTTCTTTAAAAATTACATTTGCCGTCATTCGGTAGATGGCAATACTTCTCTATACTTATAAGACGCATTCGCTGTCTATCTGTCTCTTCCCTCAAAACTGAAGATCCAGACAACCAAATAACGTGAAATTTGGTACACGTACACAAAATTACATGGGGAAGGTTCTTAAACAGGTTTCGTTCCATCTGATTGGGTACTTTAATTGTAATTAATTATTTTGGATATCAAAGACATGAAAATTGGCAAACGTTTACCCCGATTTCAGATTTTACGAGCTACTCTCCCACATAGCTAACTTACTATAAATATGATCGGTACGGGGAACCAAATATCACATTACTTACTACATTATTACATTCCATTCCTTCATCCATAGGAATTCTCATCTTTTGATACAGTCATGCCTAAGAGAGAGAGAGAGAGAGGGATGGGGGAGGGATGGAGGGAGAGAGGGGGGAGGGAAGGGAGGGAGGGAAAGAGAGAGAGGGAGAGAGAGGGGGGAACTGCCAAAAATGTTGTGTATCACATTGCTTTAAGATAAATGTACCCTTTTATTGCATGCAAATAAACCCTTTTTTACGCGTTTTATTTTAAATCTTAATTAAACGTCAAATTACGCTTCTTAAATAAACAGAAAACCTTATTTTAAACCCGGGCAAAGCCGGGTACTTGCAACTAGTTTTAAAATATGCCAAAACAACTCTAAATAATGTGATTACTGTAAAATGTAAATTAATTATAATTTCTTTCAAATATTAAATTTAAGAAATAAATCAAATGAATTATGAAAATGATACATATAAACTAAAATGAATTACAAAGTTAAAAAAGTTCAACAAAGTTAATATTTTAGGGGGGGGCAGACTGGAAATTCAAAGGGGGGGGGGGCGCCGCCACCCCTTAAAAGTTTTAGGGGGGGCCGTTGCCCCCCCTGCTCCCCCTGCTCCGCCGCCAGTGGTCAGGCCCGTGCTGGGCAGCTTTGTTTGGACTCTGTTACAAACTACAAGAGAACATTTTAAAACAACAACGTTCCTCTCTTTCAAATGATTCCACATGGCTGGATACATTTGCTCGACTCTCTTGTTTCCCCCCATGCCTTATATAATATTTATAATAGGCAGCTTTAACTTTTTTTTTGTTTGGGTCAGATCAATAGGCCCAACAGTCCCGTGCGTTCTGATGCGATGTATCTCTACGCCGTGTTTGGACGTAGAAGAACATTTCACACACCCAACCAAGTCTCCCGAGTGGGACGCATTATAATCGAGAGCCGTAATTGAAGATCGGGGGGACTTTTAGGTACAACTTACGGCGCGCACAACTGAATGTCCTCGAGTGCCTGGACGGTTGACTTGAGAACGAAAGTGAAATTATATGGATCAGTGTATGTGTTTCAGACTTTTATCTCGCTGGACTGAACAAATAAAAAAATGAGCGCCTCCCCCCCCCCAACCTTGCTTTAGCGGTTCCCGCGAATAGATACACGGAGAATGTAATTTAAAAGTGATCTTATATATATATTTATATTTTAAAATGCCATGTTCCGGTGACAATTCAACATAAGATTCACCACGAAAGGGGGGGAGGGGCGCATTGCAACATCAACAGTGGTCGCCATGGAGATGACCCAAGCTGCCAAGTGGTCTGTAGAATACAAATGCATAAATGGTTGCAGCAGCCAGACTGGTGTCGTCGTATACGTCTGTCTCCGCGTCATTTTCACGCCCCTCCCCCCACCGCCGCCGCCCCCCCCTCTCCCGGGCCGGCTCTCACTCATCAAATTGCGACACGGGGTGTCGGAAATGGTAAATACGACCCCGGTCCTCGGGAGAAAGACAGCGCGAGTGCGGTAGGATGAGTTGAAACCAAAGTTTTTGAAGGGGTGTGGGAGGGGGGAGGAAGGGGGGGAGGGGAGGAATGCTGAAGATCGAAGTATGGGTGTCAGGTTAACGCATTGCCGTTGTTTTTTTTTTTTTTCTTTTATTTTATCTCCGTTTGTGCAGCCACCAATTTGAAAGTGGAAGGATGAAGTCGGGTGTCAGTCAATTAGACTCAAGTTTTGTGTGGTGGGGGACCCCCCCCCTCCTCCTCTCTCTCCTTCCCCACTCAACTATGACTAATGCCGTATCACGTGACCCGGGAGATGATCGACAGACGGGTGTGGAGTTTTTGGTGGAATAGAGTTGAAGGAAATAATAAAAAGAGAGAGAGAGAGAGACGGTGGTAGAGAGAAAGGCTGTATGTTGCCCTCCCCTCCTCCCCGTGCCTCCCATCTTTCTATACACGGCCCCATCGGGCGTCTGGTCTGGCTTCATGCATTTGTTATGTTTTAATTACTGGAATGTGAGAGGGGAGAGGGAGGGGGTTAGCTCCGAATTCATTGTTATCTTTTTTTTTTTCCAATTCAGTTTTTTTCCCCTTTGTAATGTCTGGTTTTATTTAACAAAGCAAACGAAAAAAGGTGGGTGTGTTGGGTGTGTGGGGGGGGGATTCTCTAGTTTCAGGTCTCTAGCTGGAAGGGCGCATAACCCGCTACAGGAAATAATAAGCTGTTGTTTTTATTTTCAACTTTGACCCGCGCGTGAGGCATGCGCGTTATTTCCGAGTGAGCTGTGTCTGCGAATCCTGATACGATATTGATCTGTCCATTCGTTTTTGTGATCTTGAAAACGTACATGCGTATACGCAATCACGTCAACATGCACCCGCACATACACACACACACACACTTCCATAAAGCAACCATTGTTTTAGGCTGGACCCAGGCTGACGGGGAGTTTTTTGTGTTCAACCAAAGATCAGGCATATAAAAACAACAACACAATAATTAAGGGAAATAAAAAACACAGGATGATAAAAAAAAAAAAGAGAAATGTGGTAAAACCTCAAAATCCGAACGCCCTAAACGTCGAACAGACTGTTATCCAAGAACTACGATCTTTATATAATACTTTATTTATACACCGGAGGTGCTAAGAAGTTCGAACGCTTTATCTTGGGGCGTAAAAAAATCTGTGTGTTTTCCAGTAAATGTACAGGTAAGACGTTTCCCCCTCAACCCTGATTAAACTACCCTAATTATCTTCCGTAACAGGTTATACATCAATCAACCGTAATTCAAGTCCTGAAGACATGTTCGTTGTTTATTTCCCCCGATGTCATCTCCAGGGGGGGGGGGTAAGGAATGAGTGAACGAGCCGTGTATATACATATGTTTCTAAATGTGTGTGTGCTGACCATTGTCCAGTTTTTTTTTGTTTTTTTTTAAAAAGTCGACACGCCAATGTAAAAAGCTTTTCCTTGTTACTTGAAACTGTCCGGCATTGAGTGCTGGAACTATGGCAGCGACGTTGCTTCAACACGCACACACACGCGCACACACACACACACAAAGTTCATGATATTGACTCGAATCATTTGAATTGTTCGAATCAGGCACCCCGGGGGGGGGTGCTATGTGAAGTTTTTTTTTTCTTTTAATAGTGCTGAGCTGATTATTCTGTTAAATCGGAAACTGTTTTTTTTTTTATTACATGCTTATCTTTATCTTTGTACTTCACATGCACTGTACACCTGGCGGGTTTATTGTGTTTGATTTATTACGTGCCGTGCCCCCCTCTAGTTGGGCTTTCTTTACATTTGTATAGCTACTTGTAACGAAATCCAGTCAAAATTATACGGAATCGCCACTCACAGGTGGACAGACGGGCGAGAGAGATGACAAAGAGATCGGCTGGTACAACGTTCAGATGTCCACACGCCACGAGAGTTATGTACACTGTGTTTAAAAATACCATGAATCGTGTGTTTTTTTTTTTACTTCTTATTATGTATGTTTATGCAATCCATTCTCCCCCCCCCCTTTCTTAGGAAGTGTCAGTTTTAATTTCCTGATCAAAGATGTTGACGTTCCCTTATATGTATCTGCCCTTATATCTCTCTTTCTTTCTCTCTCTCTCTCTCTCTCTCTCTCTCTCTCTCTCTCTCTCTCTCCTCTCTCTTCTCTATTTCTCTTTCTCTCTCTCTCTTTCTCTCTTTTCTCTCGTTTCTCACTCTCTTTTCTCTTTCTCTCACTCTGTCTCTCTCTCTCTCTCTCTCTCTCTCTCTCTCTCTCTCTCTCTCTCTCTCTCCTCTCTCTCTTTTCTCTCGTTTCGCACTTTCTTTTTTCTCTCTCTTTCTCTCACTCTTTTCTCTCTCATTTCACACATCGTAATTTGATTTTTGTGCCAGTCCTGGATGCCACAGCGTTCAAAGATATATATATATATAAGTTGGAGTTTCAGGTGATCTGTGCTCATCTCTATAAGACTTCTCTTACCCTTTCCATTAACCCTTTTCCATATCCTCCCTAGAGGAAAAAAAAAATAAGTTGTCCGGTGGTATGGGTTGCTGTGGCAGGTCGTAATTTGACCATTTGGGTCGGCATTAACTAGCCATTACAAGGATGTGCGGAAGGGTTTTTCTTTTTTTGGCTCTCCCCCCCTCCCTTCCTTGTTGCAACTTTGCTGGAGGCTGGCCATCCAGTGAGATGGGAGTCTTAACAAACAAAGAAATATTGTAAATGTCTCAAGAGAGTGTAATGTAGGGGTGGGGTGTGTGTGTGTGGAGGGGATTGAGCAGAGTGAAGAAATGGATCTCTCTCTCTTTCCCATAACAATCTTCGTGTTTCTTAAGTGCCCCTCTGGCGCCCTAACCCCCCTACTCCCCCCCCCCGCCCTTTACATACTTCACCACTGGAACACTGCGGGCGGTTCCCGTTATCAGCCCACCTAAGTGACTATAAGCTGTGAGGGACATTGACAATTGACCCCCCCCACGTGTACACACACACACACATTTTAAACTCATCAATCTGAATCAGTTTACAGTTCCCGGGGGGGGGGGGGAAGGCTCCCCAACAGAGAAACACAGAAGCCACTCCTGCCATCAGGTTAATTAACCATAAACCGTGACCGGGGGGGGCATTAACTTAAGAGAGTTCCCCTCTCATCATCCTCCATTCCATCCCTTCCCCTCATCCTCCATTCCACCCCTTCCCCCCCTACGGAGAGGGGAGGGCGCCACATACACACTATAGCGTGAATCCGGTACGATCATCCTCAGCCTTCCCCCCAGGGCACTGGCCACGATGCTGAAGTTAGTTGTGTTACTGGTTAAAACCGAGTCAGCTGCTTGTGCAACCAGGGAATATTGACTAATTGATTCATAGAACAAAAAATAACAAATACAATTAGCAGGAAACTCGATTGATTTTTTTTGTTGTACCAATTGGCTTTCTGCCGATGACATGCTGCATCGGTTCTGCAGTGAAAGTGTTTGATTTATCATCTTCAAGTTAAATTGAGCTGCGTCACGGGTAAAATATTTGATAAGCTGTCTTCCTTGGGCACTACTGCCACCCCCGTGTAGGGCTCTGGCCTGCCGTACTACTCCTCTCTGCAGCCGCCCCATGTAGGGCCATGACCTGCCGTACTACTCCTCTCTGCAGCCACCCCATGTAGGGCTCTGGCCTGCCGTACTACTCCTCTCTGCAGCCACCCCATGTAGGGCCATGACCTGCCGTACTACTCCTCTCTACAGCCACCCCATGTAGGGCTCTGGTCTGCCGTACTACTCCTCTCTGCAGCCACCCCATGTAGGGCCTTGGCCTGCCGTACTACTACTCTCTGCAGCCACCCCATGCAGGGCCATGACCTGCCGTACTACTCCTCTCTGCAGCCACTTTTTCTGATCCATGATTGTCATCTTCCACTCGCTCGATCCCAGGACTTTAGAGCTCGACCTGAACTAGCCATCTGCATCTTTGCCCGCCCTTCGGATTTTTTCTCATAAGATGTTGTCGTGCACATTGCCTTAATGCCTCTGTTCTTTTCGTGTTCTCTCTGTGTTCTATACTTTTCTTAATCAGTTACCTATGTTTACCTTCCTGTTTAATTGTAATGTTTATTGTTGCTATAGTTACGTTATATTTTTTTTTCTTTCAGTGAAGTATTTTTCTTTTTACAATTTAATCACCTCGTCAGTTATAATGTTGACACTTCGTGCGTCTATTTTTTATTTTTGGGCTCTGACGCTCCCTGCATAGCCTCGGGTACAATGTTATACCATCAGAGAATGCATTTAGTTAAAGGAAACAAACAAACTGGTATGTTTACATTTAAGTACCACCACACATGTACGTGTGTGTATATGTGTGTGTGTGTATATATATACACACACCAGGCCCGTAGGGGGGAGGGGGCCAGGGGGACCGCCCCCCCTGCGTTTTGTCTGGCCCCCTGCTTATTAGTTCTACTTAGTAAAATGTATTACCTGCCCCCCTGCTATTGCCTGGCCCCTGCTGTAGAATGCCTGGCCCCTCCTGTAGAATTTTCACGCTACGGGGCTGACACACACATGTATAATGCTCAACATTCTGGCCACCGTTGTATTGTTCCCATACAGACGTAAGGACATGCGTGCTGCTGGAGAGTACGTTTGGGGGGTGGAGGTGGTGTGGGATATATGGGGCGGGGTGGGGGCGATTGGAAAGAAAACCTGTTCCGGAAATGCTTGTCTCTACTTAAAAAGTCTCGGGGAAGCCTTGAACTCTTCACGGAGAGTTTCTCTCATCCCCCCCCCCATCCTTCACCGCCACCCTCCTGAATTCTTTGTGGACCTGGAGTTATCTTCTGCCATGAACCGTCAGTCACGTGCCACCCTGTTTCTTCTTTCCCCAACCCACCCCCCTCTCCAAATCCCCCCCCCCACACACACACATACACCAGCATCCCATCGGTCCCACGCGGAGGAACTGCAGTCGATTTGATTAGCGCGTGCGCGGTCACTCCCTGTGGGTATGTAGTGGACAGCTGAGCTGAGCTGCTGGTCGCTACCGGAACTTTCTTGTGGGTTGGGGTACACAGAAATGGTGAGAACATGGTTCCTAAGGAGTCGTGGTGTGGGGGGGGAGGGGGAGGATGAATCGGGGATGGAGGTGCTCAGTTTAATTGATGAAACATCACCGTGTTCTGTTAAATTGATTCATTTACACCCAATCATTGCTAAACCTTCGAATCAATTAAGCGGCCGATGTAATTGTAGCTTGTTCTGTTTTGTTACTGCAGTTGTCTGATCTTTGTTCCTCGACTACGCAGTGTTTCTGGCACTTCCTGTTCAAGTCACCGCTTGTCCATTCGTAATACGGGAAATGGGGTGTGGGGGGGGGATTGTGGGCAGATTTCACTACGGTGGATGTCCGTGTGTGTATATATTGCATTGTCAGTGTTTCAGATGTCGTTGTCAAGTTGACTTAAAGCTTTTAGAAAACATCTAAACAGCACCCCCCCCCCTTTTTTTTTCATTTCTGTATACTGTTATTCTGTATGCGTTGTTCTCTGTCATCCACGTCTTACATGTCAGCTGATAAATGAAAACAATCCCAATCTTAGTTTTATGCATTTGATTTTTTATGGAGCATCGTTATTGAGTGTTGAGAGTTATCGTCCCTGGTTTAACTCAAGTTTGGTTTTTTTATTTTTTTTTGTATTACTTTATTGTACGTGCCTGATATTTGATAGGGTGGATTGTTCGCGTCAGTGTTAAATATGACAATTACCAGACATGGGGTTTACATTAGGAAGCACATTAGTAGTGCACTTCTTTCAAGTCACATTAGAGAACATCATAGTGAATCGACTTGAAGCTGCACCAGGAAATAAGTGCTGTAAATTGTCTTGAAGCTAGCTAGCTGCTTTAGGATACATAATTGTAAAATTGATTTGGAGTCGCATTTGGAAATATAATAGTAAATTGACTTGAAGTTACATTTGCAAATATAATAGTAGCTCGACTTGAAGTTACATATGGAATATAATGGTAGCTTGTCTTGAAGTTACATTTGGAAATATAATTGTAACTTGCCTTGAAAGACATTTGAAAATACGTTTGAAACTTGAAGTTACATTTGGAAATATAATTGTAACTTGATTTGAAGTACATTTGAAAATACGTTTGTAGCTCGAAGTTACCTTTGGAAATATAATTGTAACTTGATTTGAAGTTACATTAGATAGTAACATAGCGGGCTGTCTACTGGTCCACATCGCAGGTAACTGTCGGCCAGTTATTTTGCTTACCTGATTGAATGTACTTTCCAGCCCCCCGTCAAAAGGTATCACTGATAAGTTCTACCTGAACGTCTTTGATGATGGCTTCACATGTTTTCACTGGGGTAGCAAAAAAAAAAAAGGAATGAGGAAGGGTTGGGGTGTCGGTAATGTAATAAAAATGGCGGGAGATTATTTTACGCAGACTCTGTGGCCTGACGAGGTAAGAAAAAAAAAACAATTAGTTAATTTCTTAGAACTTATTTCTGGCGCCATTTCGTCCTCGTTTTGATACAGACGCCCCTCCCCGCCCGTCCCCCCTTTGCTTAGTACGTGATATTTTTTTTCTATCGCTGTACTTTTTTTTCTTGTATATACCGTTGGGGGGGGGGGGGAGGGGAGAATCGTAAAGTCAAAACATAGTTGTTTTGGGGGGGGGTGGAGGGGGGGAGAGACATTGAAACCTGCAAATCTGGCATCACCAATCTCAGCTCAGTTGGTAAACGTTTTTTTTTCCCCCTGTTTTTCCTCTATGTTTCGCTGTGCCCCGATGTTCATGTAATTTACTGCGGGTTCATTAAGTCAAAACACAAGTAGTAGGACAACGAAACCAGCGACGCCCCAGATCCTCCCACCACCACACGATCAGCTCTTGTGTTTACCCCTGTTTGCGAAATGTATTAGATTTTGGGGAAACCCCCCCCCCCCACCCCCCCCTTTTCTCCCAATGCTTGCCTTGATGTCGTGCTACAAAAGACGCGTTTTTTTTTTCAGGTGTGCATACGCTTTTAATTAGTTTCACTTTCTGCGGGTTTGCTTGCTCCATGCGTTTGTCGTTAAATCCTGTGTAATTCCACGATTGGACCTGTTCTAATTTAGTGAGAGTGCTCAAAGCCCCCAACACGTGTTGATTCTACTTGACAGTGCACGATGGAAATAACATTGAGCCCATGAATTGATATGTTTTTAGAACTACCCGAGGGAATTACTTTTGTTTAATACTAACAGTAGGAAAAAAAAATCCACCGAAAAGTAAAACGAAAAAATTGTCATATATATATACAGTGGATTCCGCTTAATTGGGACACATCGGGACCGAGGCTTTTTGTCCCAATTAAGCGGCTGTCCCAATTAAACATACACATTTACTATTGGCTTCTTGGTTTGGTTTCTTTGAGATTTGTCCCAATTAAGCCGTGTCCCAATTAAGCGGAATCCACTGTGTATATATATATATATATATATATATATATATATATATATATATATATATATATATAATTAAATATATATATATATATATATATATATAAATGTATGATTTACATGATTATAATCTCCTTTTTTCAGCAACAATGCAGTTCATTAATCACCACTGGAATGTATATTAGTTTCGTTTACCCTAACGCGGAAGCTGGGAGGGGGGGGAATCCAATAATACTTCAATGAGAATTTGCCCCCCTTGGTGTGATATTCGATGACCCCAGTACTCGCACGTGCATCTGTTTGCACCGTGCCTCTTAGTGTCGATATGCAAAGCGATACCACGTTGTTTGCACCCCCCCCCCATGCAGTAAATCATAATATTGTACCTTATTACTGGCCGTACCCTTCAAAAAAACCCGCAATATGAATGTATTATATGTTTTATCGTTTTATTAATGTTCCTTCAGTTTGAATAGTGAAATTTAAACATTTGTTTAATTTTAAGTGCGCATGATTGAGATGATCGTGGGATAGGTGGCCGAGTGGTGTAGATGCTCGACTGTCGACTTGAGGGCGTTGGGTTCGATCCTCGGTGAGGATCAAGAGAGCTTTTTTCCATGTCAAACTCCACCCAGCTTTAAAAATGGGTACCTAACTTTAAGTTGGGGAAGTAAAGGCGGCTGGGCGTTGTGCTAACCCCACAATCCCCTTCATATGCCGAGGTTACAGAAACAGGTGAGCTCTACACTTCATCTGCCCTGATGGGTCCTTTAGGGCTAAGGGAACTTTACTACTACCTCTACTGTGATTGAAATAACAGAAGTATTTTAAAAAAAATAAAATATTCGAGTATATTTGCCAACAGACGTCGCACAAATTGAGTAGTTTGATTTTTTAAAATTCATATTGCTATTCGGTTTTGTCTAGAAGTGGAACATGGAAATCATTCACCTATCAGTGGCTTCATTGTCTCGCTAATCTCTTTATGTGTAGTTTATATCTCTAACCCCCTTCCCCCGTTATCATCCACACACAGAGTGCGTTTTTGGTGGATATGGTCGAGTTTTCGATTTCTGGCCACCATCATCACACGGACCTCGTCTGATGCCTTAACATCTTGAGTCAGACTGGCGTCTTTAAAACCTTGGGCCGTGTAGCGTTGACCCAGTTCATCATACCCCACCCCCCACCCACAATAGTGTTTCTCTGGTTGAATTTCTCGTCCAGTACCTGCCCGTGGGTCAAAATAGAATCTTCATAACCGTCGACTCGCAAGATACTCCGCGGGGCATACTCAGTGCGTCTGTGTGGTCAAACTCCCCCCCTCCCCCCCCCCACTTCCCCTGACACACAATATAGTTGTTCTCTGATTGGATTTCTCAACACTGACCACCATATCCACACGCAGCGTTCAGTACCTTGCCCGTGGATCAGATTAGAATCTTCCTACCGCCGACTCACAATATTCACCGCGGGGCATGCAATGCCAGGTGCGTCTGGACGGACCCCCCGCCCCCCTCTCTCTCCCCACCCCCCCTTTCCTATCCACTGTGTTGAAAGGAAAGAAACACGCCGCGTTCTAGCCGTTGAGTTTATGGGGGCGGGAGCGGGAGAGTGCTAAGGATGTTCACATTTACAGTGCCGGGTTACAGCTGCGGGCAACGCTGATCACCGTCCCCCCCCCCTCGCCTGGGCATCCAAGATTGTAAGGGGGCACGTGTGCGGGGGATGGGGGGGGGAGGGAGGGAGGAGATGGTTTACTTATATAACTGTTATCGGCAACTCGTCGTCCCGATGACGTCCCCCCTCACGTTTTGACAATAAGCACACACCCCCCCTCCCCCGGGATGCTCAAGAGATGGAGCTGTTTTGAACCCGGGCAGATTATGTTGCGTACGTTGTGCCGGCCGAATAGGTTGCGGTATAGCGCGCCGGTGTTGTTGGCGCTGGGGGGTGGGGATGTATTACTATGCATTAAAAACATGCACCGTCGTCGGTGTGATTAAAGGGGAGGAGGAGGAGGGGGGGGGGGACAGTTTTACGCAATTTTTCACGTGAATTATGAGCCAGGGTTGTCTTTCGGTGCTTCCTGATGCAAATAAACTTCACTGCTCTCATTCAAACCTTTGCTATACATCAGCGTTTCTTCACTCACACACACACACACACATCACCCTTTAAGAACCACTGTGTTACATCGTGAACAACCCGCCATGGCGGAATCAATTATAAGCCTGTCTGTCTGTGTGTGTGCGTGCGTGCGTGCTTAGTGAGTAAGTAAATGTTAACAGTTGAGCATGCAATGACCTACTTGTGGCCACGCCAATATATATATATATATAAATCGTTTCACCATAATATTTTATAGTACTTGGTTTATGTATATACAAAAAACCCAACAACCCCAATCAGATGCATGTCCCCCCCCCCCCGCTTCCCTTGACCCTAATGTAGGATTTCTCACTGTTCTTTAATCGCCTTAACTGACGGTTCCATCTGGTCATTGGATTGTCCCCCCCCCCTTTTTTCCCCCCTTTCAAATCAATAACCCGATCCTTCTGTTTTTGGGATTTGGGGGCTGGGGGGGGGGGGCAGCGACTGAGGTGGGCGGTTACCATCTAAATCTGTTGTAATCCGTCAGATTATTATAAGTAGGCACACGTTGATCTTGATTTATAGAAGTTGAACAACATCATGGGAGTTAGTTTTTCATTATAGATAGTTAACAGACCGATACCTCAACACATCAATACATCAATACTTCAACACAACGATACCTCAACAAACTCATACATCAACACACCGATACCTCAACACAACGATACCTCAACACAACGATACCGCAACACACCGATACCTCAGCACACTGATACAACTTTAAACGCCGTAAACTTAAACATGTGTCGGTTTCCAAATAACACACATAATGAAATGTGGGCGTGCAGAATCCACCTTATGTGGTTTGAAATTGGAAGTTGTTTCCGATGTGTAGCCATTGTTGTTATGTTATTTTTTTTAATTACACCCGGTCGTTAACTGCCGCTCTACTCTCTTCTGTATAATATTTTCTGTGCATATATCTTTTGGAACAAAAACTGTGACGTACTTAAAGGTTATCTCCTTCATATTTCCCTGTGATTAAGATGTTTGACTTGGGTTGGGGGGTGGGGTCATTTGAGGGTTGGGGCTGCCGGGGGTCAGTTGGGGGGTGGGGGTTAAACGTAGGAGACGTCTTTAAGAAAATCAATCGGTTTGTCATCCACGTGACATTGCAGCAGCGTCGCCCCCCACCCTCCACCCATTCCCCATCTCCCTATAAGAGACTCGAACAGTGACAGGCCATTGTGTGTGTAGTCCCCCCGCCGGATGTCCATTGAATAGTTTCCCTTGACAGAGTTTTGTAACATCTTCATGTCTTTCTCTTCCAGTTATCTCCCCTCCATTAGGCTAATACACACAAATATATATATATATATATATATATATATATATATATATATATATATATATATATATATATATTACTAACGTGATTAAATCTTTAATAAACTCTGCTTGAAATAATAAAGTAAATCAATACTACTGAGTGGCGGGCCTTTACGTCGTACTTAATACAATGGTTGGTTGTATTCTCTGTTGGAAGAATAATAACCAATATATATATATATATATATATATATATATATATATCTTCGTATTACCATTTCTTTGTGTGTTCTTTCCAATATTTTACTTGTCGTGATTTTATATTGATTTATTTCCATTCTTTTATTCATGTGTACAATAATACGACACTCGGGTGATTCAGTCAGTAGTTTAATTTAAAACAAAAAAACAACAGAATTTTAAAAACTGCGAATGCTTTAGCGTCCTTTCATTTCTTACCCGGTGCTTTAATGAATAAATACATTGTACTGGCGTGTAATAGTGCGGACGAAATTTGAACGCCGGTTTCGTTTTTTTTTTTACCGTTTTTTTTTTTTAAAAAAAATATGACGGGATGTGTCACGAGTACGGCCCGCGGGCCAGACATATCCGGCCCGCCAGACTGTTTCATCCGGCCCCCGCCATCCTTGTGTTATGACGTTTACATTTAATTATATCAGCTCATGTTGTCAGTGCCTCACCCAAAGTGCTCTTGGCCCGGCCCGCCGGTCAAATTGACGACGAACCCGGTGTAGCCCGCGTCTCAAAAGGTTTGCGCAACCCCCCCCCCCCCACTACGTCCTGTCCTAGACTCAACCATATAAAAGGGACGCGAGCAAAATGTTCGGTTTAGTAGACAGTCCATTTATTCCCCAGAGTGGGTTAGAGTTTTTTTTAGGTTCAGGATGGGTGTTAGCGCGGGGGGGGGGGGGCTGAGATGCTTCACGGTTTGAGACCACCTCCACAGGATGTTTTATTATGGCTCAGTAGGGGCGAAGAGGGGGGGGGGAAGGTGGGCAGGGAGGAAGAGAGAGGCGTCCTGTTTTATGTGGGTGACATTTAAATTGAGATGACATTTTGTAAGCCAGTCGTGGGTGTCGCCTACCGTATGTCACCTGTCATGTAGCAGAGGAAGTTTAAAAAAAAATAATTCTCTTTGACCAATTTGTCGCGGACATTGAAATGCCACAACGTTGAGAAGATGTTGTGCCACTAGTTGAAAGTTTGACCAGACTTTATGGAATTGGATTATGTAAAAAAAAAAATGATAATAAAATAAAGAAAGAATAACTCTGGCGCGGTCGAACAATAATGTAGTCAACATATAATTATTCCCCCTTGTTTTTTTTTTCTTGCTACCTCGCTGGTTCAAACAGGTAATGTTACAGTAAAATGTCTGGGGTATATAACGATGGAAAGAATGGGAAGGCGATTACACGCCGTTACTGACTTGTGTGTGTGTGTGTGAAGTACCCTGTAAGGATGAGATGAAATCTCTTAAGATCCTGTAAAAACCACTAATGGGACTCATGTGTCGACAGTGTGGACATTGTTTTATGGGGTGAGAAAAAAACAACAATAACAGTGTCTGTAATAAATACATTCCGTTGTATTGATTCATTGAATAATAAAGTGGATTGTCGTGTTGTGGGTCGAGTTTCTCTGTGATTGAGATCTATCTATCTATCTATCTATCTATCTATCTATCTATCTATCTATCTATCTATCTATCTATCTATCTATCTATCTATCTATCTATCTATCTATCTATCTATCTATCTATCTATCTATCTATCTATCTATCTATAATCTGTCTGTCTATCTATATATCTATCTATCTACCTATCTTTCTATCTGTCTGTCTTGTCTGTGTATCTATCATGTATCTGTATACATCTGACATATTTAAGACTGTAATTAGTACCAGCTGTCATCCCCCCCTCCCACCTGGTCACACCGGTGATGTATTGAAACAAATTCTTGTGACCTCGCCCCCTTCCCCTCCCATAAACTCTTTGACTCCCCGTTCGCTTGTATCCCTGCTGTATGGCACGCAGTTATGTATTCTGTTCGTCTGCCAGTCCTTCTCCCCCCCCCCCCCCCCCATCCTCCTGGCCTTATCTTCCTCGGAACATTACCAACTGGCGACATTTGAAAGTGAAATCTCTACGTCTTCGTGTGGCCAGTAGTAAATCAGTAGGAAACCAACACATACAAAAATTCATCCCCCAGTGTTGCCCCTAGGAGCCGTTACTCCAGCGGTCTGATTGATGCTAGAGATAATGTGGGACGAGGAGTTGAGTAACCTTTACCATGACGTTGTTTTTTTTTTTTAATAAATGTCTTTAGCCAGTTTACTTAGTTTTTTTTTTTTGTAAATTTGGTCTTGCTTACAAATTGACGTTTTAGCGTTGAGTGAGTCATTTTTTTTTCTTTTGGGATATGTTGATGAGGTTTGGAGATGTGAGTTTCTAACAGCGAGTTTGGAGCTGAGAGTTTGGAGCTCGGCTGAGTTTGAAGATTTTTCCCCCTTACAGCTCTGGCTGTAGCTTTTGTCTGACTTAACTCGGTCCTGGTTTTCAGTCATGTTTTTTAACTAATTTGTGTTCGAGATCTAGTTTGTGTTTGTTTGAGAACGTGTTTGTGTTTTATTGAGAACTTGTTTGTGTTTGTTTGAGAACTTGTTTGTGTTTGTTTGAGAACTTGTTTGTGTTTTATTGAGAACTGGTGTTTGTGTGATTTAAGCGCAAATGTCGCATAATTTACATCGCGAGTCTAAAAAAAAACTTACGGCAGTATTCGCGTGTCATTAGTACCAATTAAGGTTGTTACGCTTCCGGTCGGTTGAACATGGCTGACATCAGTTGTTTCTCTTACATGGTCGCTCAGAGTCAGAATATGAATGCATACATAGAGCATTTCATTGACACTGGAGATTTCTGCAGTAAGATAAACCCGGTGAACTGAATGCACAGATCATCGTGCATGTGTGTGTGCGTGCGTACTTGTGTATGTGTGTGTGTGTGTGTGTATATATATATATATATATATATATATATATATATATAATCTGAAAACTGATGATGTTAAGGCTAAACTTTTACATTATAGAAACTTTTTCAAGCCAGACAACCCATTGTTTGTTAGTGAAGATTTGTTTGGATTATCTCCCATTTACTAGCCCCAGTGTGGATGAGTCAGCAGGTGGCAGGGCAGCACAGTTGTTGCTTTGCCGAAGGGTGAAAAAAAAAGGGGGTTATCTCCAAAGAACGACTGACATGTTGCCCCCCCCCCCTTCCTTCCCCCACTTTTATTCATTTCATTCTAATGCCAGGGAATACATGAGAGTAACTCAAGAAGTCTGATGATTTTTAGACCTTTTGTTTTCAATCGATTTTTCTTACTACCTCAACAGTCAGTGCCGAACCTAGGGATTTGGGGGGGGGGGGGCTTGACCTCTTTGGGGTCCCCTGCATTTTGACATTCGACATTATGTCATGAGATAATGTACTTAATATTTAATATAAAAAAACATTTGGGGCCCCCTCAAGCTGGGGCCCGGGGGGACTTTCGAATTTTGACCCCCCCTTGCCCCCCACACTAGGTACGCCTCTGCGTCAACATCCCATTTCACTTTCTGATTTATAACTTTAGGGTAGGTTAATTTTTTTTTAATATACTGTAATAATTGACCTCGGAGAGCTATAATGGGGAGTTGTGTTGATTCTCCCCGACCATATTTCTGATGTGTATTTGTCATAGACACTTCATTGTTACATTCGACTTCCTGTGATCTGATGTCCATTCATTCTAAGTAAAACAAGACTCTGCGTCAAAGTCTGGCCCACCAGGGGCTGAAGTAATATTCAGTTTAAACTATAATCATTTGTGGGTTGTTTATGGGTGGGGGGGGGAGGTCATCTCTGTCTCAATGAACTGAACTTTAAAGACACTCAAAGCTACTCCCCCCCCCCACCCCCCTTAGTTTATATACATATTTTAAATCCATTTATTATCTTGAGACCTATAATCCAGTTACGTTCAAGTGACGGATGTTTTTGGGACACCAAATGTGACAGACAGACAGAAAGATAGAGTATAATCATTGGAAGCTTATAAAGTACAGATTTAAAAAAAATATAAAAGAAAGACAATTAATGCCACAATAGACGCAGCTTGCCACACATTCAACAGTCAAGGATCAAATCTAGCATTGAAAGTCATCCCCCCCCCGGGGCCAAGGTCAAGCGCACACACACACACACACACACACACCTCTTAACCCTTTCTACCGTGGCTCATCATTTACCTTTATACTAGGGACGCTCCTCTCACTGTTGGCCATGTATGGAATGCAACCCAAACACACACACACACAAAACTCATATTAGCATTACTCCCTCCCTGGTGTATCCCTAAGTAAACCGTTTGCATGGTCGATCCTCCAGTGTTGTGTTGACCTGTAAACCTCCCTCCCTCCCTCCCCCGTAATCCCTGAACGTTTGTTTTGTCTGTCCACACCAGACGCCCTATCCAGAGTCAAATCAAGGGGATATGTTTCTCCGGACGGGACCATCTGTTAATTAACTCCAGGCACCACCCTTAGCGCCCCCCTCCCCGCCCCGCCTTTACTCACGGACGTACTCGGCTTCATCTACTTACACCCCTTATTGTGGCAGTATTCTTTAGAACAGAGGTCCTCAATCATGTGGCCCGCGGGCATCATGGCGCCCACCGATAAGTTTGGACGTGCCCCCCCCCCCCCGTCCAATTCCCAGACTGCGCTGTAAGTAAGAACTCACGTTGATCTCGTGATACTTGATACACTGAAATAGGTTTCATGCATCCGGCCCACGGCAACCTTAATCAGTCACTGAACTATAAGGACTGTCTGCATTGTTCACAATGTTTGTTTTTCCTTCAAATTTCCTAGCGATTTATTTATTTAGTGTGCTCGTTATTTCATCATCGTTAGTCACTACAATCGTTTCTGGTTTTTTTTTAATGATTTAATTAATGTTAAATGAGGAGATTGGGGGGTGGGTGGGGCACATAGAAAGAATGGAAAGGCAATATGTGAGGCAAACCCAATAAGAAAAGCCCTAAGGGCAGATGGTTAGAGGAGGTGGAGAAAGACCTTGAAGCCATAGGAGTAAGAGAGTGGAGGAAGAGGACCATGGACCGGGAAAAAGTGGAGAAGAGTAGTATGGCAGGCCAGATGGGCCCTAAATGGGGCTGTAGAGCTACAGGAAGAAGAAGAAGCTTGTTAAACGGGGGAAAAAAGTTGACTGTGGTCATAAATATGCGCCTATGACACTTAGACCTACTGAATAGATTCACGCTTGAGATCACACACACCCTGTGATCAGTGGACCGACCCACGCGCCTTTCACCCTGGGGCCATTTTTTTTGTTTGTTTCATTTGATCAGAGACTCAGTGTGTCCTTCGTGTTTATATAAAAACAGTATCACTATATTAGCTGCTCAGCTTACATATGTTAACCCCCCCCCCGGGGCCACGCTGGATCCATCCTATGTCCACTGACCTTCTGGGTCAGGCGTGGTGTGGACAATGGTGTGGACAATGTGGTATACTGTTGGTCCGAGAGTTTAGCCGCTCGCACACAACTGTGCTTAATGCTTGGGGGCTTATGAAGTTGACTTATCTGGCCCCGGCCAAGATTATGTCTCCCCCCCCCCCACCCCACCGGCGACCGCAGGTCTGCTGACGGAGTTATCCATTTCACCCTACCGGACCGATGGCTAAAGCCGAACAGCACCCAGAGATGAAAGGTTTCCCCTTAATCCCCCCCCCCCCCGTGTGTGTGTGTGTGTGTGGATCTTCAAAGGGAGACAAATAAACGTGTATTCTAATCGAACAGTTCAATGTCGCCCGCCCGGCTCAAACTGATTGATTATAATCGCTTGGAGGGATGGCGAGGTAAAGATAAAATAAAAATAAAAATGGGCCCATTGTATTGGTAGTTCACAGCCCTCTCTCTCTCCCCGCGTAGAAGCACTCGGAGTAGATGTAGTTTACCTAAATTGAAGCTTTCATCCATCCCCACCCCTCCCTCCCTTACTTTCACTCACTTGAAATCTGCGTGATCCGGTACAGAACGTAGTTGCACCGATTCCCTTCCCGTCCACTGATTTCCCCGTCTCCCCGGTGCTGTCAGTTACAATACCCTCAGCGTTCAGCGTTAGCTTGACTATTGGTGCCTCACTATCTCTCTCTCTTTTTTTTTTCTCACCCCCCTCCCTTGTCCCCCCCCCCTCCACCTTATGTACACAAGAACGGGGCTTCTTAACATCAGCTTTCTTGGACGACCCCCTCCCCATTCACCCCTTTTCCACCCACTTTTTCAATCTGACCCATGTCATTGCTCTACATCAGGGCATCTTAAACTTTTTGTAATTCACGACCCCCATTTATGATTGCGAGTTTCTTGACGACCCCATACAAATATAAAATAAAAATAAATTAACATTTTACAAGTTAAAAAACATTTTCTGTTAAATTGTATTTTTATCTCTCGCGACCCCAGAATTTTGCTACGCGACCCCAAATGGGGTCGCGACCCATAGTTTAAGAAGCCCTGCTCTACAGCAATGATTCTCAAAGTGTAGGTCACGAGCTGATTGTAGGTCATGAGCTTATTGTAGGTCACGAGCTGATTGTAGGTCACGAGCTGATTGTAAGCAGGTCGCAGAACAGTTTTTTATAATTAATTACATAATCGAGAAATATATGCAGTTAATTTAAGATTTTTATTTTACATAAGTTACTCACACGAAAAACCTAACTTGTTTTTTTTTTTTGAATGGGGTTGTACACGTTTTAGAATCACTGTTTTAAAGCGTAAATACTATAGAGTGAACCATTTCGGTTGTTAAGGAAGCGTAAAATAAACTAGTGTCAAGAGACCATCAACCCCTTCAGTAAGTGCATGTTTTGAAGTTACTCGACACTGGAGGTCCGTCCCTGTCATGTCCCCCCCCCCATGTCCATTACATCGCAGCAGCTAGGGCAGTAATTTGTTTTCTAGGGATATCAAGTGTGTGTGTGTGGTGGGGGGGTCATCAAGTCAGGATTATTATTATTACTCCCATCAGTCATGTTTAAGTTAAGTTCAAGGTTTAATTGGCACGAATGTATGTGGACCAACATTTCAGCCAGAATTCTGTTCGAGGGACATCTCCCGAAGGTTTATTTGCAATTTCACCGTGCCCCCCCCTTACAATATCTGACAACTGGTGCGACAAGCCCCTCCCCCTCCCAGAGGTCCCTGGCAAGTGTTTAGGTTGCCCTCTCGTTTCGCCTTTTACTTCAGTCCGATGGGGCCGCCGCGCAACCCGCAGCACCCCTTTCCTACGCCACTGCCGTAAGACTACAGACGATAAGAATGAAAAATGATTAAGTACTAGCTGTACCCTGCAAAACATTTACATAGAGTTATATCCCCCTTAGGCTTGATCGGCAGTCGAGGTTATTTTTTGGTTTCGGGCAGATCCTATTTTTTTTTTTCATGATTGTATTTTAAACTGGGATACTGTTGTATTAATTCTTTACTTTCGATTTAACGCAGAACCCAAATTGTTATTATTATATTATATAGTTAATCGCGTGGTCCATGTACTCAGCGTCCGTCTTCGCCCCAAAACGGTCCTGGCCTCAACACGCACAACCGACACCACAGACTTTTTTTTTTGTGGTCTACACTCTACAGTGTGCTGCATCCTCTAATTAATATTGAAATGTAATTCTGAGTACTGAGTAAAAAAGGAAAAAGTGAGATATGACTTTGGTGTGGGGGAAGTGAGTTTACCTGACGGTCACTCGACAGATTTGACATCAGTTGTACCCCACCACTCCTCTCTCTCTCTCTCTCTCTCTCTCTGGAGGCTGGTGATGAACGTTTTCCACGAATAGTATCTATGTTAAGTAACTCTGAACTTAACTCTTTCCTCACCATCTTCCCCCTCCCCCCTCCACTTTGATCACAGCTTCGTTCTGGCATCTCGCTCCCCCCCTTTAAGATCTGGCAGGGCTGCAGAAACTGAGGAAGTGTTGTTGTGAAATGGGAGGGTGGGGGTGAGACTAATGTAAAGATTTGGGGTTGTGTGTGTGTGTGTGTGGGGGGGTTATACATTTTTCCGCTCCTTTACATCATTTTTTACACCCTATCACCAGCGAACGCTTGTAAATATAGACGGAAATAAATTGGACAAATTTGACACCGGTAAAACGGAAAAGTGGGCTGATTTTTTTTTGTTGTTGCCTACGTGCGCGCGCGGGGCTATAAATAAATTGCCTGTTTGACGTGTTGTATGCATGTTATTTGCACGTGAGCGAATATATATATATATATATATATATATAAAATATACTTTTTTCTGCTCGTGTGACTTGCGCATAATTTTTTTCGTTTGTTGTTCCTATATGCGAAATGACATGTAACATGACGTTAACATCTGATATTGTCTTAGTGAATTGAAAACGAAGCGTTCATTTTGTATATAAGTGTGTGTGTGTGCCTTGCTCCCCTTCCCCCGGGTCTCACTCACGACCCTGACCTCATATTCTAGGTTTGCATTGCGCACACATTCTCACGTCTCGATTGGTTTTATTCTCTTGATGTTTTTTTAATCAATCAAAACACGTTTTAGCCTCCTTTCGCCGGGCGGGGTGTGTGTGTGTGTGTGTGTGTGTGTGTGCCGTGTGCAAGCTCGCTCATCTGGTCCGCACCTCCTGCACCCCCCCCCCCCCCCCAACCTCTACGTCTTTTCGGACAAAAACATCTCTGTGTGTGTGTGTGTAACAGATTGGGCCCCTGCCCATCATGGCTTCTGATCGAGCTCTGTTAGATTCCGACAAAGAACAAAAACAATTCGATATACTAGTCGAACCCTCTCTCTCTCCCACCCCGCCCCCCCCCCCCCCATAACATTTTCAGTTGGCTGTGTGGCAACATCCGTTTCATAATAGATTTAGAAAAAGTTTGATGAATGAAAGGTTGTTCACAGGCCATTTATCTCTCCCCCCTCACCCTCAATCCCAAGTTTGACGTTAAATATTTTATGCACGCAATATTTCGATCTGCCATCTCGTTAATTTAAAATGATAATCGCCCCCCCTCCCCCCCCCCACCACCACCGACCTTTCCCCAATTGTCACTGGTATATGAAACGTTATAAATATTTATATATTTGCATTCGCTTCTCCCTTTTTTTCAGTATGATATTGTAGATTTGTGTAGTTGTTTGTGATTTCTCTGCTGTTTTTATGTTTGTGTGGAATATTACACTGCTTATAAAAAGATGCCTCGCACTATATTGAAAAAAAAAAAAACAATTTCGAAATATTAACGCTTATTCTTTCAATCATTTTGTGTTTGTGTGTGTGTGGGGGGGAGTATAGTATATAGTACGCATCGTTTGGTTGAAGCTACATCTGGTCAGCAGAATCAGGTGGTGACAGCGGCTGTGTGGTCAGAGTCGCACGTGCAGTGACAGCAGTTGTGACCCTCCCCCCTCCCCTTTCAACCCAAACCTTTGCTCACTCAATGAAGACCTGGGCTAGGTGTCCCACTGAAGGTCTGATTGTTTTTATAAATGGGTTTCTGGGTTCCCATAGCAATGGCGTAATTAGGCACGGGCGAAAGGTCATCGACATGGCTGGTCCGTGTAGGCAATGCGCCGCCAGGACACACGCTCCGTTATGGTGTCAGAACATTTCATCCTTACACTGGATTTGGGCTCTGCGTTAATCGAAAGTAAAGAATTAATACAACAGTATTCAAGTTTAAAACACAATCATGAAAAAATCGGATCTGCCCGAAATCAAAAATAACTTACCCTACCAATCAAGCCTAAGGGAATATAACTCTATGCAAAAGTTTTGCAGAGTGCAGCTGGTTAAAAATAATTATAATAATAAAAAAAGGTGGGAAGGGTTCCAGTCCTTTCCAACCCCCCCACCCACCAAACCCATATCCCCTCCCTCCCATCTGTCTCTCTCACACACACACACACACACACACACACTCTTGATCAGGTAGTCAGTCGAGGAGAGATAAAAATAAAAGAAGACGAGGGTAAAGCTCATAATGAAACACTTAATTGAACAACCGAGTCGTGGCTTCCCACTCCACAAGTCTGTAAACTAGATATTGCCCCTACCCCCCCCCCTTTTCCTTTCCTTTCGACACACAGGTCTCGTTGAATTGAAGGTGAGCATCTTGTAAGACTTCGGTGCTGGATTGGAATTACATTAAGTGAGCCGCATTCACAAAAAAGGAAAAAAAAAAAATCTCGTCTTAGTCTCGTGATGGATTGAGGCCACGAGTTTCTTAAAACAAGGATTGAAAGGGAAGTTGTAAGGGTTTTCGAGATTGAATTCCGGGTAGAAAGATTCCCCCCCCCCTTCCCCTCGTTTGGTGTGAACGTTGAAAAAAGAGATGAAATAGTTTACATTACTGATGTGGGGATGTGGGGGGCAGGGGCGCAGTGAACCTGGCCGGGCGTGGAGGACCCCACGGTGTTTGATAGAAGACATTTTAAACTACATTTTTTTTTATTTTTTTATTTTTAAATTGTATTAAACTCTCCCCCCCCCCCTTTTTTTTTTCTCTCTGAGAAGTTTTGGTTCCTGAAATGAGAAATTAACTGCTCTTGTGCGAAGGCTGCCGCGAGTTGCCTCTCTTGGATGACTCCTTTTGAAAGCCCAAAAGGTCAATGTAAGAGTACTCTCCACGGAGACACATTGGGCGTTTTTTTTTTTTTAGTTTCGCTGCAGTAACATTCACTTATATCGTATCAACAATAATCCTTTAGGATAGGCAAACTGGGCTGCTAACTCGCCCCCCCTTCCCTCATTGCAAAAAAAGGGGCACCTTGAATTATAATTTCATATTACATTGATGCTAAGAGCATCCCGAAAGGTACATGTGTCTAGCCCCCAACCCTGCCCACCCTACCGCCGTCCCCGCTACCCCCCCCCCCCACGAACCAACCTGCCATTTCTGAACATTTCAACACGGCCCTGCATATATCTGCAATAATCTAACTACGCTTAATGATATGGCGCGCGTCTGTGTGTTTACACTAGACGAACGGCCTGGGCAAAATCAGTTACGAAATAGATCATAACAAAAATTAGTGCAGAACGTTAACACTTTTAGTTGCATTCGTATCAATAATCCAATCTTCGAAAAAGATACCAAAAAAAAAAAAAGAGAGAGAGAGAGAGAGAGAGAGAGAGAGAGAGAGATAACGAGCTAAAAAGCATAGTGGTATATTTTCGTACACGGTACCGATCCCATCTCCTTCCGTCCCTGTACTTACACACAATTAATAATATGAAATGATATTTATTATTTTTTATGAATCGCATAATTTCTGAATAATTCTGCTTAACAGAATTTCCTCAAAACTTGGACCTTGGTGAACCTGTTGTGTGTTTGTGTGTGTGCGCGCGCGCGCCCAGTTTATATACACCCCCTCCCTTCCACTTTCCGGAAGCCCATCTTTGACATTTTATTTTCGATTATTATTTTTCTTTTTTTTTTTAACTTTCTCCAATGAACCCCATTCATCCTGGGTCGCTGGCTTTGATGGATCTGACAAGCTGTGTTACGACAAGACACTTACCTGTGTCCGCTACACGCTGGTTCACTGGAGCCCATCTGTGGCTCTTTTCTCCATGTTTCACCTGTGTGTGTGTGGGGGGGGGGGGGAGGAAAATATAAACACTGGTGCCGGTAGCAACCACCTCGATAGGTGATGAAAGAAATAACTTTTTGTTTTGTTCAGGACTGTTTTTGGATCATTCCCTCTACCTACCAACATATCTACCCTGGCTGTCTATTTGTCTGTCTGCCTGTCTATCTTTCTATTTGTCTGTCTATCTGCCTGTAAGTCTATTCTTCTGTTTGTCTTTCGGTTTTTCTGTCTGTCTATCTATCTGTTCAACTATCCATCCATCCAGCCCTCTATCTGGCTGTCTGTCTGTTGATATATTTCACTAATTAAATATCTATCTACTATCTGTGTATCTATCTCTCCACCTATCTCTGTGTATATTCATCTTTCTCGTATATATCTATTTATCTAATTAAAATTCCTATCTATTTTTCTCTCCGTCCGCCTACATGGGCTGTACGCGTTTCAGTCTTTCCTTTCTTCTTCTACTCTCCTTCTCTCCCTCTGTTTCTCCCGAATGAAAGTAAAAATGACTGTCTATACATATTAATAGGGAGCGACCGATATGCCTTTTTACCGATAGTCCGATACCGATATTTATGTCAACAAATTTTTGGCGATTTTTACCTCCCCACCCCCCTTGTCAACAACTTGTCAAACTTCCAAAGACCCCCCCTATGAAATTACGTCAACATTTGATTACCCCCCCCCCCCCCAAAAAAAAAGGTGTCTTCCAAAATGTTTATGTGGCAAAATTAGTAGGAATATAGTTAGTTTAATTAAAATACTGAATGTTAAGCGAGTGTGTAACACAGAACTACAAACGCTGCTTAATTTTCCTATTTATTAAGTAATTATATTAAATTTTAAAAAGTAACATTGTTGACGTCAACTTTTCTTGACCTCCCCCCTCCCCCTTGTCAACAATTGTCAAAAATTTTCTGACCCCCCCCCTCCCCCCTATTTTGTTGACGTAATTAATGGACAGCCCCTTAAGCAACAACAATGCCAAACACGTGTTATTCTCGTGCTACAGGTAATGACGTATGTCAACCCATTCTTAACCCTTCCCTGTCATATTTCGTTGACACTTCGCCCACACGTAAGTCTTGTTCCCCCCCCCCCCCAACTTCCCATCCCAACAAAAAAATACACACAGATGTTCACTAATTGTATCATTCAAGGTCGTACATTAGAATTAAGAAATGCCAATCCTATTGTTTCAAGGTCATATCTCTGATGTAGACGTGACAATTTCTGTGTACGGGTTTTTTTTTTTTCTTTTTTTTTAAATCTTGTCTGATTTGGTTATAGAATTGGGTTATTTACTGATTTCTTTTTCTGCAACTCTGTTGTGAAAAAAAAAAAAAACAATGTATCGTCAGCCAAAAAACGGCCGGTCCGATAGTTAACCCATAGTGCAAATATCGGTTCGACTATCGGTCGCTCCCTACAACAATCGGCCGATCCGATATTTACCGATAATGCCAATATCGGTCCGATACCGATCCGATTATCGGTCGCTCCCTACATATTATTCATGTATTTTTTTAAACTCACATAGCACTGAGTTGCTGTGTACACCACGTGACCACACACCTGCTGATGAATGGGTCGCTTAAATATATATATATATAGAGAGAGAGAGAGGGGGGGGGCTAAAACGAGCAGAAATAATCTAATTGACATAACAGGTGCTTTCAACAGCTGGGATACATGCTGGGCTGATGAAACCGCCGAGGGAAATAAATATACAAGTTAAAAAAAGAAGAATATACACCCTCCTCCGCCCTCCTCTCTCTCTCTCTCTCTCTCTCTCTCTCTCTCTCTCACCCTCCATCCCCCTCTGTCGCCTCACAGGGAAGTTAACACAAGAAGAAACAAAAACCTTGTTTTTTTTTTATTTTATTTCGTCAACATAAACTTAATGTCAAATGAAAAGTAAGTCCCCCCCTTTTTTTATTTCATTTCCACTTCCCCCTCCGTCACCTCTTAACCTCGCCTTCCGTCTCCCTCCCCCTTCCCCCCCCCCCCTTCCCCCTATTACTTAACGCTGGCTGTTACATCTTTTAATCGTATAGAATTTGGGGGGGGGGGGGGGGTAGTCGCTCCGCGCCAGGTGGAGATAACCAAGTGACTGATAAGACGAGTGCCAATAACGTATCCGGTAAAGATTGTCGCATTGGCTGAATAAAAATAAAATAAAATAAAAACCTTTTTTTGAGACCCCCCCCCTCCCCCTAGTAAGTTCTCGCGAAGCTGTTAGTCCTCAGCCAAACATAATTTTGAGAAACACTGTGTGATGGTTGGCTTATAGTGTAATTTATTTTTTTTCTTCCTATTTTTTACATGGTGTACCCCCCCCCCAAAAAAAAATCGCTGTCACGTGACGTCTTACCGGTTGCCAAATTAAAAGATGCGGGATGTCTTCATCTCTCATGGAGTTGTATTTATTTTTTAAGTTTTTTTTTTTTTAATTTTTTGTTATTTTCATTTCCCATCAGTCGTACTTGATAGATTTCTTCTCCTGCTGGAGGAGTCATCACCAGCCATGTTTTCACCGTCTCCCACCCTCCCCACCCCCCTTTTTTTTTTAACGCGTTGTGAAACACTGTGATACATAAATCATACAGGAAGCGCTCTTTGAATCATGATTGACACTTCCGAAAGGCGCCATGTTTGGTTTATTGTGTATCAATATTTAGGTGCTGCACTGTGGTACATACATTTTACAGAAAGCGCATCTTCATTTTCAATGGACACATCCGAAATCCGCCCTGTTTGCGTTGTTGTGTATCAATGTTTAGGTGCTGCACAGTGATACAGAAAGCGCATCTTCAATGTTTTAAATGGGCACTTCCGGATGCGGCCATATTGGTGTTATTGCGTATCAGTATTTAGGTGCTACGCGCATCTTTAATTTAAATTTACATTTCCGAAAAGCCGCCATATTTGTGTTATTCTGCTACTGTTTAACAGTATTGAGGAGCTACACTTATATAAAGGAAAAGAACACAAATTGCGGCATTTTTTTTAAACCAAAGTCATTATCTCAAGTGTTACGACTGGTTCATTAATTGCACTTGGAGGTCGCAGTTTGTTGTTTGTATGTGTAGAAAAGGACGGGCGGGTGGGAGAGCGAGGATATTTTGAATCGATAACCACATTTAAAAAAAAAAAATATTATCATGAGTTGGTAGTATATCCGGAAGGAAGACAGAACAGTTACAATCTTTAATTCACGTGTGTGTGTGTGTAAGTGAGTGTGTGTTACCATTGTGTGTGTGTTACCATTGTGTATGTGTGTGAACAGTTTTAGTGCGCATCTGCTAGTCTAAAAAAATATAATATTTGATTATTGTTTCAGGTCTTGGCCTTAAAAAATGTTTCTGTCCAGGGAGAGTTTTTTTTTATATATAAACCTCACCGTTATACTATATGTGTGTATGTTGCGGGGCACTTTAGAGCCCCTGAGTTCGATCCTCAGTGAGAGCCAAGAACATTTTTTTTTCCAGGTCCTAATGACAGTGTTTGGAACCCCCCCCCTCAAGTACAGCAAGCTTTAAATGGGTACCTATTGTATGTGTGCGTGTTGGGGTGGGGGGGGGTAAAAGGTGGGCTTTGGGCGTTGTGCTAACCTCAAAATATCCCCATTATATGCATTGGTTACAGTAACGGAACGAATTTCACACTTCATCTGCCCCATTGGCCCTAAAGGCAACATAACTATTTTTTTTTACTGTAGGCTTTTATTTTTTTTTTCGTGGGTGGGGGAGGGGGGATGTCTCGCATTATTAGACTTAGTTCTTTAGGTCCTATCACATACAATTGAAGCAAGTGAATAAAAGTATCAAAAACAAAAACAAAAAAAAATTTAAACCAAACATTTTGATAATGGGTTACATCATTTTTTATTTATTTTTGGCTCATTGGACATCAAGCCCGTGAGACTTACATTTTACTGAGACTCGAATGACGGAATGTAATGTCCACTCACATACACGGGATTGTCTGTTTACATTTATATTACATGGATACACATTAAAAAAATGTTAAAAGTTCAATGAATCGTCTTCTTCGCTCCATCCTCGCTTAGAATTTTTTTCCCCCTCAGCTCACCAAGGGGGCGGGGGGGGGGGCGACTCATGCAGTGTTGCCAGACATGTTCAGACTAAATATAGCACGGAGCCTGGAAGAAAATGTAGCACAAAGTAGCGCGCCAATTAGTGAACTATTTTTTTTTTTTTTAAATATACATGTAGTTATATTTAAAAAAAAATTCTTGCTCTAATAAGAAACATTTTTTTGTCGCGCAAGGCTTTATAATGTAGCACCTTGCGAAAAAAAAATAATAAGGCGCAATCTAGCAACACTGGACTCTGGGATGCTCTCTAGTCGTCACACAGTCTTTTGCAGAAGCGGTAGCACTGCTGGACGATGAGCGGGTCCGTGCAGGAGTTGATCAGCATGCAGAAGACGGTGCACTGCTCCTCCTGGCCTGAGCCGCCGCCGAAGTTCCCTCCACCGAATCCGCCTAAAAATCCACCCGGGAAGCCGGGTCCGACGACGGGCGGCTGTGGGGGAGGCTGTGAGACCACCCGGTGAAGAGCGCAGAGCAGCAGTAGAGCGTAGGCGATGAACATTCTGGTGGTAATATTTTTTTTTTTGTCAATGTTTCCTGGGAAGTAAGTCTGGCCACTTCCTGTCACAACAACAAAAGAAGATTTTCGGATTTACCCGGTCACTTGTTGCACCTGTGGAGGGAAAGGGTGAAAAGGATAAAAAATAGATTGTGAAGTTTTATGAATCTCGGGTCATAGGGGGCACTTTAATTCAACCGAATGGCCGTTACCAGAGAAGGTGAATGGAGTGTTTATATGGACTAGTATTAGTTCTAATTGAACGTCTTAATTAATAATAAAAAAAAACGCAGAAAGGTTGTAGACGTTTGCAAATCGTGTACTTGGCGGTACCTTTTGTATAGGAGGATGTGTGCGAAGAAATAATATTTAGTAATAATCTGAGCGGTAACATTGTGCACTGTGATCCTTAAGTCGGCTTAAGTGAATGATCTACGTCCAGCAGGATTTGGTTACTTAATTTTTCATTCCTTCAACTGCTGCACTCAGTGTTTCATTAGACAAGGACACAAACTAAAACTACCCGCCCACTAAAAAAAATAGTGTCAGCCACATTAATATGATTTATTTAACTCTTGTAGGTTGTATATGGAATTAAAGAAAACGTTGGTGGGTGAAAGAAAAAGGGAATCAAGTGAAATAGTTTTCAAAATATGAAATATGATTGCTGATTATATGGAGTTAGTTTTCCTGTGCAACATTCACAAAAAACAAAAGATTATTTACTTGTTTAGAAATATTTAGTCCTGTTCCTCTCACCTGTACATTCGAGGGGGGGGGGGTTATGGGGGGGGGAGACTTAAAGCTTGACAGCTTTTTGTCACAGGTAATGGTAGATAGCCCCTGGGGCGTGTAGAACTCGCGCCGCAGTTTCAGGTAAATAGGTTGTTTCTCTCACCTCAGTGCCCCGGCCTCGCAGTATTTTTCACTTTCAACGTGACCTACATTTTGGTAACCGTGTCCGTAGTTGATCCTGTGCAAAGAGACAGCTACCCCCCACCGCCTCCCCGCGCCCAATCCCCGTTTCTATAACAGTATATTGTTTTTTTCGTTCTTCAAACGTTATTAATATTTCACAACGATTTTTTTTTCCCCTAGGGAATTTTCAGTCCGGCGTCGTGGAAGGCATTCTAGGTGGTAAGCCGACCCTCCCATCATCTACCCTTCGTTGGCGCATGCTGGTAATCCTAACCATCCACGCCACCGCCGTCAAGGCGGAGAGGGCGGGGGTGGATGGATGGTCGTGCGAGGACGGTCGGCTGTCAGTGTGAAGTTCCCGGGTTCGATTCGCTCTGAGATCTATTAGGGACGTCTTGGTATAGTCTCCCGAGGTGCCTGCACGGCCATTGCACTCTCGGCTATGTTAGGGGATTAACGAACGTCACCGCAAATCCCGTTCCCGTTAGTTTAAAGGACCTAGGAGATCTTTCTGACATGGATCGTAAAAGAAAATACAAAAAAAACTTGCCCTGGTATTATTTCTCATCGACTTGTGACTTGAATCGAGAATCGGATATATCGAGCTAGAAAAAAAATATTGTTGGTTTCGGAATCGACATTTGAGGAATATTGCCTAATTTATGATTCTTTGTCCGAGTCATTGTTTAATCGAATCTTACCGAATTCTTCACACTTTTAATTCGGTTGGTTCTAAGACTCGGAAGGAGTCGGGAATCATATCAGAATCGGAAATTAAGATTGCTATTCGTGTATTCGCTAATGACCAGGGGCGCCAAGACCCAACAAGGGCCCCAGGGCAGGACATCATTGCGGGCCCCTTAATAAACAATAAGTCGTGAAAAAATTGATATGGTCGGGGCGGCCGGGCCCCCTTACAGATGCGGGCCCCTGGCAATGACCCCCCTGACCCCCCTCTCGGCGTGCCTGCTTAGTGACAACCCAATATTGATCACCCCCCCCCCCCCTCTTATACAAACTCGTTGGTATTCGCTATTTTAAATTGATGACATGAAGTAGTTGAGAAATGTACAACTTGAACTAAACTCACGTTCCATATCCTAATGACTAGTTGAAGCTTCAGGAGCAGCATGCTGCCCCCAATGAGGCAGTATGTTTTTTTTTTATATACACTGAATTAATTTTGGTTGAATTTTTTTTTGACAAGATGACTATGGTGCGGCTCTAGACATTATTGTTGACTAAAGTCAATAAACAAACAAACAGGTACGATTCTCTGAACGACCCGATACAAATCCCCCGTGCTATAGTGTGCTGTAAGTTATTAAAATAAATACATAAATAAATAACAATAAAACAGTTTGAAAGTTTCTAAATGTCTAAACTCACGAGAGATGGTCGATGGTTGTGTGTGTTTGTAAGTCCCCCTCGATTCGTAATAGAGCGCATCTGTATACACCGTGGCATGGAAGCGACTGACTTAAATACCCTGTGAGGATTTTGTTTTGATTGACCATGTTTTGGGAGGGGGGGGGGAAGTATTTGTGTACCTATGAACAATTCTATAAACATCTTCGTCTTGCAACAACGAATTGTGTTTTGACCTAATTTGTTTCGTCAACTTTGGTTGTTTTTTTTATGTTTTTAAAACACTTTGAAAACCAGGATTTATTTTTCTCTTGTAATTTCTTGTTTTGCGATTTTTAAGTACAAATGCCTTTAGTGGGGGTTGTCTGTTGTACTCCGCCTTGACTTTGGTGAGGATAGACATTTGGAAATTACTCGGACTGATGGTACTTACTATGAGGTTGGGGGGGGGGGGTTGAATCTTAGGTGTCGCTCTTTTTTTGAGGTAAATAGGTTGTTGTGACTGTCATAGATGACACTTTTCATTTTCTTTTTTTTTTTTTTTGATTTATTAATTTAAAAAAAAAATTTTCTTTGATTTTTAAAAAAACCGCACAAATGGTGACCTTTGACTCCTTCATTCTTTTGTTTGTTAGGTTAGTTTGTTTGCGTAGTAGTTTTTTTTTTAGCTCTAGGGATTGCATGTGTTTCTTGTAGGCGATCAGCTCTGGGCTATCTGGCCTATTGTGTCGTAAGGAGGTCATGCCGGATGGCCCTAGCAGGACGGAGCTGTCAATATTTTCTTTTCCCTTCCCCCCCCCATGTCGATAAAAACGGCTTTTAAACATGTATCGATTGTTTTAATACTGACAACCTTTTTTATGTTTTATATACTAGCCCGAATGATTGAAAGTCACCTGTTGTTTGTGTGTATGTGTGTGTGCGTGCGTGTGTAATTTTTCATTCCAACTTTTTTTTTTATCTCTGTTTGAAATGATGTGTATATGAATGCCAACATAAACGGTACGGAATGGGCGTGATCTGGCTAGGGCTGCTATCTTAGTCATTTTATATGTATCTATCTATATATTATATATATTTTATAGATTATATATATATATATATATATATATATATATATATATTCAGTTAGGAGTAAAATTTTGATTAATTGACTGATTTCTATACGTGTGTAATGCTATATAGTTTTCATCTATTTTCTGAATAATTATTCGGTTAAGAGGGGACGGTTGGTCGTGCGGTGTAGAGCGCTCGACTGTCGACCGGAGGGTCCGGGTTCGAATCTCAGTAAGAACCTTGGGATTTTTCCGGGTCATGGTGATAGTCCCCAAGTCCACCCAGCTTTAAATGGGTACCTGACTTTAAGTTGGGAGAGTAAAGGCGGCTGGGCGTTGTGCTAACCACACAATCCCTTTATATGCCGAGGTTATAGAAACAGATGAATTCTACACTTCATCTGCCCCGATGACCCAATAGGGTTAAGGGAACTTTACTATTCGGTTAAAGAAAAAAAGTTGGCAGGCCTGGGTTTGAGCCCATTGATTGGCAGGCAAATGTGATAAAAAAAAAGTAAATAATATTGATAAACGACTCAATAATGACTTCAGTTGACACAATGCAGTACTTGGTGTCAGCATTCCGGCATTTAAAAAAAAAAAAAATAATGTGTTTCATTGTGCACTATGTTTCTCCAGTCGTAACAGTGCATCTGTCATAAACACCGTACGTACGACATCAACATAGCCACGTATACAATATGACAGTCAACTGTGCTTTGCGTAAATACAAAAATAAGTTCTGAATGAAATGTTTCAAATGATTTTTTTTTTCTGGACTTGTTTACCTTACAGACGCACGAACTCACACACACGCACGCACTCACACGCCCAGTCTAGGAACATGACAGTCATATTTAAAACAAAACAAAAACATGACCTGAGTTTCTTCTGGGTGACGTGAAACGTCTTGTTTTTGTCTGGCGACATCCAATGGTTTAGGACCACCGCAGTTCCTTCCCATCTAGAAATGCAAAAATTCTGCGGTTTTCCCCGAACCGGCTTTGCCGTGAACTTCTCCCGCCCTCCTCTGTACTCCCCCCTCCCCTGACGCCAATCCCCCCCCCTTTTTTTTTTAAATTACTGAACGAATAGAATGATCAACTTTCACAATTTTACCCCCCACCCCACCCCCACGCACACACTTCGGACTATACTATTTCCAGTCTTGAATGAAACTGGGCATTATTTTTTTTTTGGTGTGCAAATTTTCCATAAGATACAAAAGCTTTTTTTTTTTTTCGTCATTAGAGGTATGGTATTTATAAATTGCTTTATAAGACACAGTAAGATAATTATGCATTATTTCGTCTCTTAGCGTTAAGCTAATTTTTTAATCCCTCTTTAAAAGGACACAATTAATCCCGGGATGAGAATCATTTTAATCCCGTCATCCCGGGACACGCCCGACGCCGGGAATTGAGAAGTTTTAAGTCTCGTCCCTCACCTTGGGAACTAACTACTACAGGCCTTTGGTCTGGGTCACGGACCAGGTGACCATTGGATATCGTCCGATAACTGCTTCACTTTTATCCACAGCAATCTAATATAATAAAAGCGATTTTGGATTCTGCGTCAAATGGAAAGTAAAGCATTAATACAACAGTATTCCACTTCAAAATACAATCAGAAAAAAATCGGATCTGCCCGAAACCAAAAAAAAAATAACCCAGCCTACCGATCAAGCCTAAGGGGGATATAACTCTATGCAAACGTTTTGCAGGGTTACAGCTAGTAATAGAATGTTAGCGTTAGATGACGTATAGTTCAGAATGGTTGGCTTTTTTTGTTTTGTGTATAAAATAAAATCGCGCGCTTTATTCTATTTCTGATCGTTTTCTCCACTAGAAACTTCTGGTCAAATGGAAAAGTTTTTATAATTGATCTTTGTGGGATAGATTTTCTTGAAATCGTGCATATATTCTCATGCTCCATGAATTCATTTTGCAATTGATTAATTACTTATATTCATTTTAATGAGTTTAAATGTCTTTATGGCAAGAAAAGTCACTTGGGAAATGCGCGAAGCGATATGACAAATACTCGCAGAGAAATCAGACTTTATTACAGCGACTCTTCAAAGTGGTAATGCGCAAACAAAGAGAGCGCCAAGTATCAGCGCCCCTTTTCGCCTTTCCTTCACCCATCGCCCCTCCCCCCATATTTGTTCTCCCCGCTCTGTTTTTTTTTTTGCCTCCATCCAACCCCCCCCCCCAACACATGTTCTATCAGTATCAGAGATGAGCGGACAGCGGACGCGTTCGCTTGCGGACGTAGATCCGCAGACTTTTCCGAATCCGCGGACTGACAGCGGACGCTTCGTATGGTTAAGTTGCGGACTCGCGGACTGACGCGGATCTTCTTTAGCGTTACCATAAAAAAAAAATTCCAAGTCATTTAAACAACTAAATTTCAGCAATGCGGACGCACGGACTGACTGCGGACCAATGTTGTAAGATTCTGCGGAAGCGGACGCGGATCATTGATAGAAATCCGCGGACGGACGCGGACGCTAAATTTCAAGAGCCGCACACCTCTGATCAGTATGTGTGCTTATGTCATTGCTCTGCACTGTTATTCTGAGTGAAGCGATTGAATCAATGCGAGTGGGAAACATGCTGACTGTCTCACCTCTCGGTAGATTTGCGGCAGCTTGCTAGGTCATTGCTCCCACGAACATTTAAAGTCTAGATTTTCGGATTGAGGAGATATGTGTGTGTGTGGGGGGGGGGGGGGAGGACGAGACTGGTGTCAGAAGTGGTTATTGTTTCGACATAGAATGTATTTAGAGATGGCTTTTTCTCCCGGTTCTAATCGAAGCGTTGTCCAGTGTCTTTTGAATCTTGTATCAAAAACATAATACCAAAACAAAAACATGAGGAGGTGTAAACAGAAATTCCCAAGCGCTATTATATAACGCCGAGGGGCGTACAGTGTGGTTAATGAAAAAAACGTGGCAAGTTACTTAAATACACCATTTTTAGGATTCATTTAATAATTTATTCAGTGTCATACAGAGGCGCAACTAGACCAAGCTTTCGGGGGGGGGGGCAAAAAAATCACTTGTATTAAACATCATGAGATACAACTTACTTACATGTGACTAATTTTGATATAATCTTATATTTTTTTTTATTTCGGGGGAGGGGGGGTCATTTGCCCCACTTCCCCCTTGTTGCGCCACTGGTCACTTATGTATTTTGTTCCTGGTGCGAAATAAATTTGTTTCCTTTGAACGTTTTTTTTTAATTGCTTGATTTAATTGCCGGCATTGTTGTGTGGTTTATTGGCATATACACAATCAGTTATAAATAGCTTACTCTCAGTAGCTACAAATAAACAAACAAAGACAGCTGTGTACAATCACAAGTTTATTGATTCTCTTTGTGAAGCGTCAATCAGAATGAATATATTGCAGTATCTTAAGGTTTGACCGTGTGTGTGCTAAGAAAATTCATTAAGTTTGATGATTATTTACAGTTAATCTAGGCTAGACTTATCCAAATTTTCTCTGTGGCCTTTGTTGCCAGAAAGTTTTGTACTAAATAGGAATGGAGCCTGAACAGAAATAAAAATGTAGCACAAAGTAGCACACACATTTTATTCTTACACAATTAAAACTTCATCATTTATATATTTCTGATACAAAATTTCTTTACTTTGGCAATATGGCCTGTAAGCTGTAGCGCATTTGCGAAACGTAGCACAATCTGGCAACATTTTTGTGTTCCGGGCAACCGCCCATTCAGTCAGTGACTGTCCTCGAGCACCCCTGTGAGCCCTGCATGAAGAAACACAAGAAGTAGCTCAAGTCGGAGTCTTGGTCGAGCTCCGGCTGCGCCATGCAGAAGGCGCAGAGCAGATTCAGGGCGAGTAGGATGACCAGGCGGCCGGCGATGAGGGCGTGGCTCATTTTGCCGAAGTGCTTGTGGGGCCCGGTGACTTCTCCCTCGACTTTTGCTGTGATCGCCAAAAGCTGTGGATGAGAAAAAATAAAAGGGAACATGTGACACGTGACATTACTGCGCACCAGGTTTTTAATTTGAAAGGAGGAAAAAAAAGGAGGGGGGGTATATGCGATTCTTGTGTGTGTGTGTGTGTGTGTGTGTGTGTGTGTGTGTGTGTGTGTGTGTGTTAAATTGTAGGTATAATATCAGCGTAAAATAGTTTACTGTTTCATGTAAACCATTGGTCTGTGGAGTTTGGAGGGCAACCACTGGTC
Organism: Bulinus truncatus; assembly: GCA_021962125.1. Lineage (NCBI taxonomy): Eukaryota > Metazoa > Mollusca > Gastropoda > Planorbidae > Bulinus > Bulinus truncatus. Next base: position 2,227,084 of record JAGDYQ010000036.1, on the reverse strand, counting down.
GAAGCCTTAGCAGAGCATCTGCTAGAGCTCGCTTTTCCAACACAGGTACTTCATTGCTAAACAGAGCAAGTGGGATCATTTCAGCAGTGAGGTACCACAGATGCCTATTCAGGGCACGGATTTCTGACTTGGATATGTCTCTGTTGACATCGTTGTAATCCAAAAGTTGCTTGTAGAGCTGTAGATCATTCCATGGTGCATCCACACTCTTTTTGCAAGTGAGCCACCACACGACATAAACATGTGTTACAAATGTAGCAAATGCACGAATCTTTGGCACTTGATCACGTGTGGTAATAGTACCTGGAGGCAATAATTGAATTTGTTTCTCACACAGTGCAATCGTGAGGCAATATATCAGCTTTGCCATCCATCGTGCTTTGTGCAGGGCACCTGGTCTTTTAAAGTTAACCTCCTTATTTGTAGCATTCAGGTAAACAAGGGACAGCTTAAGGAATTCGTGGTAGTCGTCTCGCAAGAATTCGGTTTGTTTACTAGAGTTGGCATGTGCAATTACCGCATCTCTCATTATCGTCAGTCGCTCTTGAGCCTTCAGATCATGATCAGCTAACGTAAACGAACTACAAACGTGAGACCAATAATGTGCCACCAACCCCCAATTACTTCGCAGCTTGGTGAACAAAGTTATATCCGGGGATTTGGAATCTTCTATTTTCATGTCTGCAGACACATGCGAGAGGATAACTTCACCAATGTGATGGCGACAACCTGACCACAGAAGAGCACGTCGCAGCATATTTTGTATGGCAATGCAGGCAGCAGTCTGATGACCAGTGTTTGATCTTGTTGTGTCGAATGTCATATTAACGATACAATCATTACCATGCCACTCTGTCATTAGCTTCATGGTTAATTCTGCAATTATTTCACCAACGGGTTTCTTTGTTGCCTTGGCATAATTTGGCACTCCTAGAAGTTTCAATTGCTTTGCATCACCGACAACAACTGTTATGCGTTCTTCAGTGACACGATGATTTTTTAGAGAGGGTGTCAGTTTGCCATCCCAGTGGAGAGTGCAGAGTTTGGGTGGTTCCCAGGAGTCGTGGATCTTTGTAGATATCTCACTTACAACTTTGCGACGTGAACGATCTGCAGTGGCATAGGAAGAAGCCACCATTGATACATCACCCCAGACTCGCTAATAAGGCCCTGTGTGAAAGCTGCCTGCTGTGTTGATGTAATTTTTAATCTTGTCGCTAATGACACAAGATTTGGTCGGCTTAAAACATCTGGAGGTACAAATACCAAAGCTCCTGTTGGCTTTCTTCGCTTTTGCAATGGCATTATATCGTCCAAACAGTTATCAACAAACTCCATATTATCTTCAGATTTAGAAGTAGAGTCATCGGGTTCGTCACGGCTACCCTCGCTGGAAGGCACTGATATCGTTGAACATGCTGCATTTTCTTCTCTTGCGCGTTTCTGACGTTCCAATGTTGCGACATCTCGTGAATGGCGTCGAGCGACTTTATTTGCAAGTGTTTTGTCAAATGATCCAAAGCTGGAAGACCTGTCTCCTTTCATAGACCTCAAGAATGCTAGATCTTCCGCATTCTTGATAATAGTCTCGACATTTGGTGGCCACAGTTGAAAAGTTGTTGCCAACATAGATTTTATTTGTTCCAGTTTACGTTTGGTGGCTTGTGTGTTTCGGCGACTTTTATCAATTGAACGAAGTTTATTGTATTCATCAAGAAGCTGAACAATCTTCTCACAAGCACTCCTCTCTGTCACCATTGGAATGTTTGCTTTTTCGTAGAAAGCAGTAACTTGATTCAGCACAATTTTGGCAGTTGTAAATCGAGAAGGTGCACCAAGAGAACCTGGACGCTCACTGTGTGCTGCTACATTGCAGTGATACATCATGCACCTCAAAACTTGTAAACAAGTTGGTAGTCGAAGAATTCCAGTAATTATAGCATCATCAACACAGATTGCAGGGCCAATGCCAAATAATTCAGTTTTCAGAAGAGTTTGTGGTTTCTTTGTTAGCGAGGCAGGAGACGCAGTAATAACTGGATATGCAACTGTTGAAGTGATGCCAGGGTCAGCCAGCATTTCCTTAGAAGGTGTAAACATTTTATTGTTTTTTTTCATATCATTTCCATGTTCTGATTTTATAGGTCGTGTGTATCAGAAATTAAAATAATATAAATAAAGAAATTAAAATGCTTGCCTTGGTCATCAATATGCGGTAAGGAAAAGTGTTGTTTTTGCTAATAATATGTGAATTTTAAATTTTATTTCTAGGACAACTGCTTATCAAAATCAATCATAGCTACCAAACATTAAATAACCAAAGACTATAAAAAAATTTATATAGCGCTTCACTTTTTGTATGTAAGTCTGTAAGACTTTACAAGAAGGATGGTTTTATCTAGTTTTCGCTTAATTATGCAAACTTTGTTGAAGTCCGGGGGACCTCTAAATATTGTCAAATATTTTTTTATTTTTTTACACAATGCTTTTTTTTTATCAATGGAACAAATTTAAATAGCAGACAGATCAATTATTAAAAATTTTTTTTGGTGATGCACCCTAATATATATATATATATATATATATTTATATATATATATATATATATATATATCGCTATTTAAACATTCCTCTATCATTGACTTATACGTGTCGCCCGCCATTGCTATCATTGGGGTAAAGGTGGCTGGGCGTAGTGCTAGAACCGGGGGGGGGGGGGCAAAACTTTTTTTGCCCCTTGGTTGTGCCGCAGTTTCAGGGAAAAAGATAAAGTCTACACATTACCTCACATAGCCTTACAAACAAGCTGGCCTGCTGAACCCGGGAGGAGGGGGGGACAATATTATGATGGTGAAACCAATCAGTGAACTATGTTATGCTCGACGCTGGGCTCGACCATCCTGCATTAAACCGAGTTTAGAAAGATACATGTACTGAAAGATTAAAAAAAAAAAGATAGATGTCATAGACAGACGACGGACAGAGAGATATGTTTGGTTGGTTGATGGTAAGATATATTGATAGATACTGGTTGATAGATTTACAAAGAGGACATATTGACTTTTTTTTTTAAAATACGTGTGTATATCTCCTGATTAGATCATTGAGGCAATGTTTCCGTAAAATCTTAACTACCCCCCCCCCAACTAGGGGGGCGGGGCGGGGGGGGTCGTTTATTTATATTTGAGATTGTTTTGATTTACGATGTTACTGCCTCTCACGGCATCACAGCTCCCGGTCAACCTCCTGTCCAAAGAGAGTTTCACAATCCCGAGACAAGTACACCGCAGTAAATAAAAAAAAACGAACTAATTTTGAGTGTTTCTTGGGCGACCCAGTACTATTGACCGGTTCCGCTTCGCGACCCAGGGGCTGGGGACCACTGGTCTAGACGAAAAACCTGGCCACGTCTCACAACACATCCCGTATAGTCAGTACTTCTCGTCATTAGAACACTACATATATGAAGTACGCTCACAGTACATTGTATACATATATTTATCAGAGATGAGCGGACAGCGGACGCGTCCGCTTGCGGACGCAGATCCGCAGACTTTTCCGAATCCGCGGACTGACAGCGGACGCTTCGTATGGTTAAGTTGCGGACTGACGCGGATCTTCTTTAGCGTTACCATAAAAAATTTCAAGTCATTTAAACAGCAAAATTTCAGCAATGCGGACGCGCGGACTGACTGCGGACCAATGTTGTAAGATTCTGCGGCCGCGGATCATTGATAGAAATCCGCGGACGGACGCGGACGCTAAATTTCAAGATCCGCACACCTCTGATATTTATGTGTTTATGATTATGTTGTAATCTTTTCAAATAAAATAAATAAATAAATTTTCTGTTCCTGTATCGATGGACACATTTGGTTTTGTCATAAAATCGACAGTTAACGCTTTAGTTCTACCCAGGGCGGGATTAACATTATTGCGGGGCCCGAGGCTTGCTACCAAAAAATAAGGGCCTAAATGTTGCGATCAAAGTGACTAAACATGTAACTGTTCTCTCTGATTAACGAGGGTCGATGTTTTCCAGGATCTAAGGCTGCAGCCTAATGAGCCTAGTGGTGTAAACCGGCGAGGGCCGATGTTTTCCAGGATCTTAGGCTGCAGCCTAATGAGCCTAGTGGTGTAAACCGGCGAGGGCCGATGTTTTCCAGGATCTAAGGCTGTAGCCTAATGAGCCTAGTGATGTAAACCGGCCCGAGTGTAACCGTTGAGTGACCGTCTCTCTCCCCGACTTGCACGCAAACATAATTAAATAAATGAAACACTGATTTACCAGGGGTTGTGTCGGGCTTTTTATGTTTAGAACCGTTCAGCTTTTCGCTGTTGTCGATATACTCCTCACTGGAATACAAATGTTACAGTGGTTCTCACCTTTTTTCGGTTTTCGAGACCCACCTGTAACCAAGGAGAAAAGAAAAAAAAAGAAGAAAGAAAATCTAAAATGTATTTAAAAAAAAATACTCCGGATTTAAAAAATGATAGTTATTGAATCATTAAGAGGGTACGGTACCTAGAAAAATGCACTATGTCTAAAAAATTTTTTTTTTTTTTTTTTTTTTACATTTTTAGATACTAAAACATACCAATAATCACTATGAATTAACTGTATTTCAGAAAAAAAATATTTAGATCACTTAAAATCTTCAATAATTTAAAAATTTAAAGTCATTTTTCTCTGAAAAAATATTTTTGACATTTTGCTTCACTAATGCAAGAAAATCTCAAAAACCACCAGTCAGATTTTGATAAAACTACAAAGTTATATTAAGAAGAGGTATGTTTATAGAATGTTTATATAATGTCAGAGGCTTTTAAAGAAATTTTGAGTACTTTTTTTTTTGGCAATTGTTTTAATTTTCAAAATAGGCATTTTTGGCCAATTTTCACCATACAAAATTTAAAAAATTCATAAAAAATGTAATTATTACAATGTCAAGAAAGTACTCTGACATCCTCTAACGTAAGCTTTCCTGGTTATAAAAATGTACATTTTATATGAAGCAATCTATAAATATTTCAGAAATATTTGACACAAAAAGGTCTTAAATTTTCAAGATGGCGGCATGCCACGCCCACAAATATCAATATTTTAATTATATTTTTTGCACAAAATTATTTCTAAACCTACTTTATCATAACTATGTTATTAAAATGTCTCAAACTTGAAAAATAAAGTTTTTTGCCAGACCAGTGTACCCCCTTAAAGTTTGGCGACCATCTTTAAGTGAGCTCGCGACCCACACACGCTTTGAGACTCTTCTGTTAACCAGCTCTGAGAACTGAGGCTCTTCGTTTTGTCTCGCTGTGTGCAGGCTTTTTGTTGTTTTTTTTATTAATTGAAACGTTTTAAGCGAGACTAGCCAAACCCACATTGTAGATTAATGTACTATGGCGCTAAACGCGTTTTATAGTAAAGTTCCCGTGGCCCTTTCGGGGGGGGGGGACATCGGGAAAAATGAGTTGTTTCTGTAGCCGCGGCATAATAAGGGGGGGTTGTTGTAGGGCTAGCCACAAAACGCCCCAAACGCTTCATTCAAGTATTACACGTATATATATATATATATATATATATATATATATATATATATATATATATATATATATATATATTCACACGAAGCGTTTTAAGCGGTTAGGGTACTCCGGCTTAAAACTCTTCATTTAATCTGCGCCGAGATTTGAATTACCGGCCTTTTACAGTCCGTAAAATGGCATGGTCATTTCTTTATTCCAATCTGCACATCTCACATACCCACATCCTTATGTTATTAGTCAGTACAACACAGTACGCTTAAGATAATATTGACAGTAAATAATTTATTAATGTATAATATTTTATAAATATGCATATACTTTTATTTTCGGCGTCTTCATTATATAGCCGGCGGTGATGAGCGATATCTATTGATTTCAAAACAGAGAACACATTTTTTTTTTTGGTGCTAGACATCAGATAAAGTCCCAGGCGTGCGTCAGTCGCATCTTTTGCAGCAGCTTGCGTAACAGTCGGGGTTGTTGGTGCAGTTGTTGCGCTGGGCGCAGTTCAGGAAGCACCATCGATCTTCTTCGAAAGAGTCAAAGTCGGCCAGCGTCGGGGCGATGGCGCAGAAGGCGAACACGGCCAGCATGACGGCGAGAAAGACGAGCTTGTTCATTGTATCGGTTGCTTGGTTCTACAGTCGCTGGGCACCTGGGGATTGTTTGGTAATGACGCTGAGGATTAAAGGTATAAAAAAAAATTCGTTCACATAACCATATGTACAAATATCTATATCTATCTATCTATTATATATATATATATATATATATATATACACACACACAAGGCCGTAGTCAGGGGGGTTAGGGGGCTGCAGCCCCCCCCCTCCCATATTAATTCCAAAAATAAAATTCTATTATAAAATATACTTCTATCAATATGCCTAACGTAAAAATTATGTAAAAATATAATATTAATTTATTATATATAATAATCACATAGTGTATAACTAAATACTTGTTCAAATAATAAATATTTAAAAAAAACATTCTTTATCATTGCCTTCCAATTTTTTATTATAAAAACTCTCCGCACAGCCCCCCCCCCCCAAACAAAATTTTGTATATATAAATACTAGTTGCAAGTACCCGGCTTTGCCCGGGTTTAAAATAAGGTTTTCTGTTTACCTTTTGTTTTCTCCCTATCCCACCTCTCTCCCTCCTCTCCCTCCCCTTCCCTCTCCCTCCTCTCCCTCCCCTTCCCTCTCCCTCCATGCCCCCTCCTTCCCTCTCCATCCCTGCCCCTTCTCTCTTTATCTCTCTCCCCCTCTCCCTCTCTCTCCCTCACCTTCCTCCCTCTTTCCCTCTCCCTCCCTGCCCCCTCTCTCTTTATCTCTCTATCTCTCTTCCCCCTCCCTCTCTCTGTACAATTAAACGTCAAATTACGCTTCTTAAATAAACAGAAAACCTTATTTTAAATCCGGGCAAAGCCGAGTACTTGCAGCATGAAAAAAAAAACAACAACAACAACAATATTTTATTTCTTTTTCCGTCCCTAACCCTTTCTTCTCCGCCCGTTCAATGACACATTCACTTGGTGCTCGAATACAGGGAATGCCCTGTGCATTGATACAATTTGAATACATTTGAAGCACCCGCGCGCAAGTTCATCATGACGTCACAGAGGATTTTTATTTATAGTGATGGCGTTCCCATACCGTGAATACTTTAATATAGTAAATTACTAAAATAAATTAATTACAATTAAACTTCCCATTGTGATTGTATTAATAATGTTAATAATGTCATAGAAACATTTTAATTAACGTATTTCGGTTTATTAAAGTGCACCTTTAATTTTAATCTTCTGAATACATAAAACGATAGGTAAATAGATATGACTATTGATTTCACCATGTTTACAATTGGAGTTTCCGGAAGTTACCCCTCTTTTAAAAATGTATCATCGGGAAATGACATGGCGTTTTTTATACTTAAATAATTAATTACAATTAAACTACCAATTGAGATGAAACGAAACCTGTCTCATGACCTTCCCCATGTAATTATGTGTGCGTTTACTAAATTTCACATTATTTGGTTGTCTGGATCTTGAATTATAAGGGAACAGACAGACAGACAACAAATGCGTCTTATAAGTATAGATATATATATGTGTGTGTGTGTGTGTATTGATAGATATAGATATATTATATTTTTATACCAGTTCTAACCCTCTATTGCTATCTGGGGGGGGAGGGGGGGAGGTGGTCGTGCGGTGTATTACGCGGGACTGTCCATCCGGAGATCCCGGGTTTGAAATTTCGCCGAGAGACCCGGGGTTTTTTTTTCTTCTTTTTTTACTTATCCTGGTGAAAGTTCCTAAGTTCACCCAGCTAAATAAAACTTACGATGGCGATGATGTCACGTAAAATGAGAGTCGCAGGGGTTCAAATCCGAAACCTTCATTACGCTCGCATCCTTATCGGTACCTAATCATCCTTTTAATTATAATAACCTGACCAGTGTCTTCTCTAATTTTTAGGCGGCCCTGTTGCAATGAAAAAGATATTGTCTGTGCGCTACTTTGGGCATTCTAAACGAAACGTGTATACGCCCAGCTGCAAAGACGCGGGCAAAGTGAACGTGGTGCAGATTTGTTCCACACCACAGAGCAGAGAAATCGCATCGCTACTTTAAAGTATCCTAATAATGACTAAAAAATATACCGCCGTTTGTGTTATTTTCCTTTTTAATCGTGTAGCACACACACACACACACATATATATATATATATATATATATATATATATATATATATATATATATATATATAATGATATACAGTAGAATAATACACACATGTGGCGGCTTTCTGAAAAACCAATTAAAATTGGGCAGTGCACATTCTGTGTAATTTAGATTTTGTGTTTCCCCTCTGAGCTTGCATCCGTGTCTTTTTTTTTAAAGTTGATCATGTACATAGTATGAGTCGAAAGTGTTTATTCCTAATTTCTACATATTTAAATTCCATCAATAAATAAATATGGGCCTACTTATCAGCCAATCTCTTGGCACATGTCATCGATTGGAAACGGAGACGGTCTAAGCAGTAGCGGAGCCTGCGTTTTGATAGGGAGCGACCGATATGCCTTTTTACCGATAGTCCGATACCGATATTTTCCCCCAGCCGAAACCGATGCCGATATTTTGCTACTAATGAAAGGGTGTCTTGCAGATGAAGAAGATTAGAAGATCAAAAGATTTGAAAAGACAGACCGGAAGACCGAAGTCAGAAACACAAACCCTGCCTGCATAATCTCTGAAATCTGCATGTTTATTGTTTGAAATTAAACTTATAACAAACAATTTGTTGTTTTTACTTTTACACAAACAGAAAAGTAAGATAAAGTTGTAAATAATTAATGTCAAACTAAAAAAAAGTAAAAATACATTAATTGTTAATTGTAACTTCACTAACTTGTGAAAGTTGTGATGAAATTAAAATAATTTTCTTCGTTAATATTTGTAATTTTTACTGAATTTACTTGTAGCAGATTTTTTAAAAAAAGTTTGAAAAATTAAAAACACTTAATTATATTAGTAAATCACTTCACTCAGGTGAACAGTTAACTGGAAGTCTGTAAGTAAACTTTAACTCTGTAAACCAAAACCAGATTAGAGTTACTAGATTTGTGAAAAAAAAAAACATGTATCGGCAGCCAAAAAACGGCCGGTCCGATAGTTAACCCATAGTGCCAATATCGGTCCGATTATCGGTCGCACCCTACAAAAAATCCGCCGATCCGATATTAACCGATAGTGCCAATATCGGTCCGATACCTATCCGATTATCGGTCGCTCCCTATTTGTTGATATTTTTTTTTTTGAAAAGCACGCTTGAGGTTTATTCCTGATTGTCTTATAGCATACAACACTTTACAGAGTCGCAAGATTTAACAAGATTTGGTGAGCAAACGCAATGATATGAATGAAGAAAATAATGACTGAATAGGAGAAACACTACTGTCAACAAAAAGCCTTTTTGTGTTCATTGTGGTAGATATTATGTTGTCTTACCCTTGAACGAACGGTTTAGCTTTGTGTTACAGTTGGGGGAGGGAGGGGGGACGAAAAATTCGCCATATCTCAAACTATAAACAACATTCATAGTCAATGTTTTTTTTTGCTTTGATTTATTAAACAATTTTATTACTACCATCCAAAATGACTAGAGATGGTGATCATAACATATCAATACTGCTCTACTACTATTACTCTTAACCACCTGTACTCACCAGTTGACTAGAGATAACTCTTTGATGTATAAGTGACGGAAGTTATCAGCACGTCTGTTGATTTCGGGCTGTTGGACATGGTGTCTGCTCCACACTTCGCTGGCTATATATATATGCTGCGGCAGCAGGATCTTCTACATTGGTTGTTTGTTTTATTCACCACCGGAAAACGGTGCGACAGATGTGCCGAAGAGACATCATTGGCCCGAAGACCGAATCCTGTCGCCTGGTGTTGTTGTTGTAGAGATTGTGTTTGATCCAATATGGACGACATCCTTGATTCCACATCGTTTGTTTGTTATTTAGTTGTTTTTTCTTTGATTTTAATATCCTTGAATATTACGCGACAGCATTTTGCTATTCATGGAAGGGGGGGGGGGGGGGAAGCACGCCATGCGAGGTTATTAAGTGAAAGATAGCAATCGCACTGTTGTGTGGTGGCTGTTGTATTGGACGTGTTGGTAAACAGGTTGATATCGTCTATATGGTTCTCTCACTGCAGATAGTTGGTATTTTTTTCTCCTTTCGCGCGTTTTTTAATTCAATATATATATATTATTGGCCCGAAGTAAATATACGATCAGTTGTTGCTGATCAAACATTTTTTACTTGTGTGTTTGGGCACGATGAGTCTCTTCAGTTTTAGATGAATGTAAACAATCTGAATTTATTTTTATTTTTTTTTAGTCTGCATATCAATCTTTGATCAATAGACGGGATTAGTGTAGTCAGGACCGTGGCGGTCTAGATCACACACACACACACACACACACACACACACACACACACACACACACACACACACACACACACACACTATCTCTCTCTTTATATTTGCCACCAGCATTTGAGGATAGACCAGGATCGTGGCTAGTCCAGCCGGCAGGCTGTTTAATACTGCCCCCCCACCCCCATCTTCAGCTCCTTCACGTCATAGACATTTTCTGTCCCCGCTCCTGCTCCGGCCCTTCTGCCAATATAACAGCCCATTATGGGCCGCCCGCACCACGAGACAAGACAATCTCTCTATGTGAATCAACTTTGAGGGAATTATTTTTTTTTGGGGGGGGGGGGCATGTCCATCATGAATTTCAGCGAACCTGCAATAAACGTCGATATAAAGTCTTATCTTAAGTGCGACCCCCTCTCCACCCGGTGGGGATCTAGTTACATGTCTGTGATATTCACGGATACTATTATTATTATATTTATCTTTTGGTTTTTTTGGGCTTTCGTTTATACCCAGTGCGTGGGTTTTTTTTTCCGAACCCCCCCTCCCCTCCCCCGCCTCTCCCATCACACCTAACTTTCCCCTCAAATGACTCTATTTGTTGGTCACTTAGTGATCGTAGTCAGTGACAGCGTCGTCATCAAAAGGGGGGTAAATATAACCACTTGTTTGATACGGTGTATTATGTTTATATATATATATATATATATATATATATATATATATATATATATATATATATATATATATAACTTATAAACATAACATAGATTATCGGCGTTGGCAACTATAAAAAAAAGAACCTCAGAGAAATTAATAATTCCTGTTTATATTTATTGATGTACACATGTTAAACAGAAATTTGTAGTGAAAAAAAAATAAATATATTTATATCTTCGTGGATCATATGTACAAGGATGATGGAAAATTTATTCGTTGCTTTATCCGGTTATTGTTTTATTTGTAACATACGGCTAGATCTTGTCGCTTGACTCCTCTCTCTCTCTCTCTCTCTCTTTCTCTCTCTCTCTCTCCTCATGGAATTCTGGTCTCGGTACCGCGCTCGGTGGCGTGGCGGCGCAATTCAATCCTTGATGGAGTAGGAGAACAAACAGAACGTGCAGCTGAGTGTGTCGCTGATGTTCTGAAAGCACTGGCTGCAGTAGAAGACCCTGAAGAACCCGCCGCCGTTGTCGTCGTCGCCCCCGCCGAAAAAGAACGGGGGCGGGAACGGGAACGCCGGAGCGGGCATCACCTGGCCCTGGATCAGGCTGACGGCGATGACGGAGACCAGAGTCAACAGCCCGAGTCGTATAAGGTCCTGCATGGTTCACTTGACAGCACGCCCGCTTGTGTGTGGGGGACTCAACTGCGTCTCGGCTGAGAAGCTGGGCTCACAAGAGATTGTTCAAAGATGAATCTGTAAAAGGAGTTGACGTTTATTAGCACCAAAACATTGAATTTTTGTTTAGCAGAAATATTGTGGCGCTGTGTTGCGCGTTACATTTTTTGTTGTTCGTTACATTTTTTGTTGTTGTTGTCGCCGCCCTAATCATAATCTGAATTGTGCAAAAACATTTAGCAGCGCTCTTTCGGCGCCCTGTGCAGTACCCTCCCTACGCCACTGTTTATTAGCCTTAAGATAAGATTTGATTTATTATATTAATCGAAATGCTATAGAAAAAAATAATATCTATCTATTGGAGAGTAAAAATGAATAAATAATAATACAAAATTAAAAGAAAAAGCAATTCCCATTCACTCCCACGCATATGCCCATCAGTCACGTGCGCAGAATATAAATAGAACATGACGCGCTTTCGCTATATTACCATTCTATGTAATATAGTAATTCAACGAAATTTTGTTACCAATCCGCCATTAAGTAGTTTATTGCTTCCCCTGTAACAATGCATTTTTTCCCCGTTACTAAAAAAAAGGGTTTTGGCTAATGAAATAGCTATCAATAAGCTTTTAAAGTTTATGTATAGAAAAAAAAATATATATATAGCAACATTATTTCTTTAAAAAATGATTTTTTAACTTCATGTTTTGCGGTAGGTTTTTTTTTTTTTAAAGACATATATCTTTATCTTTACATATATCTGATTTAAATATTGAAAGGATGACAGAAACTAATGGGCATAGCGGTCAACAAAGTGGTCTTTTTTTTCAAAATCCTGGACTTTCTACTTCGAACAAAAAAAATAATTATGGAAGCAATGTGTTAATTTAATTTTTTTTTTTTAAATGTATACTGTTTTTTTTAAAAAATGAACGAGCGATAGCTAGTACTATTGTGTGGATACGGATCCCTGGGAAACTATTCTTCCTCTCTCTCTCTCTCTTTCTCTCTCTCTCTCTCTCTCTCTCTCTCTTTCTCTCTCTCTCTCTCTCTCTCTCCACAATTATGTTCGCTATCCGAATCGTTCGTTAACCGATCATCGATTTACCATATATGTTAATGGAATTCGATTAATTCGTTCTGGAGATCCTAAAAATTAAATTAAAAAAAATTGTCATGTACAAGAATAAATTCTTAGTAAGTTTATTTATTACAAATATGATACATACATATGGTCTTGCTTATTAATCAGTTCCTGTTCTTTTATTTGGGCGTTAAAGAATATGTCCAATGTCGGTTGTTTTTATCTCTCCTTCGGGACTTTCAGGAAATGATTGATAGCAATGTCGTTGTGGAGATCAGCAACCCTATTGACATCAGCTTGTTTAATGCTAGATCTCCTTTTAAACTTTGTAAACCAGCCAGTGGTAGCCTTGAATTCTAGATTTTCGGAGGACGAGCCTGGAGTTTGTTCTTTCAATTTCTCAAAATTTTCTCCAGCCTTCTCTTGAATGATGGCCGTTCTAGTTACATCTCTCTTCATCTCCCGTTTATTTATCCAAACTAAAAGCAAACTCTCCATTTTATTATGGATCACACTTTTTTTTTGCTTCTCAGATGTAATTTTCGTTACTCCTTTAGCGGCTTGAGTCTTCTTGATGATATCTTTTTTAGCTAGGATTGTGCCTACTGTAGACCTGTTCAAGCCGTACTGCCTGATAACATCAGTCATTATTTGTCCACTCTCTACTTTAGTTATAATCTCTTGCTTGGTTTTTATGGTGAGCACAGTTCTTGACACTCCACTCTTTTCAGGTCCCATAATATTGTCACATTTTCATGTTTTTTTTATAAGGCGTTTAGAGAAGCACATACGAAAACCACAAGGACATAAACCAACTACACATGTATGGTACACTATTGACGATGTGTCGTCGCACACTACACTACGCGTCGTATGGCGCTGCCTCACTGCTACGTAGTATGAATGATGACGTGTCAGCGCACGCGCACACCCATTTTCAGGATAAATTGAGAACTGATATCGGGTGTTCCGAGAGCCGAGACGTTTTCGTTAGAATTAGTTTTCGTTCGTTATCCGAATTTTGTTCGTTGTCCGAACACAAAAATCTTTCCTGAAAGTGTTCGTTGTCCGATTTGTTCGCTGTCCGAACAGTTCGTTAACGGAATACCCACTGTACTTATATTTAAAAAAATGAATGGCGAACGGAAGACCTATCCAAAACGAGTTATGTTCTATTTATAATCCCTGGTCGCGTGTTGGGGTGTCTCTCCATGACCTTTGCTCTGGCTCGCGGTCAGTCCTGATGTAGACGACGCGGTGATACATGAATTGTCCAAAATATTTGCCAACGATTGTTTGAATCTCCGCTCACGTGTAATTGTGATTATTAAAACTAGGGATGTGACGAAGTTCGAATTCGAATCCGACGACATTCTAACTTCGACGTTTTTTGACCAAATTCGAATCCGACGGATTAAAAAAAAATTCCATCGGATTCGAATTTGAAAAGTTTTCAGATCAAACACGACCGTAGAAATCGTAACTAAAATTTTAAAATCCTAGAGAATATCGAAAATCCGAAATAAAGAAAACAGATAAAACTTAACTCCTGCTCCCTTACTCAGCTGTCCATAGATTTGACGTCGTATTTGGTCATGAACGTATTTTACCCCCCTTTAGCCAAGTGTTGACCAAATCCGCATTCGAATCCGACGGATTTATATTTGCCAAATCCAAATTCGACAGATGCGGATTTTCATCAGCTCCGTCACATCCCTAATTAAAACCAACGACAATATAATATTAAAAAAAATGAGAGAAGGTTTGGTATACACGTTCACCGAACCGTGAAATCGTTGTTGTCTTTACTCGAACTAATTCAGCCGGCTTTGTCTGGCAGTGTGGTGCACGTGTTTGAACGCTACTTTATGACATGATTGTGCCCGCTCACTGTGTCGTCATAAAGCCGATTCGATTGAACAAAAAAGAGGGTTTTTTTTTTTTTTAAATAGAACTTACCGTTAGTATTTTCACTGAAGACTTGGTCGAAATCGTTGTATCAGTTTCTGCTGAAGCTTCTGCCGTCCCTACGCGGACTTATATATCATTTTTTCCGCCGTTTGTTTTTCGCGTAAGGAGACAAGCAAATTCTCGGACTTTACCTTGTCATATTTTTGTCTTATCTCCTGGTTTGGTCACACCTTTACCTTTTTTTTCCCCTTCAAGTTTTTTTTTTTTTAAAAAAAAAAAGCTTAATTAATTACGTCATGTTGTGATGTTTATGAGTTCATTAAAACACCTTTTACCCCGCCCCGCAGTTGGGGGGGGGGTTAGGCTGCTTATCAGAAGACCCGGGGGGTGGGGGGGGAAGGGTGTTTACTCATCATTAAGACAAGATGATCCAGATCCTTCTTTCGCTGAATATTTGTTTGTAAATAGTTTGTTTATCTCTGTATTTGAATGTTGTCGCATGACAGTTATTAGCACTCTCTTGTATAAGAAGTTACGTTTTGGTGTATAATCCTCGTCAACGAGAACTAAAACTAAAATTAGCAACAAGACTAAAACTAGACGAAAACTGAAATTATTACAGAAAAAACGAAATAAAAACTGAAACTAAAATATAGTGTTGCTTTCTTTCGTTCACGAAAACTAAAACCTTCGTTAACGAAAATGTTGACTTTTCGTCAACGAGAACTAAAACTAAAGTTAGAAGCAAGACTAAAACTAGACGAAAACTGAAATTATTACAGAAAAAACGAAATAAAAAATGAAACTAAAATATGACCTGGGACTAAAACAACACTAATGTTGGGTTACTCGATGCTGCGGTTGCCATTACAATGTTTAGCAACAGTCAGGGATGTACTAGTCATCGCGTTACAACCTGTTTTACTAGTGTACACTATTAAAAGCCCTACCTAACCCAAGACACTGGTCCCCTCATCCGGGAATTCTAAATGAATAAATACATTATAGCTAATTTCAAAAGCGTCGGGGGGGGGGCCTTGCAAAGGCTTCGGCACCTCTTAACTATTACTGAAGTGGGTCTCGCCCCCCCTCCGTCGCTGTTGTCCCTCTTAGACCGTTCTCTCAGTGGTGGTGGTGGTGGTGGGGGGTAATTTTTATGAAGCTCTGGTTGCCAAAATGCTGTGACAATGTTGGGGGGGGGGGGGTTAATTTTTTTATTTTCTGTCGAAACTCATCAGTTTGGTTTTCCACATGGCCATGAATTTTTGGTTGCATGCAGTTTGGGCTCTCTAGTCCAGTGTTGCCGGATGGCGCTATTACTTTATTTTATTTTTAGACCATGTGCTACTAAAAAAAAAAAGGGGCTCTTGTTTGGTAACAAGCCTTGGGCCTTCAGTAACCTTATACTGACCGCGGGTCTAGTTGTTTTTTAAAGAAACATGTTAATTTGATTTTTTTTTTATTATATCAACTTTGACCGATTTTGGCTTATATATATATATATATATATATATATATATATATATATATATATATAAAGAGAGAGAGAGAGAGAGAGAATGTGTTTTGTTGTCTGGTTGTATATGGTGCACTTTTACTAATGACCAGCTACGTCATTTTTTTCACCACAGGTATCATTGTCACCAGGTAGTCACGCGCCCGACAGACAAAATCATAACAACATGAGTGAATTATGTTTCCTTTTTTGTTTCTTCAATATGTTCAGCGCTATTCCTATCTGTTCACCTGACAGTGTGTATGCGTCCATGAATCTTGCAATACCATCCCCCCCCCCATTTCATTGAGTAGTAATGCTCTGGAAAAGGCTGGTCTCTGTAATACATTTTCTTTAGCTTTCCCTTTTTTTTTTTAAATGCTGCAAATCAAGTCCGTGATGAATGATTATGTGCATTATGTCTGTGATACCATTCCGCGTGTGCCTACGTTTTTGTATTGGTTAACGTATGATCGTCCCTGACCAGAGACGGCCCGGATATCAGGATTCTGTTTTTGGGGGTGGCAGGGGGGTTTTGTTCATTATTGTTGTTGTTTTTTTTGTTTGTTTGTGCCCATAGACCCGCGGTTTTCAACCTTTTTGCGCGACTGTACCCCGAAGTGTGTGTGCAAAAAAAGGATGTGCGCCTCTACCAGTCACGCGTAAGCTCTTCAAACTCTTGGTTGTTTTTTTTATTTAAACGAAAATTGTGTGTCGATGCGTACTATTGCGTACCACTGCAAAAGCTTTCCCGTACCACAGGTTTGAGAACCACAACCCAGCAGTATGACGCCAGCTGTCAATATCGCTATCATTTGCTTTTCGAGTGCCCCGGACTGGCGGACCCACAGGGTGGACCAGTCCGGAAGCTTGCTGGCCATCAGGCTCTATGGCAGTCTCCAGATGTTGAGAGACACAGCAAGTCTGATCTCACGGGCTCTAAGAGAGTAAGTCTCAGCCCGCAGTTTCACTGAGAGAGTTCAAAGAGAGAGAGAGAGAGAGACAGAGAGAGAGAGAGAGAGAGTAACATGCCCCCCCCCTTTTTTTAATTGGTAAGGATAACGTAGTTTAAAAACAAAACTATAAAATTAAAAAACGATGAACTACATTTTTTGAGCATCAACTCTACGGATTTTTTTGGGGAACCTTTTTTAATTTAATTTTATTTTTTATTAAATAATTGTACATCTGACCAGACGAAATGTCGGACAAAAAGCCGTGGTCAATTTTCCCCTTATAGACTTTTGGTTTTTTTTGGTTCGTGGTGACGTAAAAAGCGCAGGACGGGTCGATGTGCTTGGATGTGGAGGGGGGGGGCAGCAGGCAGGCGGGCTAGTCGTCCCAGGAGGAAAAGCAGTAATACCAGCACGGCCAGGTGTTGTTGGGGTTAAACCACAGGCACCAGTCGTAGCACCTCATCGGGTCGAAGCCGTCGACCACCACCATCAGCATGGTCGCCCAGATGCAGAGCAGAAGCGTGAGGAGGAGTCGGAATATGCTGATCATTGCTGCAGTTGTTGCCAGAGTTTTGTATTTTATTGAAGCGTGTGGCTGCACCTGAAGCAAGGGAACAAAAAATAACAAACAACATAAACTTGAAAACGTTTTATTCAAATCATGAGTTGAGGGTTTCGTAAATGTGATAAGAAATAATATAGTTATCGTATTTGAAGGGGCGTGTGGGCGAGCGATGTAGAGCGCCCGACTGTCGACCTGAGAGCCAGCCCCCAAGCTTTTAAGTGGTTACCTGAATTGTATGGGGCAGTAAAGGCGACAAGGCGTCGTGCTAACCACATAATCCCTTTGGTACATATACGGGGCAGATAAAGTGTAGAACTCGTCTGTTTCTGCAACGTGGCACATGAAGGGATTGTGTGGTTAGCACAACGCCCAGCCACCTTTGCTTCCCCAACTTAAATCAGGTATCCGTAGCTAGGTGGAAATTCACATTCTCCCTTTCTGGTGAACTCATGCGCATTAAAATGACTTCATAGTTTCCCCGTCTGGTGAACTCATGCCCGTTAAAATGTCTTCATACTCTCCCCTTCTGCTGAACTCGTGGCCGTTAAAATGACTTCATACTATCCCCTTCTGCTGAACTCGTGACCGTTAAAATGTCTTCATACTCTCCCTTTCTGCTGAACTCATGCCCGTTAAAATGTCTTCATACTCTCCCCTTCTGCTGAACTCGTGACCGTTAAAATGACTTCATACTATCCCCTTCTGCTGAACTCGTGACCGTTAAAATGTCTTCATACACTCCCTTTCTGCTGAACTCATGACCGTTAAAATGTCTTCATACTCTCCCTTTCTGCTGAACTCGTGACCGTTAAAATGTCTTCATACTCTCCCTTTCTGCTGAACTCGTGACCGTTAAAATGTCTTCATACTCTCCCTTTCTGCTGAACTCGTGACCGTTAAAATGTCTTCATACTCTCCCTTTCTGCTGAACTCGTGACCGTTAAAATGCCTTCATACTCTCCCTTTCTGCTGAACTCATGCCCGTTAAAATGAGATTTATTTTACGACCTTACTTTATGGACGATCATTCCACTGTGACCGAAGCCGGATAATTCAAAGTGCGCTCAGTCGAGGACAGTCGTTTTCTCGGGTCAACTTTAAACTTTTGCACGGGACGCTCGCCGCGTCTGTCTAAGGTGTGTTACATTTTAGCACATTACCCCCTTTGCATCATGTTCATTGTTTTTGGCGCAATTTTGTAACAAACGTGGAGTGTTTGTTTGCAGTACTATTGCTAAGTGTGTAATATATGCTACCGATTCCGGTACGATTCCCAGTATTACTCCAAACTTCCGAATCCGGTAAGATTTCCATTATTTCTCCATCATATACTTAGAACTAATCGACTTTGTAGAATTTTCGAGTAAACGTTAGAAAAACCGAAGATTCAATTTCAAACAAACAATTTAGAAATCGGAAATAAGGCCAAAATTCTAATATCGATTCTCTTTTCCGATGTATCGCACCATCACTGCTGATTGTTAATAATATTTTTTTTTCTTTGAGTGCGGGCGCGATAATGTGTTGTTTGAATGGATGCAGTGGTAGCTCGTCGGGGATTTACGACCATCATCACGTACAACAACCTACACTCTACACAGGCTGGCATTTCTACCCTGCACACATTGCACTGAGTGACTTACCTGAAAGCTGAGCAGTTCAAACCTAGTAGTGCCTGTTGAGCCCAAAGCCCGTACTTTAATGGCTTATATACTCTCCTGCAGGTTGTTTTCATTATTAACACACATAGCCGCGAGATGCGCAGAAAACGGCGCAAAGCCTTTGAGTTCAAACGATTATGGATCCACCATGTTCAATGAACCGTTGCGATAGTTCAAACAGGTGTTTTTGCTTTTTTTAGAGGTGAATGTATATGTATGTCATGTATCTATTTTTTGTCACGACGTGTGCAATCGTGGGTTCAGTGGCGTAGCGAGGGGTGGGCAAGGGGGGGCATCATGCCCCGGTCGCTGCTTACAAAGAGGTGACAAATGGTATATTTTACATATAGTATTATATGGTTTTCGAATGGGGGTGGGGCGCTAAAAAGGTATAGTGTCCCGGGCGCGAGTTAAGCTCGCTACGCCACTGCGTGGGTTCTGTTTTTTTTTTTAATACACCTAGTTCAAAAGAAAAGACTCTGTAAGCCACATCTGGGTTCAAAGACTATTGGACCGTTCATCATCTTTGTTTCAATATTGAAATGACATGACCGTCTCCGTAAACTTTTTGGTTGTTTATCTGTTCACCACTGTCCTGAATTGTGAATCCTTAACGGCTTCTTTCGAAGTGGTCAGCCAGCTGCCGTCACACACCGAGTTAAGAGGTCAACGCTTTTAAATGGGTACCTGACAAAAGTTTGGGGGGAAAGTTAAAGGCGTTGTGGGGGGCACACTATTTTCTCAGCATGCCGTGGCTACTGAGACAGATGAACTCGACGCTTCAATCATATGCCCCGTGGGGTAAAGCGCTCGACTATCAACCTGAGGGTCCCAAATGGTCACGGTTAAAGTCCCCGCTATATCATCCCGTGGGATGAAAGAAGTTCATCATAAAAACCGTCCCACTAGTGGTTTATAGGATGTAAGAGAACTTCACACACACACACACACACACGCGCGCGCGCGCCCGCACACACACACGCACACACACTCAAAAGGTGAAATCTACACTTTATCTGCCCTTAGCGGATTAAGGGCACCTTACAGGACGCAGGGTCAGTGAAGAAGAACGCTTCTGCTTACCGAAAGGTCTCTTGTTCGATCGATGTCCCAGAGTCCACACAGCTTACTAAAAGGGTACCTTGGGAAGCTCACCTGCTTACGGCGCCGGACCCTATCACACTGCCCCGACCCTGTCCACATGACGCCCTCTTCATAATTCTGCTGGGTGGCAAACCTGATTCTTGATCGGGTCACATTTTTTTTTGTTAAAAAAGACTACGCTATATATACTCTACCATACTTTTATTTAGACTGTCAATCATCTTTCACCAGTGAATTAATGCAAATTGCATCTTGGTTGTTATTAAAATTATAGAATGTCTTGTCAAACTCCTTTGAATGCATGGCTTACGTTCAAATGATGACAGGTACAGGGAAAGAAGTTTAAGATAATTGTGCGCGTGCAAAGCATGGTCACCGTCTCCACTGTGGCTGTGTGTGTTTGTTTGATTTATTCATCTATTTTTCCCAGACCGGTGGTACGTGGCAGAGGGGAAATTTGCAATTAGTTAATGAAGAATACATTATGTACTTAAATTCAACTTCATTTATCTATTTTGCCGCAATATAAAATTGTCTTGTAATTATGTTTACATATAATGATTTTATTCTCTATTTTTTTTTTTTCACAAATGGATCGCGAAAAAAAAAACAACCGTTTTTCAGGTGGGTCTGGAAACGTAAAAGTTTGAGAACCACTTGTCTTGAGAACTGTTTTTCTTTTACAATCCAGCAGTTGTTCACAAGTGGGATCAGTTTCAGTCACAAAACAGGCAATGACGTCATTATGTGATATAAGATATAAAATAGACGAAGTCGTTCCATAGATTTTGGTTTTGAGATTTTTATTTTTTTTTTTTTTACAAAAGTTAGGCATGGAAATTGATAAGTATAATAATTATACATTTTTTTTTGTTACTGACTGGCTATGTACATTGTGATGAAGGGGTTATATTACATATGGTCCAAGTATGTTGCATTTATTTTTTTTTTTGACTTTGGAATATGACTAGCTATTTCTTCTCCTTGTGGCTTGGTCAGCGAAACCAGCACACACACACACACACGCACACGCTCGTTGTGAAAGTTAATCATCCCTGTTCCGGAATCTGCCCAACGAGAAGCATACGTTACATATCAGGGTCGCCGCCGGCTGCGGGCAGAGTAAGGAGCAGAGCACCAGGATCTGTACGCGGCCGTTGCTGCCCTCGCCGTCATTCTCCCGAGATCCGCCGCCGCCGAACATCGGGAACACGGCCTGGGCCTGCAGCAGGCCGACTGCGCCGACCAAGAGCAGGGCCCAGAGTCCGAGTCTTTCCATGCTGACCATGATGACGTTCACAGTGGGAGTTTTCTTTTATTGTTTTGTTTTGTTTGTTGACGTATCTCTTGGTTGACAGCTGTGTGTGGGAGATAGAAAAAAAATGAACACGTCAGAAGATAACACGGATAATGACGTAGATACTCAAAATTTAAAACTAGAAAATAAAAATGGTCAAACCATTCTCATGGTTATGGTCAAGCCCACCGACAGAAATTTCGGGCCCCTGGGCAGGGCTGTCACGCCCCCCCCCGTGCTGATAATAATATTTTCAAAAGTTGATTGGCCAGCTCAGTCCGGGCCCCTAAAATTCGCTGGGCCCCTGGGCATTTGCCCTTCCTCTTGCCCTTCCCCCCTCTCGGCGGCACTGGTTACGGTGGTGCTTTTAAAAAAAATTGTTTGAAAGGTCTAAGCCAGGGATGACAATCACACGGCACGACGGGAAAAAAAAAATTTCCCAGCCAGCCCACGGAAAAAAAAAAACACGAACATATCAATACAAATAATTGATAGTGTAAATGCCACGCGGTAAAACATAAGGTGTGAGCATGCGCAAATTAGAATGATTCGTTTCCAATTGGCTTCAGCTTTTCAGCACTTTGATTAAACAAAAAAATCATATTTTGGCCCATCCCTGGTCTAGAGTGGAAGAAATTGGTCTGTGGTGATGTTTCGTCGGTTGACGCTATAAAAGATTTGAGCACCAGGTGCATCGTATGACGATTGGTTCGAGCCAGGCCTTACGTTTGGATACCATCGTCGCCGTCTCCCCACCCCCCGACATTTTAGGTTTATCTATTGACCACTGCACAGGTTGTGAACTGCAGTTTTTTTTTGTGGGTTACGGTTCAAATCCCGTCGTGTCCGGTCATCAACATGTCTCCCGTGGTGCCTCCATGGCCATTGAACACTCGGTTACGGTGGAGATGAAAGAATAGCATTGTTTATTACAAACCGTCATATTTTGGTTCAACAAGATCAAGAAATTAATATCTATTGCTTTAAAAAGACTTAAATTATATATTAAAAAATAAACCAGTTTCAAAAAACTGTCCCACTGGTTTATAATAATTTCAATTTCCACGAACTACCATTCTTCACTCAAACTACCATTTTATTTTGTACACAATGTGGTAACGCTGCAGTTATGTTGTTTTGTGTTCTCTCTTTCTCTCTCTCTCTCTCTCTCTCTCTCTCTCTCTCTCATTACCTACGAGTTTATTCAGACTTACACTTAGTTATAACAGAACTTACCTATATTACTTCACTGAAGTCTTTTGTTGGATATCTGTACTCCGCCGTTGAGTTTATTGAAGTCTCTGTCTGGAATCCATTGGGCTTATATATATTTCCCTGTGAGATATTTTTCATGCATTGATTGACAGAAACCAAAAGTTTAAACAAAAAAATCTGGGACGTAAGTCATATTATCTTTGCCTGTTGTTTTCTCTCTAATCCTGCCGAATGGGGACACGCCTAACTTTGTGTGTGTGTGTGTGTGTGTGTGTGTGTGATCTTTCTTTGTTTGTAATGTTGTTTTTTTTAATTACATCATGTTATTTTGTATATGATTTAAAACAACAATAAAATAAACACCTTTACTGGTCATTGTGGATGACGCGCTTATCAGAGGACTCTCGTGTCATCCCCTGACAAGATTGTTCCCCCGTCCTATTGGTGATAAATAGCTTGTTTCTCTGTTCAGTTTGTTGATCTGTTGTTTTGACGTAATGGCGTGTGTGTACTCCCATTTTTTTTTATATCAGTGTCGTCCCATGTTTCATTCATTATCCACATTTCAGATTTAGTCGTGTTTTGATTAAGAGTTCAAAGTCGACCAATAAACTTTGGGTTGTGGACTGTGCTCGTCTAGAGAAAGTTGTTGTTGGGTTAGAGGCTAGGGATTTTATACACACACCCATTTATTGCTTTCAGTTAACGAATGTTGGGTTAGAGGCTAGGGATTTTAGACATACACACACCCATTTATTGCTTTCAGTTACCGAATGTTTTGGATCGCTTTAGTAGTCACCACACGGATGTTTACGTCTTTATCCGTCCAGTATGCATGACCCACTTTTAAGCTGTCCGACATTGCGGAGAAATTAACACGAATTAGGGTTTATGGTTTTTTTTTTCATAGAGTGCAATTTATACAAAAACAGCGACTATCTGGGTTGGTGCATCGCGATCACGTGGTGGTTGGTGGTTGTGTTTCGTCATTGAGCGGGGCGCGGACTGATGACTTGATGCTATAAGCCACAACTTGTGTTGTGGGGGGGGGGGCAATCCAGCACCTGTCCAACGTCTCAACCGAGGCTGTTTCTTAGTGGCCGCGGCACAACCGCCACTTACTTTTATTGTTAAGTAGAGCTATGTACATATTTTTTTTTGTTAAAGTATGGATGGCAAAGCCCATCCCCCCTCGGAGGGGGGGGTTAAATTGAGTCCCCAGGACTTAATTGGACCCAGACCCTAAATTCAGGCGGACGGTGATGACCTCTATCACACGACAGTTTTTTTTCCCACCCCATTCCCCGACCCTTCCACGAGTCGTCAGCAGAGATGACCGGCCTGTCTACTCAAGCGTGCGCCACCCCCCCCCTCATTATTATTTAGGAATTGTAGACAATTTGAAATAACTGGGCTGGGGGACCCTGGGGGGGGGGGGTAGAACAACACAACAACAAAACCTCGTAGGTACTACGTCAGATTGAAATAATAATCTAATAAAATAATAGCGATTTTGGTTCTGCGTTAAATCGAAAGCAAAGAATTAATACAACAGTATTGCAGTTTAAAATACAATCATGAAAAAAATCGGATCTGCCCGAAACCAAAAAAAATAACCCAGCCTGCCGATCAAGCCTAAGGGGATATAACTCTATGCAAAGGTTTTGCACGGTACAGCTAGTAACAATAATAATAACAACTAATCACGAAAAGCAACAACTTTTAAGGTGTTGAATGTTCCGCTTTGGTTTCGTGTCTGTGATCGGAGTCACCAATGATGGTATTCGTTTAGCAGATGGTTAGTGCGGTGGGAAACGATGTCCAGAGTACTTGAATACCATCTTTGGGTTGTGATGTGTGTGTGTCATTATTTTTTTGTTGGGTTTCATTGGCTGCATCTTCTTTCCTTCTCGACACTGTGTTTTCTCACATCTTTTTTTTATATCAGACATCATCCTGCCATGCCTCCCGCTCCGCTCCTCTCTTAAAATTATGTCACTGTCCCGTCCCCCTCCTCCCCCGCCCCCCAAGGGTCTGTGAGATAACCTTTCTTCCCATCAGTTGTTTTCAAGATTGTTGTATATTCATGAATACATGATCACAGTGAAGATAATTCGAGGTGTGTGTTTGTGTGTGTGTATATATATATATATAAACCATGATACTATAGTTGAATACTTTATATTTAACATATAATCGCATCTAGTAACCCTGATATTTATTAAAGTTTATTTATTTCTACAAAAGAATTATTATTTGATTCATGTTTGATTCATGACCACAACTCTGGGTCGTCCTGGGCCCCGGGACGTCCCTGATTCCCCCCCCCACACCAATTTCTTCCCAAGTTCTGGTTATGATGACTGCAACGACGCAGTCCATTGGTCGGTGTTTTGACCTGAATCGTCCCAGATCGCGTGTGCCCGTCTTGTGAATGTCAAACCCAATCTGGGCTTAGGCCGTTATCGTTTACTACCCCTCCCCAACCCCCCCCTCCAGGGCCTTGTTTTTGTTGTGGACGGGCGCCCCAGGATAGCCGGCGACTTTTCCAAAACTTCTGCATTGTTTACTCTTTATGAACAATTGCAAAAAAAAAAAGAAAACGACAACAGGACCAGATAGAAGGCGTGGTCAGTTTTTCTTGTTTATAATCAAATGGTAAAACTGTTAAATCCGGTACTTGGTTTTTGTTTATATATATATATATATACATTTTCTGTGTTTTCGTTTTGTTTGTCTTGATTATTACTATTATTATTATTATTATATGCAGATGTTTTATCCTGTATTTTACATCAAGAGACCCTTTGGTTGTGTTGTTTGTTCCCCTGAAGCTCTCTCTTCTCACTGTGTGGAGTTAAAATTGGGAAGAAGTAGGCGAGGCGTGAATGTTTACCTCCCCTTGCACCCGTTTGGCTGTGTACGCATGTAGAGAGGTGAATCAAGGCCGTGTCCACCGATATTGTGAGGACGTCATCATCCTCTACGTTTCCCCTCGCTTCATCCCCCCCCCAACCCCTCCACCCTCGGGCGTTCCGCAACTTTGCGACGGTCGATATGGTTTGTAATGGTACATTACATTCGTGGATTGACGTGTGTTGTTGGGGCTCTTTTTTTAGGGTGCTCGGCACAACGGATGGATGCCACGTGACGTGAACACACCAAGTCGCTAAAGGCATGTCCAGTGTTCGGACCAACACAAGTCCTAGTTAATGAGAGCTGATCGCATGGGGGAGAGGGGGTGATTATAAGAAACATTAGAAAAGATGCACCACTCTGCGTCCGGGTGGTCAGTCTGATGACGTGAAATCCGGGTTTGTCCTAAATTAGTTAGCCCCCCCCTCCACACTCTCACGATACTTGCCGTATTTTGGAAAGCCAGTGGTTAATTGGCGTATATTCAGTGTAGGCTGCCCCATGTAGTAGTGTAGCGCCGTGATAATGAGTTTTGAGAATCGCGTGTAGACGGGAGGCCGAAATGTGTGGTATGGTGATGGTAAACAAATCCTTCACCCTCCTACGTTGATTGGAAAGATG